>PYWC01000004.1:424479-496299 GCA_003182015.1 Tuber magnatum | reverse complement strand
AGTGGACTTTCTCCTGTTACCCTATCTATCCAACTTCCGGGGATAGACACACTCGGCCTTTCTCTAGTTACCCAGCCTAGCAGTGTATTGGCCCTTCATAGGTCCCTAAGTACGCTGACACCAATCTTGGGCGCAACCATGTACCTAAATACTTGTGTCCACTAAGTCTGCTCATCTCGGAGCCCAGGCCATCGGGTCTCCGTAGGTCAAGTACTCACTTGCCTGCTTGTTCCTACCAGTTTTTCTCCGGGCTACCTGTATGGGTGTAGGTTCCGGCTACCATAGCTCCTGTATGCTGGGTCGTTACAGCCATACACGGAATATGGTTTTCTATAGGGGACCATTCAATTGATAGTGAACTTAAGGCATTGGTTAAGGCTTCTGTGAGGGTTTTGTTGTTACTAGCACTATCAGTGGTGAAACAAAGAATTCTATCCTGAATCCTGTATTCAGCAAGGAGCTTATTAATGATCCCTGCCATATTGGTACCCATGTGAGAACCTTTTATTTCCTCAAACCCAATTAGCACTGCCTCTATCTCCTAGTTATCTGAGACCCAATAGGCCACGAGTGCCAGAAATGCGAGTTCATTTGGTGAAGTCCAGACATCCGCGGCCAGGGAGATCCTTCCATAAACTGGCAAACCAGTTGGAATCTCGTCCACCGTAGAGTTACCAAGACATTTTACATGTCTCGTCAGCATAGTCGGGCTTGCGATTTCAATGCCTGGACGAATATATTTCAAGGCTCGGTGGAAAGCAAGATTGTTTAGGTAATTAAGCGCAAGATTTGTTGCAAGGAAGGCCTTTAGGAAGTATTCTTTGAAAGGATGCTGTTTGAACTCCATTGGTGTTACTAGATCAATTATCCTGCGCCGATTTCCAGTTTTTGTTTCTTTGTGCAATAGCGTAAGAACATCCGTGCTAGGTGAACTTCCGGTGTCAAATCCAGCAAACTTTCCAGACCTCTAGCATGCTGAGAATTTGTTGTGATCATGTATCGGGCTGGTGCCTGTACCGCTTGGGTGAGCGAGAACCTTCCTGCAAATGATGCACATCACCCGTGGTGTACCAATGGGACGGCCTGAGCAGTTGGCGCATTGGTGAAAGTATTTCTACACATCTGTGCCTCGAAGATCATAGTTCCATCTAACCTTCTTCTTGCCAGTATCCTTTGTGGTTTATGCTGCAAATCCTGCTGTCTCTTTCCACCACTCCATTCAGCTGTCAAGATATTCTTCTGTATAGGGATAAAAGTATCAAAATATCTCAGATGGCTTTGCATCACTTGCTCCGGAAGCCGGAGCTGGTAAGTGGAGCTTGTTCTGAGCATAATCTTAGTATAACGGACGCACCCCTAGGAAGATGGATCCCAATGTTGTGACCGCACCGAACAACTTCAAACTTATCGCCAAAAGTTCACACAGATGTAAGAGTAAAGTAAATAGTAAAACTTAATATCGTTAAGCCTGACGCTTCACTCAATTAAGGTCTGGAGAGGATGGCGTGTTGGAGCAGGAGAGTTCTTGCATAGACCTTCAGGTAGTTTTATCTTGTGCCAGAAACTCCCCCATCAGTGTACTGCAACTGATTGAGCACACCCTTCTCTGCTACGGGCGGTCCGACATGTCTCCGGACAAACCCTTCAGGCATGCATGTGTCGACACACTCTAGTTGGCGTTCACCTTATGCAGTTATTGCTTCTGTGGCACATTTCCATTTTGTTCACCGGGGTGAAAGGTTCTGTGCATCGACGTCTTGCTAGTGGCTAACAGTCAAGACAGTGCATGAACTAGACTATCTATGACACCCTTCCCATGTGCCTTTATTTCTACTTGGCCCTGGAAGCTACCATGAGCATTTTATGTCTCTACTATTTACGCTTCATGGACTTTCTGGTGTCTTCTGCAGGACAAACTGGTCAAGGAGTGATCCAATGGGCCCTACCCATGACCACTACCTCGGATGCACCTCACCTGCATTAGGAATCATGCTTTTGGTGTCTCTGCACTTCCCTTTCAGAGCCTATTGCGTTGGGGACACTTTCAGGCTTGGTAGGTGTAAAACTCTCCCAGTCATCCTGGCACCACCCAGGGCTACCTTTGGAACCCCCACGGTTAACACCCGTTAACTCCATCAGCTTTCATCCGCTTTACTCTGAACAACTTGGAGGAGGTACTCCAGCTTCCACCCTATGCCCCCTTATATATCCTGCCAACAGCTTAGAGTCGACTGGACGGCAGCAACGTATACAGTGTTGCAATCAGGTCTCTAAAGGTTCTGCTTTGCTAGACTGCACACAACTGCGTAACCGTTTGCCTATGACGTCCAAACCTCAAGGCGGGGCCGGAGGGGTATGATAGGAATAATGTCTCCAATTTACAGCCTCTTCGGAGCTGCATAGCTCGCCCAATAGTATTTCCTGGAACCCCAGGTTACAGTATTATGCATGGTTTTGCGCGACAAACATTCCGGTAATTTTCCCAAACTCCCCCTGGGAATTCGTATTGAAAGGTAGGGTAACTCAGGACTTTGGGCAGGGTAACCCAAGCCCCATGGCAGGGTAACCTGATCCTTAGTGTAGAGTAACCTGTCTGGTAGGCAAGATATTTTTCCCTGTTACCCTGTCTATCCCGTCGCTGGAGATAGACACCTCTGACCTTTCTCCAGTTACCCTGCCTAGCTGAGTAACCGCCCCTTCACAGGTTCCTAAGTAGGCTGACACCGCTCCCGGGTGTACCCAGGTATCTAAGTACCTGACCAGCCAATTCTGTCCATTCTTGGAGCCTGGGCCATCGGGTCTCCATAGGTCAAGTACTTACTTGCCTGCCGTCTCCTACCAGTTCACCTTCTGGCTACCTGTATGGGCATAGGTTCCGTCTGCCATAGCCCATGTATGCTGGGTCGTTACACTTGCTTTCCAGGTGGCAGTAAAACAGAATCTGGATGTAAAGGTCTTGCGGAACTTGAAAAAGGTGCTCCAGAGGTGCTAGCCGGAGGTCTTGGGGTTGGTGTTACTGGGCCATCGCTCGCGTATGGACTGGATTTGACAGATAGTAGAGATAGAGGCAGAGGCTGATCCCTGGTTGGGCTTTCGTGTACACATAGACACGAAATACGGCTTCTTACACTGCTCCCGTAGTGGGCCCATTCACTGCCATGGTGGGAGGGTAGGCTGCCAGCCGTAGAGGATTCGGGTTGTGAAGGCATCCTGAGTATCAGGGTCGCAGTGCTGCTTGACGATTGGTGGCTTTTGATAGCTGGTCTAATAGAAGTCTTTCACTTGTAATGTCTTCTACAAAAAATATGTTGGGATTCAGGCAATGAGCTGTTATAAGATACTGTCCAAGCTACTATCTAAGAACCTCACCTGGCTGTATTCTGTTATTCTATTTCCTTCCCTGCATACACATCTTTCCGAATTAATTGTTCATGGGATTTCGTACATATGACTTGTGTGTATGACTTTTGTGCATATGATTTTTGAGAGTATAATTTATGTTTATAAGTTGTACCTATGATCGCACTTGAATTCATTTGTAAATATTATGGTATGGAGCTCGGCTGGAACTACAGGAATTGGGTTAGATATCAGTAGATAAACTATAAATGAGCTTTAAGCTTATCCTAGTCTCAATCTGGAGCAGTGGTCAAAACGCACTGTTAAGAGGCATATAATCCAACACAACCGCATTAGAGCATTTATCTGAATTCACTAATCCCATGTGAGCACTCCTATACAACGCCTCCACCTTTATACGGCAACCTAATTTTACAATCAGATCTGCCTGCCAGAGTTCTCTGCGGCTCACATAACGATTCGAAGCAATTTCAAAGGCAAGGAGTTGGTGCTGAAATATAGTATTCTGTTGGTCTTGTTTTCTGAGTAATCAAGTGTGATTCATAGTTGTACCTTCTATATATAAATACAGCATTATCCAGTGAGATTGCGCATTACTTAGCTGCCATTCCCTATGAACTTACAAGACTGCTATACTGAACCTATTTTTATCCACTCTTTTCTCTGTATCTGCAGAGACAATGACTGCTGCGCCAATCGAGCCAGTTCCAATTCAGGAGTTTCAGACCTCGATGTTAGGTCCAAACGAACCAACGGACCTTTACCCACTGTCCTTTGACAGGAACAGTGTCGACTTCTTTTTCCGCCCATCATTACTGCATTCTGTTTGAGACTCATACTCATATTACTTGCGCTAAAAAGCTATCGGTGAGATATAAACAAACCTTGGGCTGATAGCTGGTCACCAAGGATTGCACAATGATACCGGTTAATGCTGTGTAGATTCGAGTGGGCAAGCGGAGGCAAGGCAGTCAAATTGGTTACAGGCGGGCAGATAGCGGGAATGTTGGAACTTAGAATACCGGAATCACGGGTCATCATACAAGAACTTGATTTGGGTTATGAGATTGAGGCCAAGTATAAAGCTCCAAAATCTTTCGGCAGTGTCATTCTAACCACCGCGTAGTAAAGGGAAAAATGACCTGGCACTTGGTTCCAGAATCAGGTTCAGAATAATATCTTCATTCTCGCTTTTGTAAATTTATGCAAATGGTGTTCTTTGTACTCTCTCGAACTTGATATAGATTAGTCCAATCCAGAAGTGGCTGACCTTAACAGGAGCTTCCAGTATGCTAGATTGCTAATTATTCCGTCATTATCCCGTTCATGAGTTCATCTGCTGCTCTCAAGTATGTTCCCACTGGTGACTACCAACTGTTCTATACTATTTCTTTATTCCAAACTTCTTTCCCTACCACAGCAGCACCACGATTCTACATCCCTCAGTATCTAATCCCACCCGTTCAAACCATGGAGTGTATTGTGAACCACATCGTTACTGGAACCGACCCACTAGGGTACACTGAACAAGATACCCTTCCACTTCCGTGGCTTTGTGCAATGGTTGGTGTTGGGACTGACCATAACTTTATCAAGACGAAGGACCTCCCCCTGAGCTCTCTGGACAACTACAGCGACCTTGGACCAACCCTGTTTTTACATTCTTATCTCTACTCAGTTGCCTGCCGTCATAAAGTGATATGATTCTTTTGTAAGTCAACTATCCAACGATGCTCACACCTTGCACCTGGTTCGTGATACTATGTGGCAGGTGTGGTGGATTTTCCAAAGGCCGGAATGCATACTCTAGTATTGGGTAGGATGTATTGGTTGGGAACCAAAATCCATGAGAGGTAGGCTGAGAATGTGGAGCTACAGAGAAAGGAGATGGTATCGGGAATCTTGGATTATGATGATGCAGAGTACGACAGGATTCTTGTTGCTCTAAAGGCAGGAATCTACATTCGTGCCACAGTCCATTCAAGGAAAATGATGGGGAGTGGAAGTACGAGTAGTAGGGCCATTATGGGTGTCGTTCATTGTGCAATTGTAGATTCTGATTTTGATTCAGAGATAGAATTCTATCTGGCGGACCACATAGACTAGCTTGTCTACAGAAATACGCAGCCTCATCTTCCTTGTTTGGATTCTGTAATTACACTAGTAATAAGGAAATGTTAGATTTAAAGAGCACCTTGGTGCTTATGAATTTAGTATGAAGTGGGTTGTATAGTTTCAGGCATGTGGTTTTGGGCATATATCTTTGGGCCTATGTCATTGTGTGTATGTCTTTAGGTGTACCTCTTTGGGCGTATGGCTTAGAGTGTATGAATATCGGCATATGGTTTTGGGCATATAGACTTTGGCCTATGTAGTTGGCCACAGCGTATATAATGACATATTACTCTATGCGTATGAACCATAGCAGCTGCAGATACAAGGCATTATGCGGCAAAAGCAGCTTCACGCAATGCATCTATTATTATCTACAAAAGGTAGTTTTAAATGGGCTGCGGATATAAGGGGCTAAAGTGCAGGACATAGGGGGGACCTCTTGAGTGAGGCAGGAGGAACAGGTGAAAAGGAAGACAGGTGGAATGGGCAACCAGGAAGGCAGGGGACAAACAAAGAGGGAAATAGAGGACCAAATCGCAAATGAGAAAATGTTATTCCTAGGGCTCCTTTTTCACCTGCTTTGTGAATCGCATCTTGGCCATCTTGAGGAGCACAAGTGAGTCCATCTTGCGGTCAATCTCATTCATCGCTTCAAGGTTAATTCCTTGCTCCACAGCGTCTTCCCTCGCGGCAGCCTCAAGATCAACAATGGGACAAGCGTTGCCAGCCAGGAACTGCTTCCTCTTGGCAACAATATGAGCGATGCTGTCTTGCTGGTCTTCCTGGCTTGAAAAGAAGTCCTTGGGGGTCATAGCCCGCCCAAGCAGGTGCTCTCCAATCTCCTGCGTGCTGGCGCAGAACCAATTCTCGTCTGAATCCCGGTTTTCCATCATGTTGATGTCCCAGTCCTCGGACTTAATAAACATCCGCGATAGCGCTTCCTCCTCCTCCTCCCCACCCCCCTCCTCCTCCTCCTCCTCCTTGTCCTTCTCCTCCTCATCCCCCTTCTCCTCCTCCTCCATATCCCCCTCCTCTTCCCCATAGACCCCATCTGAGTTCTCTGAGCCATTGCTGTCCTCGCCAGCAGACCCGTAAAGATCAAGAAAGTCGACATCTCCACCCTCTTCATTGCCTTCCCACTCCTCGTAGACCTCAGCATTCGGCAATAGCCACTTAAGGGGCTTTACCTAATCGATCAAAGGCCTACCCTGTTCATCCAGCTCCTCCTCCCTGACCGTCATGTCCAAATCCCCCTCCATATCGTGCTCTTTCAGCCAGAAGTCAGAGGTACGGTCTGCGGCGGTAGCAGGTGTGGAGGGATTGGGAAGAGCTAAAACAACCTTAAAAGTTAGTATAGATGTCACTAATAGAACTTGGCAATTATTTAGGTGGGGTTTAGTGAATCAAGATGATATACCGGACTGTACAAGACTCACATCAGACCTCTTTCTTACGAGTCCAATCCAGGGCCTGTTCCATTGCGGGGTGGGTTCTTGCACTGTCCTAACGCTTCCCAAGGTAGATGCTCTTGATAGGGGGATTGAACTGGATGCGCTGTTCTGGTGCGATAGCAAGGGTGCCACCCTCCTGATTCCTCCCGCCGTCCTTGCTTGAAACTGACAAGTCAGCTCACATAGGCTGACTTGAGGGGGAGAGGGTTGGGGAGGCACTGAGGGGGACAAAGGGGGGGGAAAAAAAGATGGGACCATTGATGGGGTTGTACTGGTTCTCGGAAGGGTAGGAGACCCAGTAGTATGGCTTCCGGGCCTCTTTATAACCCACTAGAGGGGATTTTTCATCCGAGCAGCAGGTTATACCTTTGGCGAAACATTTGACGAGGCCACGGGGGAGCCGGGGGGGTAGGGACTTCGATCGGGATTGGCAGGTCAGCAAGTGGGAAACTGCGTTCATCGCACTGGTTCAGATAGTATTGCCGCCAATCTGCCAGAATCGCCTGACGTTCCTGCTCCAGGATTTCGTTATCCTCAACCACCATCTCTTGGTCTACCTCCGCTTTACAATTGTTGCTAAGAGCGAGGTAGTCCGGAAAGCTCCGCGCAAACATGGGGCGTTGCTTCAGATGGTTTCCCTTAATGGCCCGGGCATGTTCGTAGATGGTCATCACCGGAGTAAGATTCGCTCGGTACTCATTCCGGCAGATGGTTTCTGGGTTCAACAAGTGACCCAAAGCTCCTGCTGGAAGCGGTCTCCACTTGTACGCAGACAGCATTGAGGTGTGTTCTATTCTCTAGTTAACTTGTGCGTATGATTTATGCTTATGATTTCTGCATATGATTTGTGCATATGATTTGTGGGTACCTGTGCATATGATTTTGGAAAAATAATTTAGGCGTGAAACAGCTTTAGGTAGTTGGGGAGCAGAGAAAGCGATAAAGTGGTGGGATAGAGTGGATGGAGGGTAGGTGTGGTAGAATTGGTATGTGGAGAGTGGGAGTAGAGGCGGCGTGGTAGAAGGTATTTTTTAGAAAGTTTTTTTGCTAATCCAGTGCGGTGCGAGTTAGGTGGCGGCTAATTTGTGTAGTGTTAGAGAGTTTTGAGTGGAAAGCGACAGTTTATCTCATATTATAAAGGGAAAAGAGAAGGGGTATGTTGTTGAAAACTTGAAAACCTCCAGAAATGGAAATGCATCTGAAGCCAACCCTGCCCCACAAACAAAACACCCTACCAAATAAATTGTAAGTACAATTACCCCAAAGACTCAGCTAAGTGCTTATACTATGGTACTATAGGTAGATAGAATAATGCTGAAGTGGACTGTGTGTTTGATCTAGCTTAAATCACGTTTTGAAATAACTGACATTGGTATGTGCTGCCTACTGACATCATTTAGTAATTATGATTGTACGCTTGATACTCCAAGAGGAAAGATATAATATCTTTTTACACATACAACCTTTTATACACAATTTTCAAGGCAATTGTATATGAAAAGCATAGTACAATGTTTGTCTCAACAATTATTTGGTTACAGTCTTACTCAAACTTGTTCAATATACAATTCAACAGTATATGGCTCTACCCCCTTTGTACGGTAACATTGTGCCAGTCCAGCATCATCGTTCATGAATCAAAATACGCTTAAGCTATGGAGAACTTGTTTTGTCTGACAAGGCAGCTTGATAGGTAGAGAGTGTGAATCCCCATGGGTATATCTTCCAGCCTCCCTCTCTTCTGTCAAACTTCTTCCTTCATCTACCACTCATATCACTACTTGTTCATTTGAGAAAGGATAGGATGCATACGCCAACAAATGCATACACATATATACGCACCCATATGCATGGGTTTGGGAGGCATGCATGTACGTTGCCTCATAGCTGAGAGTCACCTTGCCCTACCAACACCAATCACACACCCTCACTCTGAGTAAAAACCGTAACGTTCTTGACAAGACCCTCCTCACCCGCCTCCTCATCCACCCTCCGCACCTATCTCCTCCTCACTCACCTCTGACACTCACCTTTAACTCCCTATCCAGCAAAAAAAAAAGTCCCCAAAACCCGCCCCCAAGCAACAAAAAACCAAAAAACCAAAAAGCCAAAAAGCTAAGGAAAATATCCCGATGCCTCCAAAAAGCCAAGGAAACAAAAGCATCTTAGGATCGAAGGGGGGTGGCAATCGGGGGCCTCCAACGAGGCATCTGGGCAAGAAGAAAGCCAGCGCAGTTGTGAATAGAGTGCAGTGCCTTGCACAACACCCCGCATGAAGGTTGGCGATGGCTGGAATTATCAAGTATTGCCAGAATGGGGGATTCCTGATCCCATAAGCCCTGTTTTACCATCTCTATCAGGAAATTGTCTCCAACCTCCGTCTCCAGCAGTGGTTGCGCTGGCAAAGGTCAGCTGTTGAATGTCTTCAGGTGGCGGCGGAGGAACACCTAGTCATGAACATGGCTGGTAAGTTGAGCTCCGAGTCCTATCCTAATAAGTTTATATGATATACTAATTCTTCATACCTGGTACCCTGGGCACGGCGCAGGCTGGTCGGGTTACCCTGATGGTCTCAGACCTGAGGTTAGTCGACGACATGTTGAATGCCATGGCTAGGAAGCCTGATCACGCGACTCGTGAGAAGCAGAGGCAGCATGAGAACGTGCTGGCAGGTCCTGCCAACCCCTCTCCCCCCACAACCATGACGACGATGATTGGCCTCACACTAGTGGGCGTCGGTGCTTCCTGGGCAAAGCCAGTGATGCTGGGGGAAATAGCGGTGAGGGCGTTGACGGTGATGACGCTGATGATGGTGACGGTGGCAGCAATGATGGGGGGGTAAATGATGTGGACATGGATAGAGACGTGGATGAGAACAAGAATGGTGGGGATGGGGGTCGGGATGGGGATGGCGGGGGCAACGGTAGTGAGGCTTTGCCTCGTGGTCATGGAGGGCCGTCCGGTGCCCGTGGTCTAACCTGGGGTGGCGGTAACAACACCCCCTGACATACAACCGGTGGGAGGAGTAATACCACCCCCTTGGGCCCTACTCGTGGGAGGGGCTGCAGTGCGGGAGGGTCTTGGAGGGGGTAGTGCTCCGGGAGTCTGGGATTGGAGGGGGGGAAGCTGGGATTGGTAGAGTGGGGGCAAGTGGGATTGGTGGAGTGGGATTGGTGCTGGGGCTAGTGGGATTGGTGGAGTGGGGGCAAGTGGGATTGGTGGAGTGGGATTGGTGCTGGGGCTGGTGGGATTGGTGGAGTGGGGGTTAGTGGGATAGGCGGAGTGGGATTGGTGCTGAGGCTAGTGGGATTGATGGGCTTTAGGCCCACCTAGGGATTATCTCTCTGGTGTTTCTTTTCTTTTGTGGGTGTTTTTGCATTTCGCCGCCTTCGTGACCACTTTAGCAAAATGGGCAGTGGTACATGATTTCTACCTATTTTGTATCACTAATCCAAACATTTCTATCTGCACTGGTTTTCATTCTATTTGCATGGTCATTGTCCTAGTTGATGAATACTCATCTCTGACATTACTGTGAGCTACGCGATCAATAAACGAAGGTGGCAGGTGGGATTATCTAGAATGCATATGATTTGGAGAACCATTGTGTGGAAAACTACAGACCGTGTGATTTTGTGTGTATGATTGCACTGTGCGTGTGATAGCACTGTGGGTATAATAGTACTGTGCATTTGATAGCACTGTGCATGTGATATACTGCGGGATTTTTAGTATACCCGTTATGCAAATGGTCTTGTGCACATCCGAAATTGGGCGTCTGATCTGCAAAGAGTAGTTTACGGCTCACCGTAAGCAATAAAATTGGAGGTACGACAAAGACTGATTTAGACCTCGACAGGAAATAGCAAAAAAAATCCTGGACCCCATCCAGGGATAATTAATAGATGGGGCCCGATCCAGGGCGATAAACAGGGCAGGGACCGAAATGGGGAGAGGGGCAGGGCATGAATAAAAAAAGGTCCTGCCCTGGGGCGTAGGCCAGGGCACGGCAGGGAATGGGGGCGGGTCCCCGGAGGTTTCGGGGACCCGGACACCCCATAACAAACACTAAGGTGGACCAGGTAAAGAGCAGGGTAAAGAGCAGGGTGTCAGTAAAGACAGTTGCTTTTTCTGCAAGGAGAAAGGCCACTGGGCAAATACGTGTCTGGCAAAACAGCGGACTACGGGGATTAGAAGATTTGGTTGAGAAAGAGGAGGTCGCTGAGAAGAAATATCCGGTGCACGGAGTGCAAATAGAGCCAGTGCAGAGAGTGGGAGATCACCCCAAGTATGGACTGCAATGGATGAAAAATCAGCCCAATTGTCACAGTTGAAATTGGTGTCAGATTCTGGTGCCACTCACCATAAGACCTCCGATCACGCCCAGTTTCAAAACATGACCCCCAGTCATAACTTGATCCATATTGCAAATGGAGCTACCATGCAGGCTAAGGGAGAGGGTGATGTCTTATTGAGTCTTGAGGTTGAGGGTGTTAAAAATCCAGTGGTATTGAATTGAGTTTTATATGTTTCAGAGATGGGTAGTAGTAGTCTGGTATCTATCCGCTGTATTCAGGCAGCTGGCAGAGTGGTTACCTTTGCTGGAAATACTGTTAGTATTTCGCATGGGAAAAAGCTATTCGGTACCGCCAGATTTGAGCGGAATGCCTACATCCTCCAAACAGACTCCGGGATCACACCAGTCGAAACCAAGCCAGCCGATGCAATCGTGAAGCCAGTCACACCAACTGCGAAGCATGGAACCCTCATGGCCTGGCATTGCCGCTTTGGACATATCAGCTTTGATAATGTCAAACGACTAGCCCACAGTCATTCAGAAATGGCTATTGATGGAAGTCATACTAATCCTACATGTGTTAGTTGTGTTTCAGCAAAACAAACTCACACTCGGAATCATTTACCCTCAATATGCACCGCGAAGGCTCCCCTTGAACCCCTTCATACTGATATTGCTGGACCTAAGAAAACTGTCTCACTTTGAGGAACCCGCTACTTCCTTCTATTTATCGATGACCATACCCGATACACCATGGTCTATACTCTCTACCAGAAGTCCAAGACATTCTATAAATTCAAGAAATGCAAGGAACTGGTTGAGAATTATCATGGGGTAGGGATCAAGGCTTTGAGGAGTAATAATGGTAGATTGTATACCAGTCAACAGTTTGCTAAGTATCTTCAAGAGTGTGGGATTTTACATGAGAAGACTGCTCCATACTTACCAGAACAGAACGGAGTTAGTGAGGGGGCAAATCGGACCCTCATAGGTTGAGCTTAGGCAACGATCTTTGATAGCAAAATCTGTGATGAGCTATGGGCTGAAGCTATTCACACCGCCGGATACCTGAAAAACCAAAGTCCAACTAGTAGCAAAACCTCTACCCCTTACCAGCTATGAACCAACCAACACCCTAATCTGTCCCATCTTATTTCTTTCAGTACCCAAGCGTTCTATCACATACCGAAAGCCAAGGGCAGCAAGTGGGAGAAGAATGAAGATGAGTGCCAAGTAATTAGATCTGAAGGGACAAACCAGTATCGAGTTCCGGTTGGAAGAAAAGTTCAAGTTGTATGGGATATAAGAGTTATTAAGGATACCGAGAAGGCCAGAGCAGTAGAAAAAGCAATAATGGAGGTTGGAGAAGTACTTGAGAATACCTCAGAATCAGAGGCAGAAGATCAGGAACTTGGAGTATCAACTGGTATACAGGATCCAGAAAAGAAGGAAGCTCTGCCAGAAGCCCTGCCAGAAGCTGTTAAAGAAGAACCAGAAGTTGAAACAAAGAAGCTACCACCAGCAACCCCATATTCACAAGAAAGATCCAAAATCCCTAGACCCTACAAGAGTCTGGCGACCCCAACCGTTGCATCGTCTAGATCTTGCTGAGAAAATGTGAGAAAGTTTGCCTCTACCCTATTCCACCATGAAGCTTTCCTTGCTACCAAATCACTAGACTCAGATGAGCCCCATAGCTATACCGAAGCACTCACCTCAACCATAGCACCAGAATGGAATGCTGCAATAGTCGAAGAGCTGAAATAAATTACCTGTAACCAGGACTGGGAAATTGTTGATTTGCCAAAAGATCGAGTACCGGTAAAGTGCCAATAGGTATTGCGGTTGAAGTGAGGAGCTGGAGGAGAAGTAGTAGGGTACAAGGCCCATCTGGTAGCAAAAGGATTCACGCAGCGGTATGGAATTGATTATCCCGAGACCTTTGCCCAAGTAGGCAAACTCACATCTCTGCGCATAATCCTCAGCCTTGCAGCTGCCCAGGATTATGAGATTGATCAGACTGATATCAAGACCACTTACCTGTTAGGAAAGTTGGAGGAGGAGATATATATAGATATTCTGGAAGGTCTAGGTATGGGAAAGCAAAGTTCTGGTACTGCTACCGGTAGGAAGGTCTGCATATTGCTGAAAGGGCTATATGGATTGAGGCAGTCTGGTAGGATTTGGAATCAAGAGTGGGACAAGCACTTGGTTGATACATATGGGTTTAGGAGAAGTGAGGAGAACCATGCAGTATATTTGAAAGAGGATGGTGGTAACTGTTGCTGGGCACTGATTTGGGTGGATGATGTTCTGTGGATTGGACCAAAGGAAATGGTAGACAAAGCTAAAAGTCAGCTTGCAAATCAGTTTCCAGTCACAGATTTGAGAAAGGCTGACTACTTTCTCTGTATCAAAATTGTTCGCAAACCAGGACAAATCACCCTCCGCCAATCTGCCCCTGTCTAGAAAATCCTCGAGCACTTTAATCTCACTAGTACATACCTAGTATCCACCCCGCTAAACCCCGGAACCAAGTTGCATGATACTGCAAGTACTACCAAGCCAGAAAGCGGGATGGATGAAGCAGAGTACGAGAGCATAATCAGTAGTTTGATATACCTCATGCTGTGTACCCAGCCAGATATTACACATGCAGTGGGAGCACTGCGCAGGTTCAACAATGCACCAACAACCAGTCATGTGATAGCCGCTAAACACCTACTCTGCTATATCAGCAAAACCGCTAGTCTTGAATTAATACTTGGTCCCTTTAGCACCAAAGACTTATACCCAATCCTCGATAGCGATGCTGACTGGGCTGGGAATTGGGACACTCGCAAAAGTACCGGAGAGTATATATATGTCCTAACTGAAAAGAAGTTACCTGGGGAGGAACCTGTACGATCACCAGTCTCATGGTCAAGCAAGTGGCAACAAACTGTTGCACTATCATCCACTGAAGCCAAATGTATGGCTCTCACCTAGGCTGGAAAAGAGGCTATTTGGGTATCCCGATTCATTGCCGAGTTGCAAAGCAATAACTTAAGTCTTAAAGGAAATACTCCAGGTACCGGTCTCTATCTGACAAAGGTATATGTCGATAACCAGGGTGCCATTGCACTTGCATACAACCCCGAGTTCCATGCCCGTACCAAACATATCGCTATTCACCAGCACTATATCTGAGCAAAAGTCACTCCCAGTGAAATAAAGCTGTAGTACCTCCACACTGATGATATGGTTGCTGACTGCTTGACTAAAAATCTGAGCTGGGAGAAGGTGGAGCGGTTCTGGGCCGAGATGGGTTTGTGCTGAGTGGGAGGACCAAGTGAGGACAGCAGTATGGGAAGGGCAGTACCGGGGAGCTGTGGTATGGTAGAAATAGTAGGACTTGTGAATCTAATATTATTAGCAGTATTGCAAAAGGCACGGTCACAGAGAGTACAAAAAGAGCACAAGATAGTTTAAAATTGAAGTTTTTATTTTTATTTTTTATTTTTATTTTTATTTACTTTTTTATCTATGCAGCGAGCATGGCTCGCAGAGTGAGAGTGTTGGAAATCTCGGGATGCTGCTCGGCATGCTCGCACAAGGGTTCCTTGTTCAGATCGTTTCTGGGAGCTCGTTTTGGCTCCAGGCATGTTCGGGCGCGGTCAGGCTTCCGGCGCGGTTTGCCTTCGGGTGCGGTTTGCCTTCGGGCGCTGTTTGCCTGCGGGTGCGGTTTGCCTTCTGGCGTGGTTTGCCTTTAGGCGTGGTTAGCCTTTGGGGATCATTTAGCTTGTTGGGAAAGGATCTTGAATGCAGGGATGCCCAGATGTACGGAATGGCGCAAAGCCCCTAGAGAACGCTGGACGGAATGGCTGGGAATGCGTGAAGGCTGTAGGATGGGCTGGAAGGTTGGATACCCAGAGGATGGATAATGGGAGTTTGTTTTTTTCTTTGTCCCCATAGTAGTCAGAGCAAAGGGAAGTGGTGATGCACCTGGGTGATAGGATAGGAGGATATGATTGTCATTGTTGATATATACTGCGGTTTTTACCACTAGTTGCAGCAGAGAGAGAGAGCAGAGAGAAGAGAAGAGTTTTCACCCCTTTAAGTGTATGATCATGAGTAAGCGCTTGGCATTTTGTTTCATTTTCACGACCGGTCGCTGGTTTGTTTTGACAGCTACGGTATTTCGCTGCTCTGTGTTCAAAAGGCGCCTCCCACACTTTACAGGCACCATCAATAACGGAGAAGACATCTTATCCATATATTCCGTATACGATATACCTTTAAACATATTTCTACGCCACCATTTCAAGTGAGCCTTCCTAGCAATCACTTCGTCACATATCGGGCCTTAGTATAGACTCTCTGGTCATTAGAGTGAGCTACCACCCAACAACTAGGTAGAGATACAGGAATTTGTGGAAGTGGAAATAAACCGAGCTGATGCATAGACTAAGATTGAGTGCTCCCAAACCCTTCCAGCCCCTACTTTATACTCCCACTATGCACTGGAATGAACCATCTTGATTAATGGTGCCAGCACCCAAATATTGTTTGACACAGGTGCAGTAGGTGCAAATATTATTAGCAACACCTTGGGTACAACCTAGGGCATCCCTACTCATCTGATGAAAGCACCACTAACTGTAAACATGCCTATGAAGGGATCATGATCGACAAGTCATAAGACTTGCGAAGTAACCATCTGATTCAGATTAGCTAGGCTACCAAACCAAAGGATAATGGTTGAGAATTTGGTGAAATATAATACCCTAATAGGAATGCCTTTCCTGACCCAGCACAGGGCTATTATCCGGTGTGGTGAACTGGTGATTCAACTTCCTGAAAAACATGTCCAAGTGCCGTGCAAACCAACAAGTGCGGAGTTCAGCCCAGCAATTTGTGAAACTGAACAGGAGGAAATCCTAACCGAGTTTGCGGATATATTCCCAGAGAAGGTTCTAGAGACTTTGCTATCTCTTGAAAAATTGAAGTACCACATTCACCTGAAAGATATAACAGATCTGTGGAATCAACTGACATACACTATACCAGAAGTATATAAAGGAAAACTATGCGACGGGATAAACACAAAGTTAAGGACTAGAGTTATATACTAGACAGAGTCCACAGGGGCAGCACCCATATTTGTTCGGCCAAAATACAGGGGGAGGATCAGACCATTACTGGACTTGAAACTGCGAGATCATAATGCAGGTATGGACAGCTCATCTATCCCAAATCAGATAAAAATCCTAAATGCTTTAAGTAGGATGAGATTGGGAAGCAAGAGAGACCTGAGTGATGCCTACTTCCAGACCCGAGTCGACCCTAGAAGCGAGAAGTTCAATACCTTCAAAACCCCGTTTTGCAGATTTGGGAGCAAGGTCATGCTGCCAGGTGACATGAATGCACCCTCCACCTTCTGTAATGACCCAGCATATATGAGCTATGGCAGTCAGAACCAACACCCATACAGGTAGCCAGGAGGAGAACTGTTAGGAACTGGCAGGTAAGTAAGTACTTGACCTATGGGGACCCGAGGGCCCGGTCTCTGAGAATGAACAGAATTAGCTGGCCAGGTACTTACGTACCTGGGTACACCGGGGAGCAGTGTCTGCGTACTTAGGGACCTCTGCAAGGGCAGTTACTCAGCTAGGCCGGGTAACTGGACAAAGGTCAGAAGTGTCTATCTCCGGCAGTGGAAAAGACAGGGTAACAGGAAAAAGTCATCTTGTCCGCCAGACAAGGTTACCCTACCCTCAGGACCAGGTTACCCTGCCATGGGGCTTGGGTTGCCCTGCCCAAAGTTCTGAGTTACCCTACCTTTCAATACGAAGTCCTGAGGGTGGTTAGGGAAAAATGACCACATTGTTGGTTACACTAATCCATGCATAATACTGGAATCCAGGGTTCCGGGAGATGCTATTGGGCAAGCTACACAGCTCCAAAAAAGGTGTAAATTAGAGACCTTAGTCCTATCATACCCCTCCGTCCCTGCCTTGAGGCCTGGATGTCACAGGCCAATGGTTGCGTGGTTGTGTGCATTCTAGCAAGGCGGAATCTTTGCAGACCTGCTGGCAACACTATATACATCTCTGCCGTCTGTTCGACCATAAACTATTCACAGGATATCAAGGGGGGTGTGGGGTGGACCGTGCAGTACCTTCTCCAAGTTGTTCGCAGTAAAACGGGCCTAAACTAGCTGAGTTAACAGGTGTTAACCATGGGGGTCCCGGAGGTAGTCCCAGGGAGTGCCACGGCAAGCAGGAGAGTTTTACACCTACCAAGCCCCATATTGTCCCCAATGCCGTAGGCTCTGAAAGGGAAGTGCAGAGACACTAAATGCATCATAGCTACTACAGGTAAGGTGAATCTGAGGTAGTGGTCATGGGTAGCGCCCATTGGATCACTGGTGGACCACCGTATCTTGCGGAAGATACCAGAAGCCCGAGAATCGCAAATAGAAGATTGATAAACCGCTCACGGTAACTTCCGGGGCCAAGTAGAGATCAATCCATATGGGAAGGGTGTCATTGGTATTCTCATTCATCCGCTGTCTTGACTGTTAGCCATTGGCATGATACCGATGCGAAGAAGCTTTCACTCCCGCGGGGAAAATAGAAATGCACCACAGAAATGAGAACCGCAAAAGGTAAACTCCAACTAGAGTGTGTCGACATATGCATGCCCGAAGGGTGTGCCAGGAGATGCGTCAGACTACCCTTAGCAGAGAAGGGTGTGCTCAAATAGTTGGAGTAAACTGCTGGGAGAGTTTCTGGCATTAGATAAAACTACCTAAAAGTCCATGCAAAAACTCTCCTACTCCAACAATCAATCCTCTTGTGACCTTAATTTCATGAAGCGTCAGACTTAACGATATTGAGTTTTACCATTTACTTTACTCTTACATCTCTGTGAACCTTTGGCGATAAGTTTGAAGTTGTTCAGTGTGGTCACAACCTTGGGATCTATCTACCTAGAGGTGCCCCCCTTACTGTTTATCATTAAGCGACCTCCTCGCTTAACCCTTCCCCTGATTAGTTGTTTCCAACTTTCGGCACTGACCTTGCGTGAATACTGGTAACGTTGTCTACATCGAATTGCCCAAGGTGGAAAGCGCAATGGCTAGTACTGAACTTCGAACCTGAATAAAATCCAACCCGGATTCAGATATTGACTTTGACAAGAATGCCACCACCATGTTTTGCACGTCAGTTTTTGCAGATGTTTGTGGTATTGAATGGGACGGCCACCAGTTGCTTTTAGAGGCCGCCTCTATTCAGTTACCCAATAAATGTGTTGATCCTATGATTACAGACCCTTATGCTATGGCGCTTTCATTCTTCTAAGACTCCATCCTTGTTCACAACATGAGCCCTCCACCACCGGGAGGCATCCCCTTTGTCCAATTCTCTCACCAGTTCATTCAACCTTACATCGTCCATGATGTAGCTAAGTCACTTGACGAAGCCAAGCGAGAAACGACAAATTGGAACAACCAGTGCAAGCAGGTGTTCCGCAAACAGATTACAACAGCAGGGGTGGAATGGATGAAAGTGCAGCAGGAGACATACCTGCTAATGCTGAACGATCAGAAGGCTTTGAAGGATCATATGAGAGCCTTGGAAAAGGCCTTTGAAGGCAGGTATAGTATTGATGCTGAGAATGGTGTGCTGATGATAGAGGCGGCGCCCCCACTTCCACTCGTTGATACCAAACCTGCGAATTCCAGGATGGAATTGTCCATAAGAGCCAGAGATGAACAGTGGAGGGCGTACCTAAGCACTGCGGGTATATGAATGCTGGAAAGCCTCAAGGGTAAAGGCTACAGCTATACCTCTTCCTTCACAAGAGTATCCACAAGCTCTCTATCCATCCCCTCCTCAATTGTCCGCAGTCATGCGGGAAGTCCTGCAATTGGACCAACTCATGGATGTCATGCCAAGAAAAGAATGTCAAAGCCCCAGGGTATCACGGCACCAGATACACTGGACCCCACTCCTTGTCCGACCCCTGCTCCTCTCATTTCTCCCACAACTCCTTCAGTTGCAACTCACATACCTCCCATTGCAGCCCCAAGGCCCACACCTCTACCAGTTTCATCGCCCGCCCCTGTTACCTTTGCTGCCAGAGCCTTCCCACCAGCTGTATCGACTACCCCAGGGTTCTGGCCACTGCGTGCGGTGTTACTGGGATTTTTTGAACAGGTAAGGATCTAGGAAGAGCGAGCACCCATGGCTCCATCACAGGGGACTCCAATCCCCGGCCCCAGGATACCTGCTCACTCTGTTCCTTGGGCACCCATGATTCCCACTGCCCCCCCGAAACCAACTCTTCCCTCGACGCTCGCCGCAATCACAAGTGGTGAGTCTGACAGCTAAGACGAGTTCTGTCTGTCGGGCTGTAAATTGGAAGTGTAATGGGGGCACCCCTAGGGAGATGGATCCCAAGGTTGTGACCGCACCGAACAAGTTCAACTTATCGCCAAAAGTTTACACCAATGTAAGAGTAAAGTAAACGGTAAAACTTAATATCGTTAAGCCTGACGCTTCACTCAATTAAGGTCTCCAGAGGAGTGATTGTCGGAGGAGGAGAGTTCTTGCATAGACTTTCAGTAGTTTCACCTTATGCCAGAAACTCCCCTATCAGTTTATGCCAACCATTCGAGCAGACTCTTCTCTGATAAGGGTGGTCCGACACATCTCCTGACACACGCAGCGGGCCTGCATGTGTCGACATACTCTGGGCGGCATTCACCTGATGTGGTTATCGTTTCTGAGGCACATTTCCATTTTGCCCGCCGGAGTGAAAGCTTCGGCGCATCGGCGTCTTGCCAGTGGGTAACAGTCAAGAGGGCGCAGGAACCAGACTATCTATGACACCCTTCCCATGTGCATTGATTTCTACTTGGCCCCGAAAGCTACCGTGAGCGTTTTATCTATCTACTATTTATGATTCATGGACTTCCGGTGCCTTCCGCAGGACACAGCGGGCCAAGTGTGATCCAATGGGCGCTACCTATGACCACTACCTCGGATGCTCCTCACCTGTCGTAGGAATCATGCTTTTGGTATCTCCGCAATTGCCTTTCAGAGCCTATGATGTTGGGGACACTTGTGGGCTTGGTAGTTGTAAAACTTTCGCAGTTGCCCCAGCACCAGCCGGGACTACCTTCGGGACCCCCACGGTTAACACCTGTTAACTCCCTCAGCTTTGGTCTGCTTTACTCGGAACAACTTGGAGGAGGGACTCCACCTTCCACCCTATGCCCCCTTGTATATCGTGCGAACACCTTACAGTCAACCGGACGGTAGCAACGTATACGGTGTTGCCAGCAGGTCTGCGAAGATTCCACTTTGCTAGACTGCACACAACTACGCAACTGTTTGCCAATGACGTCCGGGCCTCAAGGCGGGGCCCGAGGGGTATGATAGGAATAATGTCTCCAATTTGCAGCCTCTTCGGAGCTGCGTACCTCGCCCAATAGCGTCTCCCGGAACCCCGGATTCCAGTATTATGCATGGTTTTGCATGACAAACATTCTGGTCATTTTTCCCAAACTCCCCGTGGCACTTCATATTGAATGGTAGGGTAACGCAGGACCTTGGGCAGCGTAACCCAAGCCACACGGCACGGTAACCTGATCCTGCGGGTAGGGTAACCTGTCTGGTGAACAAGATCACTTTTTCCTATTACCCTGTCTATCCTATCGCCGGAGATAGACAATTTGCACCTTTCTCCAGTTACCCTGCCTAGCTGGGTAACAGCCCCTTCAGCGGTCCCTAAGTACACTGACACTGGTCCTGGGTGTATCCAGGTACCTAAGTCCCTGACCAGCCAATTCTGTTCATTCTCGGAGCCCGGGCCATCGGCCCTTCACAGGTCCAGTACTTACTTACCTGCCGGTTCCTACCAGTTCGCCTCCTGGCTACCTGTATGGGTATAGGTTCCCTCTGCCATAGCTCATGTATGCTGGGTCGTTACATTACTTCCCTCTTCTGCACGGTCCGTCCCGGACCCTTAGTGTCATCTCTTATTTCACCGACACAATTCCCCCAAGACTCTATGGTCCCTGGGCTTGGACGGATATCTTTCGCGGAGATCCAACATGGCTTATAGGCCTGTCCCTTCTAGCATCCCATAGGGCTCCCATGAATTCTCCTGAGCCCTGTAGCCTTCACATGAAACCAGGTACTGGACGAAAGGTGACGGAAACTTCGCCTTTCCTCCACCGTACCATTGACTGTCCACAACCACCTTGATAACCTAACCGGGCTCGCTGTCCACAACCTCCGTGGTAGGGACGTCCTTGACCCTACCTGCTTCCGGATCCACATGATAGGGTTCAAGCAACGTGACATTGAAAACCGGGTGGATGCTCCGTCTACTGCGCAGTTTGAGTTCATAGACCAGGTTACCCACCCGATGTTTGACCATGAAAGGCTCCTGCATCTGTTGGTCCAGCTTCTCCATTGGACTCTTCGTGCGGATGCTTTTTCAGTTCAACATCACACGGTCCGCTTTCTTTGCCTGCCCCGGAGCCACACCCTCCCAGGTAATATAGTCCGGTGATCGCAACCTTTTCTGGTCCTGCCATCTCCGTTGCCCTTCCTGTGCCCATTGAATCGTTTCTCGATTCTCTTCCCAGGTTCCTTCCTATTCCTTAACCAATAGCTGACTGCTACAGTGCATTTCTTGATTATCAGATACGATACCCGACCAGTTTGTCCCTGGGTTAAATCCATAATTGATCTCAAATGGTGACAACCTGGTGGATTCTGATGTGGAGGTGCTGTACGTATACTCCACAAGGGGTAGTAGCAAAACCCAATCATGCTGTTGGTGGAAACAGTAACTACGCAAGTACTGTTCCAGTGTCTGATTAACCCTTTCGGTTTGCCTATCAGTCTCAGGGTGGAATTCAGTTGAAACGTTTAGTTTCACTTGCAACAACTGAATCTGACCCAGCCGGAACTTCGATGTGAATCGGGTATCTCGGTCAGAGATGATTGATACCGGAAGTCTATGAAGGCGCCAAACTTCCTGCAGGAATATCAAGGCAATGTCCTTGATTGGTACCTCAGTGGTCATGGGTATGAAATGTGCTATTTTAGAGAATCTGTCCACTAAGACCCAGATCTTAGTGTACCCTTCAGAGTTAGGCAGCGCTACAATGAAGTCCATTGAAATCGCTGTCTATGGTCACATAGTAACATCAACAGGTTCCAGCAGACCAAACTTCTTGTGCCTGATGGACTTATTTCTTTGGCCTGCATCACATGTCCACACATAGTCGTTGATTTGCTCATCCATCTTAGGCCAATAGAAGTTAGCTCTAACCGTGCCAATGGTCTTGTAAGTCCCGAAGTGTCCCATGATTCAGGAGTCATGTTTTGCCTTCATGATTGTCTGCTTCAGATTCAGACTCTTAGAAACATACCACCTGTTCTGGTACAGGAGTAAGCCCTTTTCCGTCGTGAAATGTCGGTCGACCTCTGTGTCACCAGCAGCTGTTGCCTTCAGGATCCTTAAGTATTCCTGGTCTTCGGTTATCGCTACCCGCAGTTGATCCAAAAAGGAACACGGGAGCGGAAATCCTTGGCACACCTGCAACACTTCTGGTCACAAGATATCCTGTTCCAGGCTCCCAACCCACGGTCCGGGGAGAAAAAACAACTGTGGCGGAAAATCACTCCCCCCTTCAGGGCGGTAGTCCCTATGCTGCAACAAAGCATCTGCCTTCTCATGCAACCGTCCTTCTCAGTAAACGACCTTGAAGTTAAATGGTTGCAGGAACTCAGCCCAGCGGTGCTGCCTACAGTTAAGGACCTTGGTACTGTTAAAGTACTCGAAATTCTTATGATCCGTATAGATCACCAATTGGTCCGTTACCAAGCATAGCAGATTATCCCATTCCTTGAATGCCGTCATGCTGGCAGTCATTTCCTTATCACAGACACCATAATTAATCTCCGCTAGGTGAAACTTCCGTCTATGGTAGGCCACCGGATGTCATCTCTTGTCTTCATAGAACTGGGAGAGGGCGGCTTCTAATGCAAAATCACCAGTGTCAGTTTCCCGCCGGGTTGACTGTTTAGGGTCAAAATATGCTAGGATGGGTTGGGACGTAAATGCCTCCTTCAAATGGTTGAAGGCCTGCTCACACGCAGGTGTCCATTCCCATCTGACATCCTTCATTGTCAAGTCTGTCTGAGGTTTCGCTATCTTCTTGAAACCCTCTATAAACTGGCGATAGAAGTTGGTAAAGCCCATAAAGCTTTGAACTATGATGACACATGTCGGAGGTCCCCAATACCAGATTGTCTGCACCTTCTCCGACAACATTGAGATCCCCATATCGGAGATCTTGTATCCGTGGAACTCAACCTCCCGTTGGTGCAAACTGGACTTCTTCATGCTTACACATAGTCTAGCTTTCCGCAATTTCTCCATCACGCATCTCACTATTGCGACATGCTCTTCCATAGTTTTGGAGTAGATCTGGATGTCATCCATGTATGCAATGACTCCTTCATCCCAGAGATCCCGAAAGACCTCGTCTATCATCCTTTGGAAAGTTGCAGGGGCCTTACACAACCCAAATGGCATGACCGTGTATTCATATAGTCCATATCTACAGCAGAAGGCCGTCTTCCATTCCTCACCTTCTGCCATCCTCAGAAGGTAGTAGCCATTCTTCATGTCCAACTTGTTGAATACAACAGCTTTTCCTAACCTATCTCGTAGTTCAGTCATCAACGGTACAGGGTACTTACTCTTCACCGTGATTTTGTTCAGCCCTCGGTAATCTATTACCAGTCTTAATGTACCATCTGGTTTTGGCACAAAGAGGATAGGGGCTTCTGCTGAGGAACTGGACCGCCATAGCAGTCCCGTTCGCAGCACGTCATTGAGATATTTCCAGAGTGCCTTAAGCTCCATTTCCGATAAGGGATGGATAGGCCCAAATGGAGGTTGAGTTCTGGGTTGCAACTCGATTATATGGTCATGCTTCGAGTGCTCTGGTAGTGCCTCAATCCGTTCTTGACTGAAGGTATCCCCCTGGTCCTTATACTCAGGGAGTAGCTTAACCGTAATGTTGGCACCTTCCTCATCGGAGAATTGCACAATTCCCAATAGGTACACATTACTAGAGTCTTCGGCTAGTAACTCTTCATCAGTTATGAACAGTAACTGCCCCTGCTCTGCCTGGCAGTTAGCCTTGCAGAAATCTGAGTGCCAGGTTAGTGATCCGGTCTTCCAATCTATGTTCGGGTTATGGTCTCTCAACCAAGACATACGTAGGTACCAATCCACCATAGTGTCAGGCATATCCGCGACTTCAAAGGGCACCTCATTATGGTGGTCACCTATCCTCATCTCTAATGACTTGGTATAGTGTAGACCTGACCCAGGAATCTGATTACCGCTGGTGTCCCTTATTGGCACGTGTACCTTTCGATGTACACAAGGTGCCTCAGTCTGCTTAACCCATCGGCTACTAAGCACCGGCCCTGTAGCTCCACTATCGAGTAGCAGGAGCACTTCCGCGCTTACCTGTTTAACTCCTATCTTCCAGTCTAACTTGACCCGCAGGTGGATAGACCTGGTATGACAAGGCCAGTTGTCATGCTTCTGCCTCTGCGCTTGTCTTGAGGACTTAGTCATCTTGGCTTAGTAAATACTTTTAGTCTCTTGCCTTTCGACACAAGAGCGGCCACAACGGGTCAGTAAATGTTAAGAGATTGGGATTCCTCTTTTCAATAACTAGGGTGTTTACTATCATGCCAGCATGATTTTGGGTACTAAACCCTCCTCAGGTAAACTTGAAAATAGTACCATTTATTTGATCAAGTCCAGCCTGAACCAATTATGCTTGTACTAAATCCAACAATTTTCCCCAGGGTGGGTAGAAGCCTGCTGTCAGACCGGTTCCAAGCAGAGCAGCCTTCCTTCCCCGATATCGAGCGTCTCTTCTAGCGATACCTTACCCATTCTCAACCGAAATAATGTCCTATGACTTGCCCATCCAGCTAAGGAAATCCTGCAAGAAATACATATGACTAGAACAAAGGAAATAACCAGAAACCCAACAAAGGAAAGATAGCCCAGCCCACTGCGCACAGCCCATAACATCTACCTGCCCACACCACCTGGGTGTAGTCAGTATCAGGATCATTTATGTGGTAGAAGGGTACTTACCCATCTCCGAAGCCACCTCTGCGGCATATGTCCATCAATCCCTCAGGGGTCTATGGCTACGGGTTAATAAGGTTACATCTTAAACGGAATGGGTTCTTGCCTATTCCGAGCTGTCAGTATCAACCTCCATGATCTGTGGTGATGTCTGGCAGACTTCAAGTATCTTTGACAAGGAAATCAGAGTGGGCGCTTCAATGAGCTTTAGTCGCTTGTCAGTTCCTGTGGCCTCGCTTACCGGGGCTGACTGTTTCAACCCATGAGCCTCTTTGGATGAACTAAAGACTGGGGCTGTCGTGGTACACTGTCTCCAAAAGTGACCTGTTTGACCGTACTTGGTGCACTGGTTGTGCTTCCTCTGGCGTTCGGTCAAAGTCGACGGGATTTTCTTATGCCCTATTGCATACTTAGAAGTGGCCAGCTTTGCCTGTTTCCCTGCGTTAAAATTGGTAGGTTTGGTAAACCTTTGGTTCTGTCTGCCGGAACCTTTTGCCTTCTTCTTGAACCTGCCCAATGTCGAGGATCGATCCTCCTTCTTATCAGCGGGTTAAGACCCGAGAGCTAGGTGGATGACGCGCTTACTGAACTGGTTGTTGTCCTCCAGCGTGTGCCCGACCTTCCGGTGAAGATCAAGGTACTCGTTCAGGCCGGTCGGATGGGGCTCCTTAAGTGCCCATGTATTCCGAACCTCTTGTGTGATGCCTGATCGAACCTTGTCTCGTACCTGTACTGGATCTGTATAGCTAAGCTTATACATGTAATCAATTATCTTATCCAGATACTCATCAATGTGATGGGGCTTCATTACAAGGTCACGCCACGCGAGAAGGGATCGATCTCGCTTGGCCTGGTCTCTGCCGAAACTTCGTTCCAGCCCTTCTTGGAACCCTTTCCATGTCCGTAAGGGGTTGCTGTCTTTGACAGGGACACCGGTGCGCTTGGCGGCTTCCTTGTTAATGTGTCCATGCAACCCCGGATACCATGCCCAGGTGGAGTCTTCAAGAAGGGGGATTACCAAGTTTACCTTATCTGTGTCAGTTAACTTGCAATCCATAAAGTATTCAAATTTGACCTCTACCAAGGTCAAGAAGCTCACGAGTTCTGTAACTTTGCCCTTGAATGGAGGGATACCACTCAGCTTGTCCCGCTTCTTCTGCCGGTGTCTTGATGGTGGCCTGGAAGCCGAACCAGTACCCCTCAGGGCTCTCGCCGGCCTCTTGGCCCGGCGATCCCGCTATTGTTTCTTCTCGTTGCTCCCGTCATCCTTGCGGCAGCGATGAAGGGGGTCAAATCCCGGAGAGAATTTCCATTGTCATCGTTATCGGAGCTGTCATGGTCAGAGTGCCCTGGATCTCCGCCTGCTCCTACCATACCACCTCCGGGTGGTGCATTTCCGTCCCCACTACCTCCGGTATTTCCGCCTTGGGATTCCTGGGGTCTATCGTACCCATCAAACCGTTCCTCCTGGCCACTGTGGTTACCATTCTCTGGGGGGTTAGCCCCTGATGGTCCTGATGCCGGTGGTGGACCAGGGTGTTACCCACTCTCAGGAGTTGGGTTGGGCGCCGTCTGTGTTATCCGCAGAAAAGACTGCAACTCTGGAGAACTCAAGGGTTGCATCAGGGGGCCAGCGTGGCTCCATGACCCACAGTACCCACATGTCGGTTGTCCATCTCGTTCCTTTTGCCTTCTTCTGCGCTTCACCCGGGTCCATGGTCCCTTCCTACACCCATAGGAGTGGCAATGAAACCACCCCATTCAGATTTCTTCCGACTTACAGCCTGACAGACAGAACCCGTCTTGGTTGTCCGAATCGCCACTTGTGATGGTGGAGAGACCGGAGAGAAGACTTGGTTCGGAGGGCGACAAGGGAACGACCGCTGCCCAAGGAATGGAGCGAACAGGCATCCTGGGTCCGGGGATTGGAGTCCCTCGTGACGCAGCCATGGGTGTTCGCTCCCCCTGGTGTCTTACCTGTTCAAAGAATCCCAGTGACGCTGCGCGCAGTGGCCGGAAGCCGGGGGTAGCCGATACTGCTCGTGGGAATGCTGTGGCAGGAAAGGTATCGGGCATGAGCAGTAAAACGGGCAGCGGTGTGGGTCTTGGGGCAGCGATAGGGGGTATAGGGGTTGCAACTGACGGTATTGCGGGTGGAATGATAGGAGGTGGGGTGGGACGAGGAGTTGGGTCAGGTGTGTCCCGGGCCATAATACCCTTGGGCTTGGATGGCCTTTTTAGGGAGCCTGTAGATGCTCTTGAGAAGGAGGAGGTATAGCTGTAGCCCTCACCTTTCAGACTTTCTAACATCCGGATACCGATCGTGCTCAGATATGCCCTCCTCTGCTCGTCTCTGGCTCTCATGGCCAAATCCATGCCGAAGTTCTCGGGCTTGGTATGGACGAGCGGGAGTGGGGGCGCGGCCTCTAACATCAGTACACCATTCTTAGCATCAATACTATACCCTCCTTCAAAAGCCTTTTGGAAGGCTGCCATCCTAGTCTTCAATGCCTGATGATCCCTTATCATCTGCAGGTATGCCCCTTGCTGCACCTTCATCCATTCCACCGGCACCGTAGTGATCTGTGTTCAGAACACCTGCTGCTGCTGGGTGTTCCAGTTCTTCAGTTCCCGCTTGGCTTCCTCGATCGAGTTGGATACCTGCCAGACGATGTCAGGTTCGATGTATTCGCAGAACAAATCACTAAAGGGAACCCAGTGCAGCGGGGGAGGGAGCATGTTGTGGACAAGGGTAGGGTCTTGGAAAAATAAGAGCGCCGCAGCGCGAGGGTCTGTAATCAGGAGATCAAGACATTCACCGCGTAACTGAATAGGGGTGGCCGTCAAGAGCAGCTGGTGGCCATCCCAGTCGATACCACAAACATCTGCGAAAACCGATGCACAAAATGTATTGGCGGTGTTCTCGTCAAGGTCAAGGTATGAATCCGAGTTGGATTCCATCCTGGTTTGAAGTTCGGTACTAGCTATTGCGCTTTCCCCCCTGGGCTCCTTGTTCTAGACAAGGTTAGCAGTATTCATGCAAGGTCAGTGCCGAAGGTCGGAAAACAATTGATTAGAAGAGGAGTTAAGCAAGGAGCTCGCTTAACAATATACTGTAACGGGGGCACTCCAAGGAAGATGGATCGCAAGGTTGCAACTGCACCAAACAACTTCAACTTATTGCCAAACATTCAGACCAATGTAAGAGTAAAGTAAACGGTAAAACTTAATATCCTTAAGCCTGACGCTTCACTCAATTAAGGTCTCGAGAGGATTGATTGTTTGAGTAGGAGAGTTCTCGCATAGGCTTTCAGTAGTTTTATCTTATGCCAGAAACTCCCCCATCAGTTTACTCCAACCATTCGAGCAGACCCTTCTCCGCTCAAGGCAGTCCGACATGTCTCCTGACACACCCATCGGGCATGCATGTGTTGACAGTTTCTAGTCGGCATTCACCTTATGCGGTTATCGTTTCTGCGGCGCATTTCCATTTTACCTCCAGTAGTGAAACCCTCTCCGTATCGGCGTCTTGCCAGTGGCTAACAGTCAACACACCGCATGAACTAGACTATCCATGACACCAGTCCCATGTGCATTGATGTGTACTTGGCCCCGGAAGCCACGGTGAGCATTTTATCTATCTACTATTTATGGTGCATGGACTTCCGGTGTCTTCCACAGGCCACAGTGGTCCGGGAGTGATCCAATGGGCGCTAGCCATGACCACTACCTCAGATGCACCTCACCTGTGGTAGGAATCATGCTTTTGGTGTGGCTGCACTTCCCTTTCAGAGCCTATAACGTTGGGGACATTTTCGGGCTTGGTAGGTGTAAAACTCCCCTGGTCGCCGCGGCACCACCCGGGACTACCTTTGGGACCCCCACGGTGAACACCCATTAACTCCGTTGGTTTTGGTCCCTTTTACTCCGAACAACTTGCAGGAGGTACTCCATGTTCCACCCTGCGCCCCCTTGTATATCCCGTGAACAGCCTATGGACGACCGGACGGCAGCAACGTATACGGTGGTGCAAGGAGGTCCACCAGGATTCCACTTTGCTAGACTGCACACAATTACGCAACCGTTTGCCCATGATGTCCGGGCCTTAAGGCGGGGCTGGAGGAGTATGATAGGAATAATGTCTCCAATTTGCAGCCCCTTCAGACCGGCCTAACACGCCCAATAGCATCTCCAGGAACGCCAGAATCCGGCATTATGCATGGTTTCGCATATCAATCATTCCGGTCATTTTTCCCAAACTCTCCCAGGGACTTCGTATTGAAAGGTAGGGTAACTCCGGACCTTGGGTAGGGTAACCCAAGCCACATGGCAGAGTAACCTGATCCTGAGGGTAGGGTAACCAGTCTCGTGGACAAGATAACTTTTTCCCGTTACCCTGTCTGTCCCATCGCCGGAGATAGACACTTCTCACCTTTCTCCAGCTACCCTGCCTAGCTGAGTAACCACCCCTGCACTGGTCCCTAAGTAGGCTGACACCACTCCCGGGTGTATCCAGGTACCTAAGTCCCTGACCAGCCAATTCTGGTCATTCTTGGAGCCCTGGCCATGGGGTCTCCGTAGGTCAAGTACTTACTTGCCTTCCGTCTCCTACCAGTTCACCTCCTGGCTACCTGTATGGGTATAGGTTCGGTCTGCCATAGCTAATGTATGCTGGGTCCTTACAGGAAGAGACCCACAGGGGTGGATTCATTACCACACATATGGGTGTAGGATGGAACAACAGACCCATGTAAGGTGCAGAAGAAGGCAGAAGGAAGGAGATGGACGACCAACAGGTGTGTATTGTGGGTCATGGAGGCATACTGGGCCCTCAATGCAACCCCTGAGCTTTCCGGAGCTGTAGGCATTTCTGCACATAACTCAGGCGGCTCCTAACCCAACTCCTGCGCGTGGGCGACGCCCTGTTCCACCACTGGCATCAGTACCATCATGGGCTAACCGCCCCAGGAATGGGAATCAGGATGGCCTTGAGGAACGGTTTGATCGATACCACAGACCATGGGAAACCCCAAGTGGAAATGCTGGGGATAGTGGAGACGGAAATATGCCACCTGGTGTTGATATGGCGGGACGGGGAGGAGATCCAGGGGACTCGGACCACGCCAGTTCGGATGATAATGATGCTGATTCTCTCCCTGATTTGACCCCCTTTCTTAGTACTCGCCAGGATGATTGGAGCGACCAGAAGAAACAATAGTGGTACCGCCATGCCAAGAAGCTATCAATGGAACTTCAGAGCAGATCGACCCCACAGCTATCCTCTAGACAGCGGCAGAAGAAGCTGGGAAAGTTGAGTGGCAATCCGCCATTTAAGGGAAAGGTCATCGAACTCGCCACATTCCTTACACTGGTGGAGATTAAGTTCCAGTATTTTGCTAGGTACAGGTTAACCAATATGGACAAGGTAAACCTCGTAATCCCCCTTTTAGAAGACACCGCCCAAACATGGTATCTCAGGCTGCACTCCCACATCGATAAGGAGCCAGCCCAGCATACTGGAGTTCCTGTTAACAACAGTAACCCGTTGAGAACGTGGAAAGGATTCTGGGAACAGCTCGAAAGAAGTTTCAGTGGTGACCAAGTGGAAGAAGACTGATCCCTTCTCTAGTGGCAAGACCTGGTGATGAAGCCCCATTACATCCATGAGTACCTGGACAAGATAATTGACTACAGGTATAAGCTTGGCTATACAGACCCGGTGCAGGTGCGAGATAAGGTACGGTCGCGTATTACCCAAGAGGTTCAGAATGCCTAGGCACTCAAGGAGCCCCATCCAACTGACCTGGACGACTACCTTCATCTACTTCAGAAAGTTGGACACATGCTGGTAGACAACATCCAGTTCAGTAACCGTGTTATCCACCCTGTCCAACAGTCTCAGCCAATGGATAAGAAGGACGATAGGTCATCAACTGCTACAAGGTTTAAAAAGAAGGAAAAAGGTTTGAGCAGAGAGAACCATAGGCCTGCCAAACCTACTAATTTCAATGCGGGGAAACAGGCAAAGCCGGCGACTTCTGCGTATGCAATAGCGTATAAGGAAATCCCATCAACTTTGACCGAACGTCGGAGAAAGTACAACCAGTGCAGCAAGTGTGGACAAACAGGTCACTGCTGGAGAAAGTGTACTACGGTGTTTGCATTCATTAGTTTATCCAAACAGGCTCGTGGGTTAAAACAGTGAGCCACGGTATGCGAGACCTGGGGTAGGGACAAGTGGCCAAACCGTATCGACGCGCCAACTCTAGCTTTCTCGTCGATGATACTTGAAGTCCGACAGGCATCCCCTCAGAACATGGAGGTTGATACAGACAGCTCGGAATAGGTAAGAACCTGTTCTGTTTAAGTTATAACCTCACTAACCCGTATTTATTGACCCATGAGGGATGGATGGAATGGAACTCCAGAAGTGGCTCCAGGGAGGGGTAAGTACCCCTCTACTGCATGAGTGACCCTGATTCTGAGTACACTCAGGTGGTGGGGGCAGATAGATGTTGCGGGCCATGTGCAGTGGACTGCGCTATCTCTCCTTTGTTGGGTTTCTGGTGATTTCTTTTGTTCTAGTTATAGGTATTTCTTTCAGGATTTCTGTAATGTGTTTGGGCCGGACCCTGGTTGCATAGCGGTACAATAGGAGCAGATGGCTTCTTGATCAACAAGAAGTAAGCACTGCTTACTAAAGGAGTCTTCGAACAGGGTGTAATAGGAGATCAAAGGTAACTGTTCAACCAAGTATATTAAGAATGCTGTCTCTCCAAGTCTGTGGTTTCCATTGTCGAAATCAGTGGCCTTGAAATACAGCATATTGCTTATCTCCAGTGCGAGCAATATTCCATAACATTTTGTGTATCAACCAATATCACACGAAACAATACCAGTATCAAGCGATACTTGTAACACCAAACGTAAAACATTGTGTATATCAACCAATAGCACATGAAACAATACAAGTATCAAGTGATACTTGTCAAACCAAACATAAAATAACCTAGTGCCTGTACCAGTTACAATTTCCTTAGCTGAATGGGCAAGTTCTAGGACATTATTTTAGTTGAGATTGGGTGAGGTCTTGCTGGAGGAGAGGCTAAACATTGGAGAAGCAGGAATGCTTCGCTTGGAACCGGTCCCACATTGTCCCTCCGCCCACCTGTGGAAAGATTGTTATGTTTTGTACAAGCGGAATTGGTTCAGGCTGGACATAATCAAGTAAATAGTGTTATTTCCAAGTTTACCTGAGAAGGGTTGAGTACCCGAAATCATGCTGGCATGATAGCAAACACCCTAGCTATTGATAAGAGGAATCCCAATCCCTTCACGTTTGGCGACCTGTTGTAGCTGCTCTTGTGTCAAAAGGCAAGGGACCAAAAGATTTACTAAGCCAAGATGATTAAGTCGCTAAGACAAGTGAAGAGGCAGAAGCATGACAACTTGCCTCATTATACCAAGTCTGTCTACCTGTGGGTAAAGTTAGACGGGAAGATGGGAGCTAGACAGGTAATTGCGGAAGCGCTCCTCCTACTCGATAGTGGAGCTACTGGGCCAGTGCTTATGTAATGGGTGCACCCCTAGGAAGATTGATCCCAAGGTTGTGACTATACCGAACAACTTCAAACTTATCGCCAAACGTTCATACAGATGTAAGAATAAAGAAAACGGTAAAGCTTAATATCATTAAGCCGGACACTTCACTCAATTAAGGTCTCACGAGGATTGATTGTTGGAGTAGGAGAGTTCTCGCATAGACTTTCAGGTAGTTTTATCTTACGACAGAAACTCACCCATTAGTTTACTCCAACTATTCGAGGACACCCTTCTCCACTAAGGGCGGTCCGACACATCTCCTGGCACACCCTTCCCATATGCATCGATCTCTACTCGGCCCCGGAAGATACTGTGAGCGGTTTATCTATCTACTATTTACGATTGTCGGACTTCCGGTGTCTTCTGCGGGAGGGTGATCCGGGCGGGGTCCAATGGGCACTACCCATGACCACTATCTCGGATCCACCTTACCTGTGGTAGAAATGATGCTTTTAGTGTCTCTGCACTTCCCTTTCAGAGCCTATAGCCTTGGGGACCCTTTCGGGCTTGGTAGGTGTAAAACTCTGCTGGCCACCCCAGTACCACCCGGGACTACCTTTGGGACCCCCACGGTTAACTCCTGTTAATACCGCCAGTTTTGGTCTGTTTTACTCCGAACAACTTGGAGGAGGTACTCCACCTTCCACCCTATGCCTTCCTGTATATTCTGCGAACAGCGTATGGTTGACCGGACGGCACCGACGTATACGGTGTTGCAAGCGGGTCTCCAAAGATCCTTCTTTGCTAGACTGCACACAACTACGCAACTGTTTGCCCATGACATCCGGGCCTCAAGGCGGAGCTGGAGGGGTATGATAGGAATAATGCCTCCAATTTACCACTTTTTCAGAACTGCGTAGCTTGCCCAGTAGCATCCCCTAGAACCCCGGATTCCAGTATTGTGCATGGCTTCGCATGACCAACATTCCAGTCATTTTTCCCGAACTCCGCAGGAGACTTCGTGTTGAAAGGCAGGGTAACTCAGGACTTTGGGTAGGGTAACCCAAGCCCCATGGCAGGATAACCTGATCCTCAGGGTAGGGTAACCTGGTCTGGTGGACAAGATAACTTTCCCCTGTTACCCTGGCCATCCCGTCGCCAGAGATAGACATTTCTGATCTTCCTCCAGTTACCCTGCCTAGTTGAGCCACTGCTTTCTTCAGAGGTCCCTAAGTACACTGACACCACTCCCCCGTGTGCCCAGGTGCCTAAGTGTCTGGGCAGCTGATTCCATGCGTCTCAGAGCCCGGGCCAACGGGTCTCCGTAGGTCAAGTACTAACTTGACTGCTGGTTCCTACCAGCTCGCCTGCTGGCTACCTGTATGGGAGTAGGTTCCGGCTGCCATAGCTTATGTATGCTGCGTCTCTACAGCTTAGTAGCCGATAGGTTAAGTAGACTCAGGCACCTTGTGTACGAGGAAAGGTACTTGTGCCAATAAGCGATACAAGCGGTAATCACATTCCTGGGTCAGGTCTGCACTATACCAAATCACAGGAGATGAGCATAGGCGACCACCATAATGAGATGCGCTCTGAAGTCACGGACATGCACGCCACCAAGGTGGATAGGTACCTACCTACGTCCTGGTTGAAGGACCATAACCCCAACATAGACTAGAAGACTGGATCACTAACCTGGTGCTCAGATTTCTACAAGGCTAATTGCCTAGCGGAGCAGGGGCGGTTAGTGTTCATGACTGAAGAAGAGTTACTAGCCAAAGACCCTAGTAAGGTGTACCTGTTCGGAATTGTACAATTCTCCGCTGGGGAAGGTGCTGGCATTACGGTTAAGCTATTCCGGCAGTATGAGGACTATGGGGATATCTTCAGTCAAGAACGGAATGAGGTGCTGCCGGAGCCCTCGATGTATGACCACACGATCGAGATACAACCCTGGATGCAACCTCTGATGGGACCTATCTATCCGTTAATGGAAAAGGAGCTTAAGGCACTACGTGAATATCTCAATTAAATGTTACGAGCAGGAAAGCTATGGTGATCCAGTTTCTCAGCAGCAGCCCCTATCCTCTTCATGCCAAAACCAGATGGTATATTCAGACTCGTAATTGATTACTGAGGGCGGAACAAAATCACATTTAGGAGTAAGTATGCTCTACCGTTGATGAATGAACTGGGAGATAGGTTAGAAAGAGCCATTGTGTTCACCAAGTTGGACTTGAACAACGGCTACTACCTTCTGAGGATGGCAGAAGGTGAGGAATGGAAGACAGCCTTCGGGTGCGGATATGGACTGTATGAATGCACGGTCATGCCATTTGGGTTATGTAATGCGCCGGCAACTTTCCAGGGCATGATAAATGCGGTCTTCCATGACCTCATAGATGAATGGGTCATTGCTTACATGGATAACATCCTGATCTACTCCGAAACCAGGGAAGAGCATGTCACAATGGTGCAACATATGATGCAGAAATTGTGGAAAGCCAGATTATGCATAAATATGAAAAAGCCCAGTTTCCACCAACAGGAAGTCGAGTTTCGCGGATACAAGATCCCTGATATGGGAATCTCTATGTTGTCGGAGAAGGTGCAAACAATCAGGGATTGGGCACCTCTGACATGCGTCGGCGACGTTCCAAGCTTTATGGGCTTTGCCAGCTTCTATCGTCGATTCATGGAAGGTTTCAGCAAGATAGTGAAACCTCGAATGCACTTGACAAAGAAGGATGTCCGATGTGAATAGACACCTGCTTGTGCACAGGCCTTCAACCGTTTGATGGTGGCATTCATGCCCAAACCTATCCTATCACACTTTGACCCTGAACGGCCAACCCAGGTGGAAACTGATGCGAGTGACTTTGTATTAGTAGCCGTCCTCTCCCAGTTCTGTGAAGATGGGAGATGGCATCCAGTGGTCTATCATAGTAGGAAGTTTCACCCAGCGGAGATTAATTATAATGTCTATGACAAGGAAATGACCACCATCGTGGCAGGATTCAAGAAAGGGGATCATTTGCTGCGCTCAGTAATAGACCAATTAGTGATCTATACTGATCATAAGAATTTGGAGTACTTTAATAGTACCAAGATCCTTAGCCATAGGGAGCACCGCGGGGCCGAGTCCCTGCAACCATTTAACTTCAAGATGGTTTCCCGAGAAGGACGGTTGAATGAAAAGGCAGATGCTTTGTCACGGCGTAGGGACTACCGCCCTGCAGGGCGTAGTGATTTTCCTCTACTGCTGTTTTTTTGCCCCAGACAGTAGGTTTCGAGGGAGGAACGGGACATCTTGTGACCACAGGTGTTGCAAGTATGCCAAGGATTTTGTCTCCAGTCTTCCTTCTTGGATCAACTGTGGGTAGTTATAAAAGAAGACCAGGAATATTCAAGAATCCTGAAGGCAATGACTGCTGGTGACAAAGAAGTCGACTGACACTTTACAACAGAAAAAGGCTTACTCCTGTACAACAACAGGTGGTATGTCCCCAAGGGTCAGAATCTGAAGCAGACAATCATGGAGGTTCAACATGACTCCTGAATTGCATGACACTTCTGGACTTACAAAACCATTGGCAGGGTGAGGGCTAACTTCTACTGGCCTAAGATGGATGAGTACATCACTGACTATGTATGAACATGTGATGCATGCCAAAGAAATAAGTCCTTCAGGCACAAGATGTTTGGTCCGCTGGAACTAATTGAAGTTCCTATATGGCCTTGGACCGCGATTTCAGGGGATTTGATTGTAGTGCTGCCAGAGTCCGAAGGGTATACCAAGATCTGGGTTATAGTGGACAGATTTTCGAAAACGGTGCACTTTATACCCTGGACCACTGAGGTACTGATCACAGAGCTTGCCTTGATATTCTTGAGGGAAGTTTGGCGCCTTCATGGACTTGCAGAGTCAATCATCTCCGACCGAGATAGCCGATTCACATCCAAGTTCTTGATGAGTCTGATGCACTTGTTGCTAGTTAAACTAAACGTTTTGACTGCATTCCACCCTGAGACTGATGGCAAACAGAGAGAGTTAATCAGACACTGGACCAGTACTTGCGTAGTCACTGTTCCTACCAAAACCATGATTGGGTTTCGCTGCTACATCTTACGCAGTGTGCGTACAAGACCTCGATATCATAATCCACCAGGTTATCAGCATTGGAGATCAATTGCGTGTTTAACCCGGTGACAAACTGGTCGGGTGTGGTGTCGGACAATAAAGGAATACACCCTAGCAGTAAGCTCCAGGTTAAGCAATGGGAAGTAACTTGACAAGAGATTGAAGAAATGATTCAATGGGTACAGGAGAGGGAATAGAAACGGCATGACCAGCAAAGGCTGCCATCAGTGGACTGTATTACCCTGGAGGATGTGGCCGCTGGGCAGGCAAAGAAAGCTCACTGCGTGATGTGGAACGAAAAGAACATCTGCACAAAGCATCCAATAGGGGAGCTGGACCACCAGATGTTTGAACCTTTTGTGGTCAAACATCGTATGGGTACCGAAGCCTGCGAACTCCAACTGCCCACCAGATGGAGCGTGCATGCGGTTTTCAATGTCACATTGCACGAACCATACCGTGAGGATCTGGGATCAGGTTGGGCCACGGAGGTCCCTACCACGGAACTTGTAGACAAGGGGCCAAGTTACGTTACCGAAGCTGTTGTGAATAGTGGATGGTACTGTAGAGCTAAGGTGAAGTTCCCGTCGCACTCCGTCTAGTACCTGGTTTCATGGAAAGGCTATGGGGCTGAGGAGAACTCATTGGAGCCATAAGGGATGCTAGAAGGGACAGAGTTGCAGGCCATTCTGGATTTCCACCAAAGATGTCCATCCAAGCCCAGGGACCATAGGGTCTTGGGAGAATCGAGTCTGGGAAATAAGAGATGATGCTAACGGTCCAGAACAGACAGTGGAGAAGAGGGGAGGGATGTAATGACCCAGCATACATGGGCTATGGCAGTCGGAACCTACCTCTATACAGGTAGCCAGGAGGCAAACTGGTAGGAATGAGCGGGTAAGTGAGTGCTTGACCTACGGAGGTGCGATGTCCGGGGCTCCAAGAATGAACAGAATTAGCTGGCCAGGTACTTAGGTACCTGGGGACACCTGGGAGCAGTGTCAGCGCACTTAGGGACCTATGAGGGGCAGTTACTCAGCTGGGCATGGTAACTGGACAAAGGTCAGAAGTGTCTATCTCCAGCAGCGGAATAGACATAGACGGAGTAACAGGAAAACGTCATCTTGTCCACCGGACATGGTTACCCTACTCTCAGGATCAGGTTACCCTGCCCAAAGTCCTGAGTTACACTATCTTTCAATCTGAAGTCCCGCGGGGAGTTCAGAAAACATTATCGGACTGTTTGTCACCTGAAGCCATGCATATTACTGGAATCTGGGGTTCCGGGAGATGGTATTGGACGAGCTACACAGCTCCGAAGAAGCTGTAAATTGGAGACATTATTCCTATCATACCTCTCCGGCCCCGCCTTGAGGCCTGGACATCATAGGCAAACGGTTCCATATTTGTGCGCAGTTTGGCAGAAAAGAATGTTTAGAGACCTCCGTGCAACACCGTATACATTGCTGCCATACGGTGGACCATAGGCTGTTCGCAGGTATATAAGGGAGCATAGGGTGGACAGTAGAGTACCTCCTTCAAGTTGTTCAGAGTAAAACGGACCAAAGCTGGCGGAGTTAACATGTATTAACCGTCGGGGTCACGAAGGTAATCCTGGATGGTGCCAGGGTCACTTGGAGGGTTTTATATCTACCAAGCCTGGAACTGTCACCAACGCGGTAGGCTCTGAAAGCAAAGTACAGAGACACGAAAAGGGTGATTGCTACCACAGGTACGGGGGATCCGTGGTAGTGGTCATGCGTAGTGCTCATTGGATCACCCCTGGACCACCGCATCCCACGCAAGACACCGGAAACCTGAGAATTGTAAATAGTAGATAGATAAACTGCTCATGGTAGCTTCCGTGGCCCAGTAGAGATCAATTCATATGGGAAGGGTGTTATAGATACTCTAGTTCATCTGGTGTCTTGACTGTTAGCCACTGGCAAGATGCCGCTACGAAGAGGTTTTTACTCCGGCGGGCAAAATGGAAATGTACCACAGTGATAATAACTGTATAAGGTGAATGCCGACTAGACTCTGTCGATACATGCATGCCCGAACAGTGTGCCAGGAGACGTGTCGGACCACCCTTAGCGGAGAAGGGTGTGCTCGAATAGTTGGAGTAAACTGATAGAGGAGTGTCTGGCATAAGATAAAACTGCCTAAAAGGCTATGCGAGAACTCTCCTACTCCAACAATCGATCCTCCCGAGACCTTAATTGAGTGAAGCGTCAGGCTCAATGATATTACGTTTTACCATTTACCTTGCTCTTACATCTGTGTGAACTTTTAGCGATAAGATTGAAGTTGTGTGGTGTGGTCGCAACCTTGGGATCCATCTTCTTAGTAGTGCCCCCGTTACAACTTCATGCAGATCATGGAGGACATACTTAGTGACTTTCTACCATCCCTTGTGTGAGTGGATAGTGACAATATCCTTGTTTACCCTGAATCAAAAACTGAAACATACAACATATCAGATGGATGTGTGAGCGATTATGATTGGCAAAGTTTTATGCCTGCAAAGGGAGGTCAGTCCTAGTTGCAAGATCACTGGAAGTACTGGGACATGTTATGGATGATGAAGGGATTTATGCCTCACCTGAGACCCCAGCCTCGATTGGGAAATGGGCTACACCAAGAAACCAGAAGTAACTGCAGCAATTCCTGGGTCTGGTAAACTATATCACGCAATTCCTACCACACTATGCTACTGTTATAGCACCCCTTAAGGATCGGACAGGAAAAGCAGAGTTTGTCTGAACAAACACACATGTGTAACAAGGGCACCCCTAGAAACATAGATCCTAAGATTGCGATCCTACCTAACAACTTCAAACGTATAACCAAAGGTTCACATAAATGTGCGTGTAAAGTAAATCTTAAAACTTAATATAGTTAAGCCTGACGCTTGACTCATTTAAGGTCACAAGAGGATTGATTGTTGGAGTAGGAGAGTTCTCACATAGATGTTCAAGCAGTTTTATCTTCTGCTGGAAACTTCCCCATCAGTTTACTTCAACTATTCGAACACACCCTTCTGTGGCAAGGGTGGTCCGACATGTCTCCTGGTACACCGTTCAGGCATGCAAGTATCAACATACTCTAGTTGGCGTTCAACTGATGCAGTTGTTATTGCTGCAGCACATCTCTATTTTGCCCGCCGGAGTAAAGACTTCTTCATCTTGGTACCCTGCTAGTGGCTGACCATCAAGACACCTGATAGACTGGACCATCTATGACACGCATCCCAAATGCATTGATCTCTACGTGACACCAAAAGCTACCAGAAGCAGTTTATCTATCTACTGTTTACAACTCTCGGACTTCCAGTGTCTTCCACCGGATATGGTAGCCCTGTAATACCCCAATAGGTGCTACTCATGACTACTATCTGGGATCCATCTTACCTGCAGTAGGAATCATGCTTGTAGTGCCTCTACACTTCCCTTACAGAGCCTATGGTATTGGAGACACATTCGGGCTTGATAGGTATAAAGCTCTCCTGCTCGCCCCTGCACAACATGAGACTACCTTCAGGACCTCTATGGTTAACTCCTATTAACTCTGTTGGATTTGGTCCTTTTACCCCAAGTAACTTGGAGGAGGTACTCCACCTTCCACCCTATGCCCCCTTATATATCCTGCGAACCGCTTGCAGTCGACTGCAGGGCAGCGACGCATACGGTCTTGTAGGTAGATCTTCAAAGATTCCCTCTTGCTACAGTGCGTACAATTGTATAGCCATTTGCCAATGATATCCAGACCTCACAGCGGGGCCGGAGGGGTCCAATAGGAATAATGTCTCCAATTTACAGCCCCTCCAGAGCTGGGTAGCTCGCCCAATAGCATCTCCCAGAACCCCAGATTCCCATATTATGCATGGCTTCATGTGACAAAATTCTGGTCACTTCTCCTGAACTCCCCGATTGTCTTAGTATTGCTAGATAGGGTAACTCAGGTTCCTAGACAGTGTAACCCAAGTTCCAAGACAAGGTAGCTGTGATCCCGGTGTAGGGTAACCTGCTCTAGAGGTCTGAGTAACTTTATCCGGTTCCCCTCTCAATTCCTGTGGTGGAGATAGACTTCTCTCCCTTTTGCTGGCCCAGTTGCCCAGCCAAACAAGGTAACTTGTCCTCAGCCAGTCGTTGAATATACTAACACCTCCCAATAGTATTTGCCTCACTGTTCACGATGAAACCTGGACCGCCGGGCTTCCATGAGGCAAGCTCTTGCTTGGCCTCCTGTTCCTACCAGCCTGCCTCAGGGCCGTCTGCATGAGTGTAGGTTCAGTTTACCATAGCTCATGTATGCTGGGTCGTTACATCACTCCTCTCTTCTCTAAGGTCGATCCTGGACTGGCAACATTGTCTACGGTTTCTACAATTCGATTCCCCCAGGTCCCTATGGTCACCAGGCTTGAACAGATATTTTTGGTTGAAATCCAGAATGCCCTATGAGCGTCTCCACTCTAGGATCTCATAGGGCTACCACAAGTTCTCTACAGCTCTGTAGCCTTCCTGTGAAACTGGGTACTGGACAAAGCACATCGGAAACTTCGCCTTTGATCTACTGTACTATCGGCCACTCACCACATCTTGGATAATGTCACTTAGCTCATCGTTTACAAGCTCCAAAGTAAGGACATCCTTGACCCTACCTGATCCCGGACCCTGGCAATATGGCTCCAGCAACGTGATATTGAAAACTGCCTAGATGATCTATCCAGCAAGTAATTAGAGCTAGTAACCTCAGGTACCCACCCGATGTTCGACCATGATGGGGTCAAACAACCGGTGGTCTAGCTTCTCTATTAGATGCTTGGTGCAGATGTTCTTTCAGTTTAACATCACACAGTCTGCTTTCTTAGCCTGCCCAGAAGCCACATCCTTCAAGGTAACAAAGTTCGGTAATGGCAACCTTTTCTGGTTGTACCATTTCCTTTGCCTTTCCTGTACCCATTGAATTATTTCTCGCATCTCTTGCCAGGTTCCTTCCTATTTCTTAATCAAGAGCTCGCTTCTAGGGTGTATTCCTTGATTATCAGGCACTACCCCTGACAAGTTTGTGCATAGATTAAACCTGTAGTTGATCTCGGACTGCGACAACCTGGTAGATTCTGATATTGAGGTATTGTATGCATACTCTACAAGCGGTGGTAGTGATCCAACTCCCAATCATCCTGTTAATAGGAACAGTAACTACCCAACTACTATTCCAGTATCTGATTAACCCTCTCAGTTTGCCCATCTGTCCCAGGATGGAATGTAGTCGAAACATTTAGTTTCACTTGCAACCAGTGGATCAAACTCATCCAGAACTTGGATGTGAATCAGCTATCTCAGTCAGGGGTGATTGACTCTAGGAGTCAATGAAGGTACCAAACTTCCATCAGTTATATCAACACAAGCTCTCTAATCAGTACCTCAGTCATCCAAGGTATGGAGTATGCTATTTTCGCAAATCTGTCTACAATGACCCAGGCCTTGGTATACCCTTCTGGCTCCAGTAGCACTACAATAAAGTGTATTGAGATGGCTGTCTAAGGCCGTATAGGAATATCAATAGGTTCCAACAAACGCAACCTCCAGTACCTGATAGACTTGTTTCTTTGACATGTATTACAGGTTCCTACGTAGTCTGTGATGCACTCATCTATATTAGGCCAATAGAAGTTAGCTCGAACCCTACCAATGGTATTGTAAGTCCCAAAGTGTCCCACCATTCGGTTGTCATGTTCAGCCTCCATAATTGTCTACTTCAGATTTGGACCCTTAAAGACATACCATCTATTCTTGTACTGGAGTAGGCCCTTTTCCGTCATGAAGTGTCGGTCGACCTCTTTGTTACTGGCAGTCATTGTCTGCGGAATTTATAAGTATTCCTAGTCCTGTTTTATCGCTACTGGCTGTTGATCCAAATAGGAAGACGGTAGCCAAAAACCTTGGTGCCCTGGCAACTGTAACGACCTGGCATACTTGGGCTATGGCAGTCGGAACCTACACCCATACAAGTAGCCAGGGGCCGAACTGGTGGGAACCGACAGGCAAGTAAGCACTTGACCTATGCACATCCGATGGCCTAGCCTCCGCGATGAACAGAATTAGCAAGCCAGGTACTTATGTACTACGGCACCCCTGGGAGCGGTGTCAGCGTTGTTAGGGACATCTGCAGGAGCAGTTGCATGCCTAGACCGGGTAACTGGAGAAAGGTCGGAAGTGTCTATCTCCGGCAGAGGGATAGACAGGGTAACAGGGAAAAGTATTCTCCTCCACCAGACAGGGTTGCCCTACCCTCTGGATCAGGTTACCCTGCCATGGGGCTTGGGTTGCCCTGCCCAAAGTCCTGGGTTACCCTACCTTCCAATACAAAGTCCCTCAGGGAGTTTGGGAAAAATGACCAGAATGTTTATCACGCGAAGCCATGCATAATACTGGAATCTGGGTTTCCGGGAGATACTATTGGGCGAGCTACGCAGCTCTGAAGCAGCTGTAAATTGGAGACATGATTCCTGTCATACCCGTCCGGCCCCGCCATGAGGCCCGGATGTCATGGGCAAATGGTTGCGTAGTGGTGTGCAGTCTGGCAAAGTGGAATCTTTGGAGATCTGCTTGCAACACTGTATATGTCACTGCCATATGGTCGACCATAAGCTGTTCGCAGGATATGCAAGGGGGCATAGGGTGGAAGGTGAAGTACCTCCTGCAAGTTGTTCGAAGTAAAACAGACCAAACCTGCCAGAGTTAATGGGTGTTAACCGTTGGGGTCGCGAAGGTATTCCCAGGTGGTGCTGGGGCGACCAGGAGAGTTTTACACCTACCAAGCCCAAAAGTGTCTCCAACACCATAGCCTTAGAAAGGGACCTGCAGAGACACTAAAAGCCTGATTCCTACCACGAGTAAGGTGGATCCGACGTAGTGGTCATGGGTAGCGCCCATTGGATCACTCCTGGACCACCGTATCCTGTAGAAGACACCGGAGGCCCGAGACTGGTAAATAGTGGATAGATAAACTACTCGCCGCAGCTCCGGCGGTCAAGTAGAGATTCGTGCATATGGGAAGGGTGTCATAGACAGTGCAGTTCATCAGGTCTCTTGACTGTTAGCCACTGGCAAGACACCGATGCGAAGAACATTTCACTCCGGTGGGGAAAATGGAAATGCATGGCAGAAATGATAACTGCATAAGGTGAACGCCGACTAGAGTGTGTCGACACATGCATCCCCAAAGGGTGTGCCAGGAGATATGTTGGACCACCCTTAGCGGAGAAGGGTGGGCTCGAATAGTTGGAGTAAACTGATGGGGGAGCTTCTGGCATAAGATGAAACTACCTGAAAGTCTATGCGAGAACTCTCCTACCCCAACAACCAATCCTGTCGCGACCTTAATTGACTGTAGCGTCAGGCTTAACGATGTTAAGTTTTGCCGCTTTCTTTACTCTTACATCTATGTGAACTTTTGGCGAGAAGTTTGAAGTTGTTTTGTGCGGTCGCAACCGTGGGATCCATCTTCCTCGGAGTGCCCCTGTTACAGTATATCGTTAAGCGACCTCCTCGCTCAACCCCTCTCCTGATTAATGGCTTTCGACTTTCGGCACTGACCCTGTGTGAATACTGGTAACCTTGGCTAGAACAAGTACCCCAAGGTGGAAAACGCAATGGGTAGTACCGAACTTCGAACCCGAATGGAATTCAATTCGGATTCAGACCTTGACTTTGAAGAGAATACCACCAACACGTTTCGGGCATCGGTTTTCGCAGATGTTTGCGGTATCGAATATGATGGCCACCAGTTACTGTTGGAGGCCCCCTCTACTCAGGTACCTGATGAATGTGTTGGTCTTATGATTACAGACCCTCGCGTTGTGGCCCTTTCATTCCTTCAAGATTGCGCCCTTGTCGATAACATGGGCCCTCCCCGACCGGCAGGTGTCCCCTTTAGCCATTTTCCGCACGAGTTTGTCAAACCTTACATCGTCCATGAGGTATCCAAGTTCCTCGAGGAAGCCAAGCGAGAAATGAGATATTGGAACAACCCGGAGCTGCAGGTGTTCTGGAAGCAGATTAACAGTGCAGCAGTGGAATGGATGAAAGTTCCACCAGAGGCATACCTGCGCATGCTGATGGACCAGAAGGCATTGAAGCATCGAATGACAGTGTTGGAAGGGGGCCTTTGTGGCAGGGTATAGTATTGGTCCTGAGAGTGATGTGCTGCTAATTGCGGTAGTGCCCCTACTTCCACTCGTCCATAGTAAGCGCGAAGGTTTCGGGATGGAATTGGCTATGCGAGCCAGAGTTGAGCAGTTGAGGGCGTACCTAAGACCTGTGGGTATAGGAATGTTGGAAAGCCTCAAGGGTGAAGGCTACAGCTGTACCTCGCCCTTCACAGGAGCATCAGCGGGCTCTCTGTCCATCCCCTCCTGGATCACCCGCAGTCATTCAGGAAGTGCGGCGATTGGACCAACTGATGGACATCGTGTTAAGAAAAGGACGTCGAACCCAAAGCGAATCACGGCACTAGATACACCTGACCCTACGCCTTGTCTGACCCCGACTCCAAACATTTCCCCTACAATGTCTTCATACGTAACTCCTGTACCTCCCATCATCGCCTCCAGACCCACACCTCCCCCAGTTTCATTGCCCGCTCTGGATACCTTCCCTGCCACAGCGCTCCCACTAGCAGTATCGGCTACTCCAGGGTTCCGACCAGTGCGCGCGGCATCACCTGGATTTTTTGAACAGGTAAGGTGTCAGGAAGAGCGAGCACCCATAGCTCCATCTCGGGGGACTCCAATCCCCAGAGTGGGGACACCCGCTCGCTCCGTTCCTTGGGTGCCCGCGATTCCCTATGCCCCCTCGAAGCCAACTCTTCCCTCCATGCTTCCCACTATCACAAGGAGCAGGTCGGACAGCCAAGATGGGTTCTGTCTGTCAGCCTGCAAATCAGAAGAGACCCATATGGGGTGGATCAATTACCACACCTATGGGTGCAGGAAGGAACAACGGACCCCGGTAAGGCACAGAAGAAGGCAGAAGAAGGAGATGGACAATGAACCTGTTTGTATTGTGGGTCATGGAGGCATGTCGGCCCCCCAACGCAACCCCTGGGTTGTCCAGAGCTTCAGGCATTTCTGCTGATAACGCAGGTGGCTCCTAACCACACTCCTGAGAGTGATTGACGCCCCGTTCCACCACCCGCATCAGTACCATCAGAGGCTAACCCCACCGAGGATGGGAATCAGGATGGCCAGGAGGAAGGGTTTGACGGGTATGATAGGCCATGGGAAACTCCGGGCCGAAACACTGGGGGTAGTGGAGATGGAAACGTGCCACCTGGTGTAACGGGGCACCCCTAGGAAGATGGATCCCAAGGTGGCGACCGTACCAAACAACTTCAAACTTATCGCCAAAAGTTCACACAGATGTAAGGGTAAAGTAGACGGTAAAACTTAATATCGTTAAGCCTGACGCTTCACTCAATTAAGGTCTCGAGAGGATTGATTGTTGGAGTAGGAGAGTTCTCGCATAGACTTTCAGGTAGTTTTATCTTATGCCAGAAACTCCCCCATCAGTTTACTCCAACTATTCGAGCACACCCTTCTCCGCTAAGGGCGGTCCGACACGTCTCCTGACACCCCCTTCGGGCATGTATGTGTCGACCCGCTCTAGTCGGCGTTCACCATATGTGCATATCGTTTCTGCGGCGCATTTCCATTCTGCCCGCCGGAGTGAAAACCTCTGCGCATCGGGGACTTGCCAGTGGCTAACTGTCAAGACCCCTTGCTGAACTAGACTATCTATGACACCCTTCCCATGCGCGTTGATTTCTTCTTGACGCCGGAAGCTACCGTGAGCGGTTTATCTATCTACTATTTACGAGTCTCGGGCTTCCGGTGTCTTCCGCAGGGTACGGTGGTCCAGGAGTGATCCAATGGGCGCTACCCACGACCACTACCTCGGATACACCTTACCTGCGGTAGGAATCATGCTTTTAGTGTCTCTGCACTTCCCTCTCAGAGCCTATGGCGTTGGGGACATCCTTGGGCGTGGTAGGTGCAAAACGTTCCCAGTCGTCCCGGCACCACCCGGGACTACCTTCGGGACCCCCACGGTTAACTCCCGTTAACTCCGTCAGTTTTGGTCCGTTTTACTCCGAACAACTTGGAGGAGGTACTCCACCTTCCACCCTATGCCCCCTTGTATATCCTGCGAACAGCTTACGGTCGACCGGACGGCAGCAACGTATACGGTGTTGCAAGCGGGTCTCCAAAGATCCTCCTTTGCTAGACTGCACACAACTACGCAACCGTTTGCCCATGACGTCCGGGCCTCAAGGCGGGGCCGGAGGGGCATGATAGGAATAATGTCTCCAATTTACAGCTTCTTCGTAGCTGCGTAGCTCGCCCAATAGCATCTCCCGGAACCCCAGATTCCAGTATTATGCATGGCTTCGTGTGACAAACATTCCAGTCATTTTTCCCAAACTCCCCGAGGGACTTCGTATTGGCAGGTAGGGTAACTCAGATCCTTGAACAGGGTAATCCAAGCCTCAAGGCAGGGTAACCCTGTTCTGAGGGTAGGGTAATCTTGTCCGGTGGACAAGTGGATTTTCTCCTGTTACCCTATCTATCCCACTTCCGGGGATAGACACACTCGGCCTTTCTCTAGTTACCCAGCCTAGCTGTGTATTGGCCCTTCATAGGTCCCTAAGTACGCTGACACCAATCTTGGGCGTAGCCATATACCTAAATACTTGTCCACTAAGTCTGCTCATCTCGGAGTCCGGGCCATCGGGTCTCCATAGGTCAAGTACTCACTTGCCTGCCGGTTCCTACCAGTTCGCCTCCGGGCTACCTGTATGGGTGTAGGTTCCGGCTACCATAGCTCCTGTATGCTGGGTCGTTACACCTGGAGGTGGTACAACCGGAGCGGGAGGAGATCCAGGGGGCTCTGACCATGATAGTTCGGGTAAGGTTGATGCCCATTCGCTCCCTGACTTGACCCGCTTCCTCGGCGCTCGCAACGAAGATTGTAGTGACGAGAAGAAATAACGGTCAAACCGCCATGCTGAGAAGCTACAATGGGAGTTCCGGAGCAGGTCAACCTCACGGCCATCGTCCAGACAGCAGCAGAAGAAGCCGGAAAACCTGAGTGGTATTCTGGTGTTCAAGGGAAAGGTCAGCGAACTTGCAAGCCTCCTGATGTTGGTGGAGGTTAAGTTCAGGTATTTTGCTGGCTACAGGTTGACCGATATAGACCAGATAAACCTGGTGATCCCCCTTCTAGAAGACACCGCCCGAACTTGGTATCTTCGGCTGCACTCCCACATTAATAAGGAGGCAGTTAAGCATACCAGAGTTCCTGTTAACAACAGTAACCCATTAAGAACATGGAAAGGATTCCGAGAACGGCTCGAACAAAGTTTCAGCGGTGAGCAAGCAGAACGAGACTGATCCCTTCTCCCGTAGCAAGACCTAGTGATGAAGCCATGGCACATCGATGAGTACCTGGACAGGATAATTGACTACATGTATATGCTTGGCTATATAGACCCAGTACAGGTACAGGATAGGGTACGGTTGGGTATAACCCAAGAGGTTCAGGATGCATGGGCACTCAAGGAGCCCCATCCCACCGACTTAAATCACTACCTTGATCTACTTCGGAAAGTTGGACACAGGGTAGAAGACAACACCTGGTTCAGTAACTGTGTAATTCATCCTGTCCAATGGTCTCAGCCAGCGGAAAAGAAGGATGATAGGTCCTCGACTTCTAGAAGCTTTAAAAAGAAGGAAAAAGGTGCGGGCAGAAAGAATCAGTGGTCTGCCAAACCTGCTAATTTTAATGTGCAGAAACAGGCAAAGCTGGCGACTTCTGAGTATGCGAAAGCGTATAAGGAAATCCCGTTGACTTTGACTGAATGTTGGAGGAAGCACAACCAGTGCACCAAGTGTGGACAAACAGGTCACTTCTAGGGAAAGTGTACCACGACATCCCCAGTCGTTAGTTCATCCAAACAGGCTCGCGGGTTGAAACGGTCAGCCCCTGTAAGTGAACCCTCTGGTATGGACAAGTGCCTGAAGCGCATTGAACCGCCACCCCTGGCTCCCTCGTCGAAGATACTTGAAGTCCGACAGGTATCACCTCAGATTATCGAGGTTGATATTGACAGCTCGGAATAGGTAAGAACCCATTCTGCTTAAAGGTATAACCTTACTAACCCGTATCCATAGACCCATGAGGGATGGATGGAAAGGAAACCCAGATGTAACTTCTGGGATGGGTAAGTACCCCTCTACTCCATAAACGATCCTGATACTGACTACACCTGGGTGGTGTAGGCAGATAGATGTTGCGGGCCGTGCGTGGTAGACTGGCCTGTCTTTCCTTTGTTGGGTTTCTGGTTATTTCCTTTGTTCTAGTTGTAGCTATTTCTTTCAGGATTTTGTTAGCTGGAGGGGCAAGGCATAGGACATTGTTTCGGTTGGGGTTGGGTGAGATCTTCCTGAAGGAGGCGCTCAACATTGGGGAAGAAAGAATGCTTTGCTTTGAACCAGTCCAACAGTGGACCTCTACCCACCTTATGGAAAATTGTTGTGTTTAGTACAAGCGGAATTGGTTCAGATTGGACTTAATCAAATAAACAATGTTATTTGCAAGTTTACCTGAGGAGCGTTTAGTACCCGAAATCATGCGGGCGTGATAGTAAACACCCTGGCTATTGATACAATGAATTCCAATCTCCTACAAGTTTACCAACCTGGTGTGGCCGCTCTTGTGTCGAAAGGCAAGAGATTGAGATTAGTAAGCCAAGATAACTAAGTCCCCAAGACAAGCAAAGAGGCAGAAGCGTGACCACCTGCCTCATCATACCAAGTCTATCCACCTACGGGTAAAGTTAGAGTGGAAGATTGGAGCTAGACAGGTAAGCGCAGAAGCGCTCCTGCTACTCGATGGTGGGGCTACTGGGCTGGTGCTTAGTAGCCGATGGGTTAAGCAAACTCAGGCACCTTGTGTGCAACAAAAGGTACACGTGCCGATAAGCGATGCGAGCAGTAATCAGATTCCTGGGTCAGGTCTGCACTATACCAAATCATTGGAGATGACAATAGGCGACCACCATAATGAGATGCCCTTTGAAGACATGGATATGTCCCACCCCAAGGTGGACGGGTACCTGGCTATGTCTTGGTTGAAAGACTATAACCCCGACATAGATTGGAAGACCGGATCACTAACCTGGTGCTCAGATTTCTGCAAGGCTAACTGCCTAGCAGAGCAGGGGCAGTTAGTGTTTATGACAAATGAAGAGTTATTAGCCAAAGACCCTAGTAATGTGGACCTGTTGGGAATTGTGCAATTCTCCGATGATGCAGGTACTAACATTACAGTTAAGCTACTCACCGAGTATAAGTACTATGGGATATCTTCAGTCAAGAATGGATTGAGGGGCGGCCGGAGCACACGAAGTATGACCACACAATCGAGTTGCAACACCGGCCTCGACCTCCGTTGGGGCCTATCTATCCGTTATCGGAAACGGAGCTTAAGGCACTCCGTAAATATCTCCATGAAATCCTACAAACAGGAAAGCTGCGCCAATCCAGCTCCTCAGCAGCAGCCCCTACCCTGTTCGTGCCAAAACCAGATGGTACATTAAGACTGGTAATGGATTACCAAGAGCGGAACAAAATCACGGTTAAGAGTGAGTATCCTCTACCATTGGTGAATGAACTACGAGATAGATCAGGAAAGGCCGCTGTGTTCACAAGGTTGGACTTGAACAATGGCTACTATCTTCTGAGGATGGCAGAAGGTGAGGAATGGAAGACGGCCTTCCGGTACGGATATGGACTGTATGAATACATGGTCATGCCGTTTGGTTTATGTAATGCCCCAGCAACCTTTCAGAGTATGATAAATGAGGTCTTCCGGGACCTCATAGATGAAGGGGTCATTGTGTACATGGATGACATCTTGACCTACCCCAAAACCATGGAAGAGCATGTCGTAATAGTAACACGCATGATGGAGAAATTGCAGAAACCCAGACTATGGGTAAGTATAAAGAAGTCCAGTTTCTACCAATGGGACTTTGAATTCCGTGGATACAAGATCTCTGATATGGGGATCTCTATGTTGTCAGAGAAGGTGCAAACAATCAGGGATTGGGCACTACCAACATACGTCATTGACGTTCAAAGCTGTATGGGCTTTGCTAATATCTATCATCAGTTCATAGAAGGTTTCAGCAAGATAGCGAAACCTGTAATAGACTTGACAAAGAAGGGCGTCCGATGGGAATGGACACCTGCGTGTGAGCCAGCCTTCAACCATTTGAAGCAGACGTTCATGTCCAAACCTGTCCTAGCATATTTTGACCCAGAATGGCCAACCCGGCTGGAAACCGAGACTAGTGACTATGCATTAGGAGCCGTCCTCTCCCAGTTCTGTGACGATAGAAGATGGCATCCAGTGGCCGATCATAGTAGGAAGTTTCAACCAGCGCAGACTAATTATGATGTCCATGACAAGGAAATGACTGCCATCGTGATGGCATTCAAGGAATGGGATCATTTACTTTGGTCGGTAATGGACCAGTTGGTGCTCTATACATATCGTAAGAATTTGGAGTACCTTAATAGTACCAAGGTCCTTAACCGAAGGCAGTACTCATAGGCTGAGTTCCTGCAACCGTTTAACTTCAAGGTGGTTTACTCAGAAGGGTGGTTGAATGAGAAGGCAGATGCTTTATCGCAGTGTAGGGACTACCACCCTGAAGAGGGGAGTGATTTTCCGCCTCTGTCGTTTTTTCGCCCCAGGCAGTGGGTCTGGAGCCAGGAGCAGGACATCTTGCGACCACAGGTGTTGTCTGGGTGCCAAGGATTTTGGCTCCAGTCTTCCTTTTTGGATCAACCGCTCGTAGCAATAAAAGAAGACCAGGAATACTTAAGAATCCTGAAAGCAACAACTGCTAGTGACAAAGAGGTCGACCGACACTTCACAGTGGAAATGGGCTTACTCCTGTACAAGAACAGGTGGTATGTTCCCCAGGGCCAGAATCTGAAGCAGACAATCATGGAGTCTGAACATGACTCCTGAATCACAGGATACTTCGGGACTTACAAGACCATTGGCAGGGTTAGGGCTAACTTCTATTGGCCTAAGATGGCCGAGCACATTACCAACTATGTGCGAACATGTGATACGTGCCAAAGAAATAAGTCCATCGGGTACAAGAAGTTTGGTCTGCTGGAACCTATTGATGTTCCCATGCTGCAGTGGACAGCAATTTCAATGGATTTCATTGTAGTTCTGCCAGAGTCCGAATGGTATACCAAGATCTGTGTCATATTGGACAGATTCTCGAAAATGGCACATTTCATACGCCTAACTACTGAGGTACCAATCAAGGAGCTTGGGTTGATATTCCTGCAGGAAGTTTGGCGCCTTCCTAGACTCCCAGAGTCAATCATCTCCAATGAAGATAGCCGATTCACATCCACGTTCTTGATGAGTCTAATGCACTTGTTGCCAGTGAAACAAAATCTTTCGCTTGCATTCCACCCGGAAACTGATGGGCAAACCGAGAGTGTTAATCAGGCACAGGAGCAGTACTTGTGCAGTTACTGTTCCTACCAACAGGATGATTGGGTTTCGCTACTATCCCTTGCAGAGTATGCATAAAACACCTCGACATCAGAATCCACCAGGTTGTCACCATTTGAGATCAATTATGGGTTCAACCGACGGACAAACTGGTCAGGTCTTGTGTCTGATAACCAAGGAATACACCGTAGCAGTGTACTCTGGGTCAATGTATGGGAAGGAACTTGGTAGGAGATTCGAGAAACGATTCAATGAGCACAAGAAAGACAATGGAAATGGCAGGACCAGAAAAGGCTGCCATCACTGGACTATGTTATCTTGGAGTGTGTGGATGCTGGGAGGGCAAAGAAAGCGGACCATGTGATGTTGAACTGCAAGAACATCCGCATGAAGTACCTGCTAGAGAAGCTGGACCACTGGATGTTTGGCCTTTTTGTGGTCAAGTGTCGGGTGGGCACCAGAGGATATAAGCTCCAACCGCCCAGTAGATGGGGCATCCACCCAGTTTTCAATGTCACATTGCACGAACCATATCGCAAGGATCTCGGATCAGGTATGGTCAAGGAAGTCCCCACCCTGGAACTTATGGACAATGAGTCAAGTTACGTTACCGAAGCTATTCTGGACTGTCGATTGTGTGGCAGAGCAAAGGCGTGGTTTCCATCACGCTTCTTCCAGTACCTGGTTTCATAGGAAGGCTACGGGGCTGAAGAGAATTCATGGGAGACCTATTGGATACTAGAAGGAAATGGCTTACAGGCCATGTTGGATTTCACCAAAGATATTCGTCCAAGCCCAGGGACCATAGAGTGTTGGGGGAATGGAGTGGTGGAAATAAGACGACGATGCTAATGGTCCGGGACAGACCGTAGAGAAGAGTGGAGTGATGTAATGACTCAGCATACATGAGCTATGGCGGTCGGAACCTACACCCATACAAGTAGCCAGGGGGTGAACTGGTAGGAACCGACAGGCAAGTAAGCACTTGACCTGCGGAGACCCAATAGCCCAGACTCCGCGATGAACAGAATTAGCTGGCCAGGGACTTATGTACCTGAGCACACCCGGAGCGGTGTCAGCGTACTTAGGGAGATCTGAAGTGGCGGTTACTCAGTTAGGCCGGATAACTGGAGAAAGATCAGAAGTGTCTATCTCTGGCCGAGGGATAGACAGGGTAACAGGGAAAAGTATTCTCCTCCACCAGACAAGGTTACCCTACTCTCAGGATCAGGTTACCCTGCCATGGGGCTTGGGTTACCCTGCCCGAAGTCCTTGGTTACCCTACCTTTCAACACAAAGTCCCGTGGGGAGTTTGGGAAAAAGGACCGGAATGTTCATCACGCGAAGCCATGCATAATTCTAGGATCTGGGGTTCCAGGAGATCCTATTGGGCCAGCTACCCAGCTCCGAAGAAGCTGTAAATTGGAGACACTATTCCTATCATACACCTCCGGCCCCGCCTTGAGGCCCGGACGTCATGGGCAAACGGTTGTGTAGTTGTATGCAGTCTAGCAAAGTGGAATCTTCGCACATCTGCTTGCAACACCATATACGTCGCTGCCATCCGGTCGAGCGCGGGCTGTTCGGAGGGTATGCAAGGGGGCATAGGGTGGAAGGTGATCTACCTCCTCCAAGTTGTTCGGAGGAAAACGGACCAAAACCGATGGAGTTAACAGGTGTTAACCGCGGGGGTCCCAAAGGTAGGCCCCGTTGATGCCGGGGCAACGAGGAGAGTTTTACGCCTACCAAGCCCGAAAGTGTCCCCAATGCCATAGGCTTAGAAGGGGAAGTGCAGAGACACTAAGGCATGATTCCTACCACAGGTAAGGTAGATCCGCGGGAGTGGTCATAGGTAGCGCCCATTAGATCACTCCCGGACAATTATATCCTGTGGAAGACACCAGAAGGCCGAGACTCTTAAATAGTCGATAGATAAACCGCTCACAGTAGCTTCGCGGGTCAAGTAGAGATTCATGCATATGGGAAGGTTGTTATAGATAGTCCAGTTCATCAGGTGTCTTGACTGTTAGCCACTGTCAAGACACCGATGCGAAGAGGTTTTCACTCCAGTGGGCAAAATGGAAATGTACCGCAGAAATGATAACCACATAAGGTGAACCCCGACTAGAGTGTGTCAACACATGCATGCCCAAAGGGTGTGCCAGGAGACGTGTTGGACCACCCTTAGCGGAGAAGGTCATGCTCAAATGGCTAGAGTAAACTGATAGGGAAGTTTCTGGCATAAGATAAAACTACCTGAAAGTCTATGCGAGAACTCTCCTACTCCAACAATCAATCCTCTCAAGACCTTAATTTAGTGAAGTATCAGGCTTAACGATATTAAGTTTTACCGCTTTCTTTACCCTTACATCTGTGTGAACTTTTGGCAAGAAGTTTCAACTTGTTCAGTGTGGTCGCAACCTTGGGATCCATCTTCCTAGGGGTGCCCCCATTACAGCAACACCTGTGGTTCCAAGATGTCCTGTTCCTGGCTCACAATCCACTGCCTGGGGTGAAATAACAACCATGGCAGAAAATCACTCCCCCCTTCTGGGCGGTAGTCCCTACGCCGTGACAAAGTATCGGCCTTCTCATTCAACCATCCCTCCCAGTAAACTACCTTGTAGTTAAATAGTTGTAGGAACTCAGCCTAGGGGTACTGCCTCCCGTGTAGGACCTCAGTACTATTAATGTTATCCGAATTCTTATAATCCCTATAGATCACCAATTGGTCTGTTACCAAGCGTAGCAGATGATCCCATTCCTTGCATTCCACTACTCTAGCAGTCATCTTCTTATCATAGACATCGTAATTAATCCCAACTGGGTGAAACTTCTGACTATGATAGGCTACCAGATGCTACCTCTTGTCCTCACAGAACTGGGATAGGACAGCTCCTAACCAATTGTCACTTGTGTTGGTTTCCAGCCTGGTTGGCTATTTAGAGAAAAAATATGCAAGGATAGGTTTAGATGTAAATGCTTTCTTCAAATGATTGAAGGCCTGCTCACAAGTAGGTGTCCATTCCCATCAGTCATCCTTCTTTGTCAAGTTCATTAGAGGTTCCACTATCTTGCTGAAACCCTAGATGAACCGACCATAGTAGTTGGCAAAGCCTATAAAGCTTTGAACATCGACGACGCATGTCGGACCTGCCTAATTATTTATTTTCTTCACCTTCTCCGACAGCATAGAGGTTCCTATATCAGAGATCTTGTATTCTAGGAATTCAACTTCACTTTGGTGGAAACTGAACTTTTTCATGATTATATATAGTACTGCTTTCTACAGTTTCTCTGTCATGCACCTCACAAGGGCCACATGTTCCTCCATGATCTCAGAATACATCAGGATGTCATCCATAGGTGCAATAACTCCTTCATCCATGAGGTCGCAAAAGATGTCATTTAGCATGCTCTGGAAAGTGGCCCAGATATTACATAGCACGAACGGCATAACTATGTATTCATACAGTCCATATCTACACTGGAAGGCAGTCTTCTATTTCTCAACTTCTGCCATCCTCTGAAGGTAGTAGCCACTCTTCAGGTCCACCTTCAAGTTGGTTAATATGACAGCTTTTCCTAATCTATCTTGGAGTTTGTTCATCAACAGTAGAGGGTTTTACTGTTAACTGTGATCTTGTTCAGCTCTCAGTAGTCTATTACCAACCTTAATATGTCATCTGGCTTTGGCACAAAGAGGCTAGAGGCTGCTGCAAAGGAACAGGACCACCGTAGCTTTCCAGTCCGTAGTATGTCATTGAGATATTCATAGAGTGCCTTAAGCTCCTTTTCCAATGATGTACGGATAGGCCGGAACAGGGGTTGAGTGCCGGGCTACAACTCGCCTGGATGGTCATAATTCGCATGCTCTGTAAGAGCCTCAATCCATTCTTGCCCAAAGGTGTCACCATAGTCCTTATGCTCTAGGAGTAGCTTGAGTAGAAGGTCTACACTATCTCATCTGAGAATTGTACCATTCCCAAGAGGTACATATTACTAGAGTCTTCAGCTATTAACTCTTCACCGGTCATGAATACTAACCGCCCCTACTCTGCTAGGCAATTAGCCCTGCAGATATCTGAGTGCCAGGTTAGTGATCCTTTCTCCCAGTCTCTGTTCGGGTTATGGTCCTTCAGCCATAACATAGATAGGTACCCATCCATCTTTGTGTCGGACATATCTGTAACCTCAAAGCACATCTCATTCCAGTGGTCACCTATTCTCATATCCAATGACTTAGTATAGTGCAGACCTAATCCAGGAATATGATTGCTGCTTGCATCGCTTATCGGCACGTATACCTTTCATTGTACCCAAGGTGCCTGAGTCTGTTTAACGCATCGGCTACTAAGCATCAGCCCAGTAGCTCTACTATCAAGTTGCAGGAGTGCTTCTGCGCTTACCTGTCTAGCTCAGATCTTCCCATCTAACTCAACTCATAGGTGAATAGACTTGGCATGATGAGGTAAGTTGTCACATTTCTGCCTCTTCACTTGTCTTAGAGACTTAGTCATCTTGTCTCAATAATTTTGGTCTCTTGCATTTCGACACAAGAGCAGCCACAATGGGTCGGTAAACATTTGAAGGATCGGAGTTTGCTGTATCACAATTGCTAGAGTGTTTGCTAGCAGGCCAGTATGATTTCAGGTACTAAACCCTCCTCAGTTAAACTTGAAAATAATGTTTTTCATTATATCAAGTCCTACCTGAACCAATTCCTCCTGTACAAAAGATAACAAATTTCCCGAGGTTGGTAGAGGTCCACCATTGCACTGGTTCCAAGTGAAGCAACATAGTGCTTCTCCAATATCGAGCATCTCCTCTAGTAAGACCTTGCCAATCCTCAACTGCACAATGTCCCCATGACCCACCCATCTAGCCCGTGAAATCCTGAAAGAAATACTTATAACTAGAACAAAGGAAATAACCAGAAACCCAATAAAGGAAAGATAAACTAGTCCACTACACGGGGCCCAAAACATCTACCTACCAACACCCTCTGGGTGTAGTCAGTACCATGCTCATCTAGACAGTAGAGTAGTACATACCCATCCCAGAACCCCTTCCTGAATTCTTTTCCTCTATCACTCATGGGTCTCTGGATACAGGTTAGCAAGGTTATACCTTAAGCGGAATGGGTTCTTACCTATTCCAAGCCATTAGTATCAACCTCCTTGATCTGAGGTGATACCTGTTGGACCTCTAGTATCTTTGACAAGAAAGCTGGAGGTGGCACTTCAATACACTTTAGCTGCTTGTCCATACCAGAAGGCTCACATACCTCAACTGACCATTTCAACCCACAAGCCTGTTTGGACGAACTAATGACTATGGATGGCAGAGTACACTTTCTCCAGAAGTGACCAGTTTGTCCGCACTTGGTGCACTAGTTGTGCTTTCACCGATGTTTAGTCAAAGTCGACAGGATTTCCTTATCTGCCATTGCACACTCAGAAGTTACCAGCTTTGCCTGTTTCCTAGTATTGAAATTAGTCGGTTTGGCAGACCTCTGGTTCTGTCTGCCCGAACCTTTTTCCTTCTTTTTAAACCTTTCTCAAGTCGATGACCTATCTTCCTTCTTGTCGGTTGGCTAAGACCGTTGGACTGTGTGGATAACACAATTACTAAACTGGATATTGTTATCCACCATATATCCGACCTTCTGAAGAAGACTAAAGTACTCATTCAAGTTGGTCGGCTGGGGCTCCTGGAGTGCCCATGCAATCTGGAACTCTTGCGTAATACCCGACCATACCTTATCTCATACCTGAACTGGATCTGTATAGCTAAGCTTATACATGTAGTCAATTATCTGGTTCAGGTACTCGTCAATGTGATGTGACTTCATTACAAGGTCTCACCACACAAGAAGGGATCAGTCTTGTTCCGCTAGGTCACCACTGAAACTTCCTTTGAGCCATTCTCAGAATCCTTTCCACATTCACAAGGCATTGCTATCATTTACAGAAACACCAGTACACTTAGCTGCTTCCTTGTTAATATGCCCATACAATCCCAGGTACCATGCCCAGGCAGAGTCTTCGAGAAGATGGATCACCAAGTTTACCTTATACATATCGGTTAACTTGCAATCCACATAGTTCTCAAACTTGACCTCTACCAAGGTCCAGAAGCTTGTGACTTCTATAATCTTACCCCTGACTGGAGGGATACCACTCAGCTTTTCCGGCTTCGTCCACCAGTACCTCAGTGCAGGCCTGAAAGCCATACCAGTACCCCCAGGGCTCTTGCTAGCCTCTTGGCTGGGCAGTTGAATTGTCCCTTCTTTTCCTTACTCCACTCGTCCTAACGACCCCCCAGGTATAGGGTTAGGTCAGTTTGAGAGTCACCATCATTACTGCTATCACTGCCATCATGATCACAGTTGCCAGGATTCCCTCCAGCTGCAGTCATGCCAGCTCCAGGTCATTGACCTCTACGTGCACTACCAGTGGCATTCCCGCCTTGGGCTTGACCTAGCTGATTGTACCCATCGAACTGTCCCTCCTGTTCCCTTTTTCTACCCCCTGGGGGAGGATCACCTACTGGAGGTATAAGTGCCACTAGCTGAGTAGGTGGCTGACCACTTCCCGGTGGTGTCTGGCTTGGTACCGGTTGACCTATCCAGAGGAACTCCTGGAGTTCAACACAAGTATCAGGCCTTGTCGGAGGGCCCTCATCCTTCCGTGACCCACAATACCCACATGTCAGTCTGCCATCTCTTTCTCTGCCTGGCTGATGTACCACCAGTGCCCTGGCCTCGTTAGTACATCCCCATGCATGGTGGCATATCCACCCTATTGGCGTTTCTTCAGATTTACACTACGAAAGGCAGTAATCTATTTGTCCATCTGAGTTACCAAGAGATATGGTCGCGAGGCTAGTAGGTGTACGGGGCTTGGTTGAGGTAGTATGAACAACCAGGGCCCATAGTGGACCATGGGATGGAGTTTGCTGAACTGGGATAGGGGTACCAAGAGAAGGGATTTCTGGATTTAGGTCCCCCAATGCTCTGGTCTAGGGATTCACCATGCTGTAAAACACTGGCGAACCTGATATTAAAGGGGGTATCAGGGGACCAGGTGGCGGAAACATAAGTAACCTGGACGTAGGTGCCAGAGCAGGTATCTGTACAGGGGCAGGGAGTGGCAGAGGAGCAGGTATAGGGACAGAGAGAGTTGTTGGCCTTGTTGCGACAATCGGCGGGGCCGGTGTCTGACCTACTGCGGGGTTCAAAGGGGCTAGTGTAGGACTGGGTATTGGATCCCAGGTATTAGGTGCCATGATCCCTTCGGGCTTAGAGTCACATTTCTTTATCCATCCACCATCAGTGGGTCCAATTACAGGATTATCTCACTGACTTCACACAATTGAGAAAGGGACTGAGAGCGAACCAGTGGATGCTCTTATAAAGAAGGACAGGTAGGAGGAGCCTTCTTTCTATAGGCCCTCTAGAATTCGAATACCAACAGGGCTGAGGTACACTCATTATTCCTCGTCTTGTGCACCACAGGACAATTCTGTAGCGGAATCATCTGGTTCGGCATGGACGAGGGGAAGTGGAGACGCAGCCCCTATCATTAGTATATCATTTTTAGCATCAATGTCATACCCTCCTATAAATGCCTTTTCTAAGGCATTCATCCGTCCTCTCAACCCTTTTTGATTCTTTACTATCGCAAGTTATGCCTGCTGCTATATCTCCATCCATTCCACTGCTGTAATGGCCCAGCATACATGAGCTATGGCAGCCAGAACCTACACCCATACAGGTAGCCAGGAGGTGAACTGGTCGGAACCAGCAGGCAAGTAAGTACTTGACCTGCGGAGAACTGATGGCCCAGGTTCCGAGATGAACAGAATTAGCTAGCAGGGTACTTAGGTACCTGGCTACATCCGGGGGCAGTGTCAGCTTACTCAGGGACCTCTGAAGGGGCAGTTACTCAGCTAAGACGGGTAACTGGAGAAAGGTCAGAATTGTCTATCTCCGGCGATGGAATAGACAGGGTAACAGGGAAAAATCATCTTGTCCACCGGACAAGGTTACCCTACCCTCAGGGTCAGGTTGCCCTGCCGTGGGGCACGGGGTACCCTGTCCAAAGTCCTGAGTTACCCTACCTTTCAATACAAAGTCCCTTGCGGAGTTTGGAAAAATTAACCGCAATGTTTGTCACAGGAAGCCATGCATAATACTGGAATTTGGGGTTCCAGAAGATACTATTGGGCAAGCTACACAGCTCTAAAGAAACTGTAAATTGTAGACATTATTCCTATCATACCCCTCCGGCCCCGCCTTAAGGCCCGGATGTTATGGCCAAACGGTTGTGTAGTTGTGTGCAGTATAGCGAAAAGAAAGCGTTGGAAACCTGCTTGCAACACCCTATACGTCACTGCCATCTAGTCAACGGTAAGCTGTTCGCAGGATATACAAGGAGGCATAGCGTGAAAGGTCGAGTACCTCCGTCAAGTTCTTGGGAGTAAAAGGGACAAAAGCTGATGGGGTTAATGGGAGTTAACTGTGTGGGTCCCGCAGGTAGTCCCAGGTGGTGCCCAGGCAACCAGGAGAGTTTTACACCTACCAAGCCTGAAAGTATCTCCAACACCATAGGCTCTGAAAGGGAAGTGCGGAGATACTAAAAGCACGATTCCTACCACAGGTAAGGTGGATCTGAGGTAGTAGTCATGGGTAGCGCCCATTGGACCAGTCCTGGACTACCGTATCCTACAGAAGACACCAGAAGCGCGAGAATCGTAAATAGTGGATAGATAAACCACTCACGGTAGTGTCCGGGGTCTTGTAGAGATCAATGTATATGGAAAGGGTGTCATGGATTGGCCAGTTTATGAGGTGTCTTGACTGTTAGCCACCGGCAGGACACCAATGTGAAGAGGTTTTCACTCCGGCATGGACAATGGAAATGTGCCCCAAAAACGATAACCGCATAAGGTGGACACCAACCAGACAGTGTCAACACATACATGCCCAAAGGGGGTGCCAGAAGACATGTCAGACTACCCTTAGCAGAGAAGGGTTTGCTCGAATAGTTGGAGTAAACTGATGCGGGAGTTTCTGGCATATGATAAAACTACTTGAATCTCTATGCGAGAACTCTGCTACTCCAACAATCAATCCTCGCGAGACCTTAATTGAGTGAAGCGTCAGGCTTAAGAATATTAAGTTTTAACGTTTACTTTACTCTTACATCGCTGTGAACTTTTAGTGATAAGTTTGAAATTGTTCAGTACAGTCACAACCTTATGATCCATCTTCCTAGGGGTGCCCCTATTACAACTGCGACGGTCATAATCTGCTGCTTGAAGACCTTCTGCCGCTAGTCATTCCAACATCCTATTTCCCTCTTCGCCTCGGCAACCGAACGCACAACCTCCTGTACAATATATGGTTCGACAAACTCATACGATAATTCGCAGAAGGGAATGTCTCCTGCAGGTGGTAGAAGCATGTTGTGCATGAGGTCGGAATTGTGGAAGAATGAGGGCACCACAGCATGTGGATCTGAAGGCATAAGGTCAACACATTTATCTGGAAGAGGCAAAGGGGCTGCCTCAATCAGTCATCCTTTTCCTTCCCATTCAATGCCACGGACCTCCGCAAAGGCCAAGGCTCAAAAAGCAGCAGCCCCTACTGGGTCAGAGTGGAGTCCTAAACTCATATCGGAATCAGAGTCAGGGTCCACTCACATTCGAAGTACAGTACTAGCCATTGCGCTTTCTACCCTGAACTACTTGTTCCAAACAAGGTTACCAGTATTCATACAAGGTCAGCACTGAAAATCGAAAAACAATTAATCAGGAGAGGAGTTAAGCAAGGAAGTCACTTAAGAGTATACTGTAATAGGGGCACCCCTAGGAAGACGGAGCCCAAGGTTGCGACTCTTCCAGACAACCACAAACTTATCACTAAAGTTCAGACAAATGTAAGATTAAAGTAAGCAGGAAAACTTAATATCATCAAGCCTGATGCTTTACTCAATTACGGTCTCAAGAGGATTGATTGCTGGAGTAGGAGAGTTCTCACATAGATTTTTAAGTCGTTTTATCTTATGCCAGAAACTCCCCCATCAGTTCACTCCAACTATTTGGGCACACCCTTCTCCACTAAGGGTGGTCCGACACATCTCCTAGCACACCTTTCAGGCCTGCATGTGTCGACACACTCTAGTTGGTGTTCACCTCATAGGATTATCATTCCTGCAGCGCATCTTCATCTTGCCCATCAGAGTGAAAACCTCTTCGCAACGGCACATTACCAGTGGCTAACAGTCAAGACACCTGATGAACTGGACTATCTATGACATCCTTCCTATATGCATTGATCCCTATATGACCCCAGAAGCTACCCTGAGCAGTTTATCTATCTACTATTTACAACTCTCAGACTTCCAGTGTCTTCTATACAGTAGGCTTGTCCTGTAGTGCTCTTATGGGCGCTACCAATGACCCCTATCTCAGGTCCTGCTTACCTCTCCTAGGAATCATTCTTTTAGTGCCTCTACACTTTCCTTAAAGAGCTTATAGCATTAGGGACACGTTCAGGCATGATAGGTGTAAAACTCTTCCAGTCACCCCGGCACCACACAGGACTACCTTTGGGGCCCCCATGGTTGACTCCCGCTAACTCCATCAGCTTTGGTCTATTTTACTCTGAAGAACTGGGAGGAGGTACTCTACCTTTCACTCTATGCTACCTTTTATATCTTGCGAACAGCTTACAGTTGACCTGAGGGCAGTGACCCATATGGTGTTGCAAGCAGGTCTACAAAGATTCCCTTTTGGTAGACTGCGCACAACTACCTATCCATTTGCCCATGACATCTGGGCCTCAAGGCGGAGCCAGAGGGGTATGCTGGGAATAATGTTTCCAATTTACAGCTTCTTCAGAGCTGCGTAGCTCGCCCAATAACATCTTCTGAAACCATAGATTCCAGTTTTATGCATGGCTTTATATGACAAACATTCTGGTCTTTTCTCCCAAACTCCCTGAGCAACTTTGTATTGCCAGGTAGGGTAACTCAAGTTCCCAGACAGGGTAACTCAGGTTCCTACACAGGGTAACCCAAGTGCTAAGGCAGAGTAACCGTAATCCCTGAGTAGGGTAACCTACTCTGGATGTCAGAGTAACTTTACCCTGTTACCCTGTCTATTCCTATAGTGGAGATAGACTTCTCTCCCTTCCGCTGGCCCAGTTATTCAGCCAAGCAGGGTAACTTGTCCTCGGCAAGCCCTTGAGGATGCTAACACCTCCCAAGGGTGTATGCCTTACTGTTCAAATTGAAACCCAGACTGTTGGGCTTCCGTGGATCAAACTCTTGCTTATCCCCCTGTTCCGACCAGTCTGTCATAGGGCCGCCTGCATGGGTGTAGGTTCAGTCTACCATAGCTCATATATGCTGGGTCATTATATAATGTTCCTTACACAACCTGATAATTTTCTGGTCATACCAGTACTTAGGAATTACATCTTTGTCTCTTCTTCATATTACCAAAACCTATGAACCCTGCCCCTAAATCCTATAACTCTGTCTCTGATCCCCTCACGTCTTGATACAAATATGTTTTATTTGTTGACTAGTAGCCATCTCTCATCTCCTCGCTGATTGTGTGCCTTGAACTGTCTACTCCTGACCCTACACTGACCCTACCCACTACAGTATATTAGGTAATACTGTTAGTCAAAGTCGGCAGCTTGCATTATAGTATCCAATAGTCTTTAAATATGGCCATCACTTATTGTGACATGTTCAGACCAGGTCCTAGTCTCGTAGTAGTGTGATAGGAGCGGATGTCTTCTTGGTCAACAAGAAGCACACGCTGCTTACTAAAGGAGGCTTTGGGAGTGCATAATAGGAGATCAAAGAAGTAACCATTCAACCAAGGATATTTAGAATACTGTCAGTCGAAGTCTGCCCTTTCCATCGTAGAAATTAGTGGTCTTTAAATACAGCATATCGCTTATCTCCAGTAAGAGCGATATTCCAAAACATTGTTTGTATCAACTGATAGCACACGAAACAATACAAGTATCAAACAATAGTCTAATACCAAACATAAAACATAATGTATATCAACTGATAGTACACGAAACAATACTAGTATCAAACAATACTGTGAAACCAAACATAAAACATTTTGCATATCAACCGATAGCATACGAAACAATACAAGTATCAAACAATACTGTGAAACCAAACATAAAACATAGTGTGTATCAACTGATAGCACACAAAATAATACAAGTATCAAACGATACTTGTGAAACCAAACATAAAACATAATGTGTATCAACAGATAGCACACAAAACAATACAAGTATCAAACAATACCTGTGAAAACAAACATAAAACATAATCTGGTACCTGTACTGCTTACGTTCTCAAAACAAAATAACAATTTCACCAAACAAAATAACATAATGAAATCCTAATAGTCAGTAATTCCGCTAATTTCCAGATAGCCTCCCGAGGACCTATCCTTATCGTCATTGCTATCCTGGAATATTCTTATATCGTCCTGCAACATCCATTCCGTACTTCTCAGCCACCTTTTCATACACTCCTGACAGGGCGCCTCACACACAAAGCATCCTGATTTCCAGCAGTGAGGTAAATCAATCTAACCTTGGACCTCCCGGTCCTCTCAATCCTCCGTTTCGATATCGATTCGTTCACATTTCTCGAAGTAATCGAAGCAGAATACTTTCCAGTATTTGCTCAGTGGAATGGTTCCATGGTATAGTAGGTGTCCCATGATTTGGAGTCATGCTCTCACGTTGACCTCTTCATAAATCGACATTAATTAGTTTTCTTTGCAGAAGAGTAAGTTGTTATATAAGGGGTCTTTCAGTTGTGGGCAACTTAGTGAATTTTTTGCCCCAACGTTTGGGAAAGGGTGTGTGGTATTTATGTCTCGACGTCGGTCTTGCTTAGGTGTTAGTCTCGCTTAGGTGTTCTGGGGAAGGTGGGTGGTACTTAATCTCCATTTCCTCCATCTCCATACATATATCACATTTTTCCGTACTCCGGTAGCAACTACTACTGAAGCGAAATATATCTGATAGTGTTTTTCCCCACATCCGCCCTGTTGATTCAGTTGTTATCTCAAGGCATTTGTCACAAATATGTATGAATAATCGCTGTATTAGGTATCATCTAGGGATAATATCACAGTTCACCAACAGTCCCATTGGCTGATGACGCAATCTCCAAGGCACTTGCTCATAGTTTGACATCATAAGGCTAATGGATGGTATATGTTTCCTTCCTTTATTATTCCCAGTACTCCGCCTCGGCTAGCCATGTCAGGTATGTAGCTTCATCTTCCATTACCTGATTCTCATCTTCACTGCTTACAAAATCGCTTTCAAAATGGGCTGCCCAGAAACCGTCTTGTATCTCTTCATTTGTATCTGGGCGGAGATGTAGTATTTCTGGCAGAGTTGGGCTCCATGCCACTGTCACATGGTTTATTGTAGGGGGTAGCTCATCCTCCAGTTTGTTATTCGCCCACCATTAGTTTACTAATTTCATCACGTTTTCCAATCCTTCGAGAGGTTTCCTGCTGTTCTCTATTTCCGGGTATCCCACCTATTTTACTAAGAACTAGTCGCAATCATCCCATCTTCTATGGTCGCGTATAGTGTCCACTGCCTACTCTAGTTTTTTATTAACCACGATCAGCGGTGGCTTTGCGTGGCTTCTTCCTGGGAATGCAGTATCATCATTAGGGAGGTACCTCTTCACCGTCAATGCATGAAAGGTCGCTTCTCAGTTCTGGTACATTCTCCCATCCATTTCCATCAGGTAATTTTCGGTATGCTCATCATATCCCACCATCCTGAATGGTCCTCTCTAGCATGGTTGCAATTTCTTGCTTTGTTCAGACTCAGTTGGGAACAGGGTTCCATAAACCAGTAGCTGGTTACCTATCCCAATTGGTGTGTTGTGTCTGTACCGTTTTGCTGCCATTCTCGTACTCCTGAATCATGCCAGCTTGATTCCGTTGAACACAGCATTCCAGATCACTTAGTGTCTGTTTAACAATTCGTCTGCTGCTGGTACTGCGGAGTTTTTGAAATTCGCTAAGGGGAGTAGTGGGTAGTTCTTTCCAAAAACAGCTTTATATGGTAACATGCCAAGAGTTTTGGGCTATGCTGGATTCCGGTAGGCCGCCATTTCAGGTATGGCATCGAACCAATTATTCTGTCTTACACTGATTAGATTCTGAAGGGCCGTCTTCAATTCCGGAATTTTCCTTTTGACTTGCTCATTCGTCTTATGGTGTCCTGGTGCCACTTTGGTGTGCTCAATTCCAAGCAATTGACACTGCTGTCTCCACACATATGACTCAAATTGTGGGTCTACATCGCTTACTATTGTTGTTGGATAACCATGGGGTGGAAATATTCTGTTGCGTAGCAGTTCCCAGGTTGTTATTGCTGTAACTTCCTTATTTGTAGGTATGAACCATATGAATCCCAAAAACCTACCTATGGCTACTAGGATTGTATCATAACGCCATCAATTGTGGAAGCGTCCTACAAAGTCAATAGCTATCGATTCGAAAATCTCAAATGGTGGAACAATTGTTTGAGCTTTTCCTTCCAGTAACTTTGTGGGTTCTTTGCTGGTCTGGCAGGTATGGCACTGGGCCACATATGCTCTGAAATCCTTTCGCATTTCTGGCCAGAATAGATACTCGGTAGCATACCGTAAGTTCCGTTCAGTACTGTGATGGCCTTTGTTGTAGATCTCAACTATGACATATTCTCTTAGCGTACTATTCCCAAATGCAGAGCCCTTCGGAATGTACAGGCACTCTTCCCTGTCCCGTGATTTCGCGTATAACATCCCTTTTGCAACTATGTAAGAGGACAAATCTCTATTGGAATCCATATTTTTGCTGACTTTCTTCCATATCGGTTCCTTCCGGTATACTGGAACTGTGTCCCCTCAGAAAGTTCCAATCATTTCGTTGACTGTCTGCCTGATATCTTGCTAGTCTTCTATCTTGCTTCCCTTGATGGTTCTGGGTTGGTCATCCTGCTCGTCATCTTCCAGAACATCGCATAGTCCACGGCGGTATTCACCCATCGTTGGGGGCATTACTGAGACTATTGTTTCATTGCTAATGTTCTCCATCCATTCTGCACATTTGATCGGGGGCAGGCTGTCTGGCCCTGGCATTCGGAAATCTGGGGCTTCTGGGTTCAATATTGCAGGAATCGTGTAGGACCTGGGTGTCGGTTGAATGAGGGTGAACAGCCCTTCCCCCGTACTATTGGGTCTTCCACTAATTGTTTGCTGCCACTCCCAGTCATCGATTATGTGGGATTCTGGTGGGCTTGGGTCAGGTAGTGTACTTGGGGGACTCGGTCCTTCACTAGGAGGTCCAGGAGTTGACTTCCCTCGCTGCCTGGGGTGGTTATTTGTAAACTTAATCTCTGTTTGATGGTATGGGCAATGGTCCACGTAACAATGCGAATAGTGGAGCTTGCTATCTTGCAGTTCTTCGGGTGTCATACTTCGCAGGGTGCACTTGTCACCCCAATCATTTCCCACAGTAATTGAGCAGGGGCTCTCAGGGGGCACAGGGACTTCATGGGGATACTTAACGTATGAGTAAGGAGTGGAAGCAGGGGCAATGTCTCGCTTGGGCTCCATTGTATTTGATTCTTCTTGGTAGACCGTGTCATCCAAGATATCATCAGCTTCTTTCATATAATCGTAGACATAGAGTGGGTTCGAGTCTGATCCTCTCTCGTATATCCGGGAAAGGGCATCAGCTAAATGGTTCCTACTTCCTGGTGCATAGACTATCTTCCTATCATATTTTTCCAAGGTGCTGAGCCATCTAACCTGCTTTCTACTCAGGTTTTTTGTGGTCTGTAGGTGTGTCAGAGGCTAATAGTCCATCACTATTCTAAATATATTTCCCATTAGTACATTGTGGAACTTGTAACCAGTATGGGTACGAGGTTGTTTTGTGTTTCGTTTCACTGTATCGTTTGATACTTGTATTGTTTCGTGTGCGATCAGTTGATACACACATTGTTTTATGTTTGGTTTCACAGTATCATTTGATACTTGTATTGTTTCGTGTGCTATTGTTTGATACACACATTGTTTTACAATATCGCTCATACTGGAGATAAGCGATATGCTGTATTTAAAGACCACTGATTCCTGCGATGGAAACAGCACACTTCGACAGACAGTATTCATGAATATACTTGGTTGAACGGTTACTTCTTTGATCTCCCATTACACCCCGTTCAAAGCCTCCTTTAGCAAGCAGTGCTCGTTTCGTGTTGACCATAAAGCCATCTGCTTCTATCGTACCACTACGTGACTAGGGCCTGGCCTGAACACATTACATTTTTTTAACCTCAGCAAGTGGTTAAGAAGCCTGCAGGATCCTGGTCTCATCAACCTACGGAAGGTCCAATAGCGAAGCTAGGGTCTGGGAGCGGCAGAACCGGGAAAGGTTCGGCTCCGCCAACACGACACCATTGAGTCACTGGAGACTCAAAGTGGGAAGCAGGTCCCACGAGAAGGCCTGACCATGAGAAGGCAAGCGAAGGAACCGCAAGAGCCAAGGAGCGAATTCGCGATTGACGAAGGAGAAAGACAGCTAGTGCGAGACTTGGCCAAGCAGACCTTTAGCGAATCGGCTGACGACTTAGCAAAGGCAGCAACTAGCCTTCCTTGGATATTTCCCCCCAGCCCCAGCAAAGGAAAGGCTCCAGCGCAACCAGCGAGGAAAGATAGCATACCTGTTGGGACACCCATGAAGGAAGAAGACGACGAAGAAGCATCAGATCACTCGGTAGTAAGGCAGCCACCAGACGAATCCTCCAGCGACTCTCCAGAAAGCTCCTCAGATGACAGTTCGAGTAACGAAGAGTCCGGACACGAAATGTCCGAAGGTGAATCTGGCGGGCGAACAGGACCTAAAATCAAACTTCCGCTGCCACCCTCGTTCTCGGACGAAAAGGTCGACTTAAAACCTGAAGTATTTGATCAGTGGGTTATAACAACCTCTCAATACATGGCCCTACACGGAGTGGACAAAACTAAGGAAGGAAGCGGAGCATATTTTGGAAGCTTGTGCACTGGAAAGCCAGAAGAAGCATGCCACCAAGCAATGAACCACTATGAGAGTGGGGAAAAAATCTGTGGAATGACCCTGATAAAGTACTTGAGAGAGAGATTCCAATCCTCACGAAACACGGAAGAACTATACAAAAGGTTCAAGGACATCCAGCACGTACGAAATGGCAAAAGAGAAAGCATAATCCTGGTCGCGACGGATATCTTAATGTATCATGCACGATTGCCTAGCAGGACAGTGTCTCAGTATACGCTGTAACAAAGATTGTATGAAGCAATGCATCCCAGACTACACCAGGAGGTAGAACCCGTGGAGGAGGATGGTGATTCCTTTGACAAGATAGTCAAGCGGGTCGAACGGAAGGATGCTGTCCGGTATGAACCAGGGGTTTACTGAACCAATATGCCACAGCAAAGGAATAGCAAAGGATCATCATCGCAGGACAATACGAAGAAGGATAAACCATACAGCAAGGATTCAAAGGACAAGAACGACAAGAAACAGAAAGGACCCGAGGAAGGCACATGTTTCGAATGCGGGAAAAAGGGGCACTACGCAAAGGATTGCTATGCCAAGAAAGGAAAGAGAAAGGCTGCTAAGCGGGAGACTAGCACAAACCACATGGAAGCAAGCGAATATGACGAAGTGGAGATTAACTCAGTGGAGATGGAAAGCCTGCGAATGCAACCGACATTGGCAATAAGGACCCGTGACGCTCTTGAAGGAACGATTCACATAGAAGGCCATCTGGCAAAGGTACTATTCGACACGGGAACAATCGGCTGCGACATAATTAGCGCCACCTTTATCTCTACCCTTGGTATCCCTACGGAACCCCTACCCCAACCTACAACAGTCAATATGGCTATGAAAGGATCCCGCTCTTCAAGCCACAAGAAATGTGGACTAACCGTAGGAATCGAGAAAAAGAAATGGACAAATGAGGAGATATTGGTAGGAAACTTGGCAAAGTATGACGCCCTAATTGGAATGCCGTTCCTGAAAAGACACAATGCTCTTATCAGGTGCAGGGATACAGCAGTGGAATTTCCCGATGACAAGCTACGTGTGCTATGCAAACCAACAAGTGGAGAAATCCGAGCCGCTGTGTCAGACCTCACCTCAAAAACATTTTTCGAAGAATACAAGGATGTATTTCCAGACAAGGTCCCTGAAACCCTACCCCCGGTACGTAAGATTAGCCACCATATTCGGTTAAAGGATCCAACCGACCTATGAAACCAACCAACATACTCGATCCCAGAACCCTACAAGGAAAAACTCATGAACTGGATAAACGAGAAATTACGAAGTGGAGTAATTATATGACAGGAAGTTCCCGGAGTGGCACCTATGTTTGTACAACCCAAATCAGATGGAAGGGTCCGCCCCCTGGTGGACCTGAAAGTGAGAAACGATAACACGATCATAGATAGTCCATCAATTCCAAATCAACAGCGGATCCTTAACCAAATAGGACGAGCAAAATTCAGGAGTAAGATCAACCTAAGCGACAGATACTTCCAAACACGCGTGGACAAGGACCGTGTTAAGTTCAACTCATTCAAAACCCCGTTCGGAGTATTTGTGAGCAAAGTAATGCTCCAAGGAGACATGAATGCACCAGGAACATTTATGCAAATAATGGAGGACCTCCTAAGCGAATTTTTACATCATTTTGTATGGGTATACATTGATGATATTCTCATATTTTCAGACACATCAGGAGAGCACGAAAAACACATACGCCAAGTATGTGACCGGCTCAGAAAAGCAAAATTCTATGCAAGCAAAAAGAAATCAGTACTTTTTGCGGACAAACTGGAAGTATTAGGACGCATAGTGGACAACGAGACGATCCATGCCTCCCCCCAGAAAATATCATCCATTGCAGAATGGGAAACACCAAAAAACAAGAAGGAATTGCAACGATTCCTAGGAATAGTGAATTATGTGGCCCAGTTTCTCCCA
>PYWC01000004.1:408742-422128 GCA_003182015.1 Tuber magnatum | reverse complement strand
TAGGCATGGAACATATCAAGGCGGCACCAGGCCATCATGAAACGAATGGACAGGTCGAAAGGAAAATTCCAGAATTGAAAACAGCTCTCCGAAATTTTGTCAACGCCAGACAAAACAAGTAGTTTGATGCCATACCAGAGACAGCAGCATACCTGAATGCGGGATGGTCAGAAACTCTCGGTATGTCACCATATAAAGCCATTTTCGGAAACAATTACCCACTACTGCCCCTTGCAAACTTCAAGAACTCTGCAGTACCGGTGGCCGACGAATTACTGAATAGGCACCAAGCAATCCGGAAAGCGGCATTCAATGCGATTAAAATGGCACGATTTAGAAGCACGAGAACGGCAGCAAAACGACGCAGACACCATACACAAATAGGAAAGGGTAATCTGTTACTGCTTTATGGAAGTTTATTCGCAACAGAATCGGGACATAGCAAGAAATTGCAACCGCGCTGGTGTGGACCATTCAAGATAATCGGATACAATGAACATACACAAAATTACACGGTAGAAATAGATGGCAGAATGTACAGAAACCGCGAAGTGACATTCCATGCATCTACCGTAAAAAGATACTGCCCTAACGATGATGTCTCCTTCCCTGCCAGGAGCTAAGCAAAACCACCCCAATCGTGGTAAACGAGAAAGCAGAATGGGAAGTGGAAACCATACGAGACCACAGAAAACGATATGACCGTGACCAATTCCTAGTAAAATGGGTGGGGTACCTGGAAACAGAAAATAGCTGGGAACTCCTTGAGGGATTGGAAAATGCGATGGAAGCGGTTAATCAATGGTGGGAAGACAACAAACCAGAGGACGAGCTACCCCCTGCGATAAATCATGTGATGGTGGCGTGGAGCCCAACCCTGCCAGAAATCCAACACCTGCGCCCGGACACGGACCAAGGGATACAGGACGGATTTTTGTCAGCCCACTTCGAGAGCAAGTTAGAAAGCAGCGAAGATGAAAATCGGGTAATGGAAGATGAAGCAGCATACCTAGCGCGGCTGGCCGAGGTGGAGTACTGGCAATAGTGAAAGGAAAACATACCATCCAACAGCCTTACTATGTCAAACTATGAGCAAGTACCGTGGAGACTGCGCCATCAGCTAATGGGATATTGGTAAACTGTGATATTATCCCTAGATGATACCTTACACACCAACTATTCATACACATTTGCGACAAATGCTTATAAATAACAACAGAATCGATGGGAAGAATGTGGGGAGAATCAGTGTCAGATGTCTTCCGCTTCGGCAGTGGGTGCTACCTGACTACAGAAAAATGTGATGGCTGCATGGAGACGGAAGAAACCGAAATTAAGCAGCAACCCCCTTCCCATGAAGACCTAAGCAAGGCCAACACCTAAGCGAGGTCACCACCGAAACATAAATACCACCCACCAGCACCCTAAACTGCCGCAGAAAACAGATCACACTACCTAACCTCCAAACCTTTAACCCCTTACAAAAATCCTTCACCCTATTACAAATTTACCCTTACGCGAGAAGAAACAAAATGTCAACCTACGCAGAAGTCAGCATTAAGGGATGAGACCTCATTTTGGGGTACCTACTTTACCGAGAAATCATTCCAGAAAACGCATACTGGAAGATATTTTATATCGATCACTGCAAAGATTGCGGACGAATCCATCTGGAGACGGAGGAATGGGAGGACCGGATAGTACGGAACTTCGTGGACCTGCCACACTACTGGGAGTCAGGTTGCTTTGTGTGCGGAGCGCCATGTTGGGAGTGTTTGGAAAGATCGCTGGAAGGTGCGGAATGGATGTTGCAGGACGACATGAGATTGTTGCAGGATAGCGACGACGATGAGGATAGGTCCTAAGTGAACTTTCAGGAGAATAGCGGAATTACCGGCTATTAGGATTTCATTAGGTTGTTTATTTGGTGAAATTGTTATTTTATTTTGGGAGTGTAACCGGTACGGGTACAAGGTTGTTTTATATTTGGTTTCACAGTATCGTTTGATACTTGTATTGTTTCGTGTGCTATCGGTTGATACACACTTTGTTTTATATTTGGTCTCACAGTATCATTTGATACTTGTATTGTTTCATGTGCTATCGGTTGATACACACTTTGTTTTATGTTTGGTTTCACAGTATCGTTTGATACTCGTATTGTTTCGTGTGCGATCGGTTGATACACACATTGTTTTATGTTTGGTTTCACAGTATCATTTGATACTTGTATTGCTTCGTGTGCGATCGGTTGATACGTACATTGTTTTATGTTTGGTTTCACAGTATCATTTGATACTTGTATTGTTTCGTGTGCTATTGTTTGATACACACATTGTTTTGCAATATTGCGCATACTGGAGATAAGTGATATGCTGTATTTAAAGACCACTGATTCCCGCGATGGAAACAGCAGGCTTCGACAGACAGTATTCTTAAATATACTTGGTTGAACGGTTACTTCTTTAATCTCCTATTACACCCCGTTTGAAGCCTCCTTTAGCAAGCAGCGCTCGCTTCGTGTTGACCACGAAGCCATCTGCTCCTATCGTACTGCTACGTGACTAGGGCCTGGCTCGAACACATTACAGAACTGGTTAAGTGCCTCCACTATTGCTAGGGCCTCTTTATCGGTGGTTCCATAATTTGTCTCTGTATTGGTGAACTTCCTGCTGTGCAATGTGGCTAGTCGAGCTGTCTCATATGTGGGTCCCTGTTCTACCTATGCTCCTATTCCCTAATCTGAGTCGTCTGTGACTAACCAGATCGCTTCCTCACTTCGTATATCTATTGGCTGCATAACTTGGTGGTCGACAATCCACTTCTTGACTATTTCGAATTCGGTCGGTTGTGTGGTTGTCTATACGAATTCAGTATTTCCCGCTAAGTCTGTTAATGGCGCCATCAGAGTAGTATGGTATGGGAGGAACTGGGCCACATGGTTCACTACTCCTAGGAGGCATTGCAATTCTTTCTTGTTTTGATGTGTCTTCCAACATGCAATAGATGATATCTTCTGGGGAGAGGCATGGATTCCTTCTTCATCTACTATATGTCCCAGTACTTCCAGCTTATCTGCGAACAGTACTGATTTCTTTTTTCTTGCATAGAATTTTGCTTCACTGAGCCAGTCATATACTTGGCGTATATGCCTTTCATATTCCTCTGATATATCTGCGAATATGAGAATATCATCACTGTATATCCATACAAAATGATGTCGGAATTTGCTCAGGAGGTCTTCCATTATTCGCATAAAGGTTGCTGGTGCGTTCATTTCTCCTGGGAGCATTACTTTGCTGACAAATCCTCCAAACGGGCTCTTGAACGAGTTGAACTTAACGCTGTCTTTGTCCACTCGTGTTTGGAAGTATGCATCGCTTAGGTCAATCTTACTTCTGAATTTTGCTCTCTCAATCCATTTAGAATTTGCTGTTGGTTGGCAATCGATGGACTGTCCATGTTTGTGTTGTCATTTTGAAGTTTCAAATCCACCAGGAGGTGGATTCTTCTATCTGACTTTGGTTGTACAAACATAGGTGCCACTCCAGGGACTTCCTATCGTACAATGACTCCAGCTCACAATTTCTCGTTTATCCAGTTCATGAGTTTTTCCTTGTATGCTTCTGGAATTGAGTATCTTGGTTGGTTTCTTAGGTTAGTTCGATCCTTTAATTGAATATGGTGGGTAATCTTATGCACAGGGGGTAGCGTTTCAGGGACCTTGTCCTGGAATACATCACTGTATTCTTCCAACAATATTGCTGATGTGGCATCCAAAATAGCGGCTCGGAATTCCCCGCTTGTTGGTTTGCATAGCACACATAGTTTGTCATCAGGAAACTCCATGGCTGTGTCCCCACATCTAATAAGGGCATTGTGTCTCTTCAGGAATGGCATTCCAATTAGTGTGTCATATTTTGCTAGGTTTCCTACCAACATTTCCTGATTTGTCCATTTCTTTTTGCCGATCCCTATTGTCAGTTCACATTTCTTGTGGCTTGAGGGGAGGGATCCTTTCATAGCTATGTTGACTGTTGTTGATTGGGGTAGGGGGTCTGTGGGTATGCCATAAGTAGTGACAAAAGTAGTACTGACTATGTCACAACCGATTGTTCCGGTATCGAACAGCACCTTTGCTGGATAACCCTCTATGTGGATCATTCCCTCTCATGCATCATGGGGCTTGATCACCAGTGTTGGTTGCGTCTGGAGGCTTTCTATTTCCACTGAGTTGATTTCAACTTCGTCATATTCGGTTGCTTCCATGTGATTTGTACTAGTATCTCATTTTGCCATTTTTCCCTTTCCATTCTTGGTATAGCAGTCCTTTGCATAGTGCCCCTTTTTCCCGCATTCGAAACATGTACCTTCATCACATCTTTTCTGCTTCTTGTTTTTCTTATCCTTTGAATCTTTGCAGTGCGGTTGTTCCTTCCTTGCCTTATCACGCGACGAAGATCCTTTACTATTCTGCTGTGAGGGTACATGCGTTGGGTCAACCCCTGTCTCATAAAGGATGGCATCCTTGCGTTCTGCTCGTTTAATGATTTTCTCAAAGGAATCTCAATCCTCTTCCATGGGCTCTACCTCCTGCCGTAGTCTGGGATACATTGCTTCATACAACCTCTACCGCAGTGTATACTGTAACACTGTTGCACTAGGCAATCATCCATGATACATTAAGAGATCCATTGCTACCAGGGTTATTCTGTCTGTTTTTCCATTTTGCACTTGTTGGATGTCCTTGAACTTCTTGTACAGTTCTTCTGTATTTTGTGAGAACTGGAACCTGTTCCTCAGGTACTTTATCAGAGTCATTCCTCGTACTTTGTCTTTGCTATCATAGTGGTTCATTTCTTGGGGATATGCTTCTTCTGCCTTTCCTCCAGAAACTTCCAAAGTATACTCCACTCCCTTCCTTGGTCTTGTCCACATCATGCAGGGTGAGATATCAGGAAGTGGTTGTCACCTATCAGTCAAATGCCCCGGGTTTTAGGTCTTCCTTTTCACCTGAGAAGGTGGGAGAAAGGGGAAGTTTGACCTTAGGCCCTGTTCACCTGGCCTACCGGCTGGGCGGTGCGGCAGATTCTCCTTCGGACATGTTGTGTTCAGACTCTTCACTGCTGGAGTTGTCACCTGAGATGTTATCTGATGAGTCGTTTGGTGATTTGTCTGGAAATCCTGCTGCTGCCGATGGTTCTGATTGCTTTTCATCATCATCTTCCTCCTTCGGAGTGTGGACAGGGTGGCTTTCTTCTCTTGGTAGTCGTACTAGTACCTTTCCTTCGCTAGGGGTCGAGGGGGAAAGCTCAGGAAGGCTTGTCACTGCCTTTGCTAGCTTATCAGTCGATTCGCTAAAGGTCTGCAGGACCAGATCTTGTGCTATTTGTCTTTCAGCTTCGTCAATTGCAAAGTCGCTCTTTGGCCCTTGAGGTTTTCTGGGTTGCCTTCTTTTAGTAAGGCCTTCCCATGGGACTTGCTTCCCACTTTGAGTCTCTAATGACTCAATGGTATCGTGTTGGCAGAGCTGAACCTTGTTAGGTTCTGCCACTCCCCACTGCTAGCTTTCAGGTTGCACACTTTGTAGGTTGATCAGGCCTGGTCCAAACGCGTTTCTAACCACTTGCTGGAGTTAAAAAAGGGTAACATGTTCAGACTGGGTCCTAGTCACGTAGTGATGTGATAGGAGCAGATGGTTTCTTGGTCAACAAGAAGCGAGTGCTGCTTACTAAAGGAGGCTTCAAGAGGGTGTAATAGGAGATCAAAGAAGTAACCGTTCAACGAAGTATATTTAGAATACTGTCAGTCAAAGTCTGCTCTTTCCACCATGGAAATCAGCAGTCTTTAAATACAGCATATGGCTTATCTCCAGTATGAGTAATATTCTAAAACATTGTTTGTGTCAACTGATAGCACACAAAACAATACAAGTATCAAACAATACTGTGAAACCAAACATAAAATATAGTGTGTATCAACTGATAGCACACAAAACAATACAAGTATCAAATGATACTTGTAAAACCAAATATAAATCATAGTGTGTATCAACTAATAGCATACAAAACAATACAAGTATCAAACGATACTTGTGAAACCAAATATAAAACATAATCCGGTACCCATACCGGTTACACTTATAGCCACTATTTGTGAATTCATAAAACTTTGTATGTATCAACCAATAGCACATAAAACAATACAAGTATCAAATAATACAAGTATCAAATAATACTGTAAAACCAAATATAAAACTTTGTATGTATCAACTGATAGCATATGAAACAATACAGGTATCAAATAATACTGTGAAACCAAATATAAAACTTTCTATGTATTAACCGATAGCACACAAAACAATACAAGTATCAAACAATACTGTGAAACAAATATCCTTAACCTAGTACCTGTACCAGCTACAATCTTAGTTATATTGTTGTTCAAAAGTTTTTACAACTCATTACTTTCATGAATTTCTCAAAATTATTATAGTTGCTATGCAAACTTCAAAATATTATAACTCAAAACTGATTTAAAGACATCTACCCAGTTTTCACATAGAAACACCTATATTAAGAGTTTTTCTACTCCTTTGTACCTGTGTCTTTGTTTACTTTTCTTTGCTATCTGCTTAACTAGTTAGGATTTGTTTTCTTAAATCAGAATACATATTTGGGTATATACCAGAGAATCTTTAAGAGATGACTTTGTTTCTAAAGTAGAGTAGATACAGAGGCCTTGTTCATACTATATAATATATCTATTCTGGCATGTAATATTCCCGTATCCTAAAATATTAAAATAATAACTTTCAAAAAAAAGTTTTAACTACTTCCTCTATTATAATACTATAATACACATATATACCAACCTCTCTTACCCCCTTAACTTCAATTTGCTTGTAGAACCAGGCTTCATCTTCTACTCTTGTCTTTCTTACTCCTCTTATATGACTCTTCCCAACTTTACAGTTCTAGTACTACTAGATTGTTTTTCTATTTTCCAATTGAAATAATACCCTTGTGTATTATACCATATAGTATCACTGTTTTTCAAGATACACCCAGACCCCAATCTCTTGCTAAGAGTAGACTTGCTAGAATATATAGTTGCGGTGTTGTTTGGAATAGCTGAGCAGCAGCAGAAGCCGATTAATCAGTTGAAATAATCCAACTCAAACCCTCAACCTGAAAGTCCAGGGGCTTCAGGACAGTCTCTATATAGCAATGCTGACAGCTCTGATTTCGGGAGTGGCTGTAGCCATCCTAAAGCCACGCTACCATACATGAGTGGTGTTCGGAGAGCTGGTACCAGCTCTCTTGCCCACTATTGCCATGCCAATATTATCAGTGCGCGTCAATGTAAGCTCTATGCCCTTTGCCTTACTAATTGTTCAGAAATAATTGGTTTCGTAGATGTGGCACTTGTATATTCCGGTTTCTTTTACCCCGAATAGTCTACAGGTACCCGAAGCTTCTCACTACAAGCTCGGCCCCGACGGTATATTCGAGTATGATACAAGTATGGGATTAGCAAAGCAATGTTAACCTCACTAATCCACCGGCACAAGGTTACGTCAGAAAGAGACAAGACTACTCGTCCCAGGCAAGAAGTATCCAAAAACAGGAATTGGCAAATATATGGCAAAAGAATGCGTGCGTATCTGAAGGCCCACGCAAACTCGTGACTCGTGATTTCGGATTCTTCTTTCCTGGGACGAATACTTATACTTACAAGGTAACCGGTAGTAAAGCTATATCGGTACTCGGGTTCTACAAGAATCCTCTCTACTCGCGTGGCCGGGTTGAAGCCGGACACTTTGTATGGGAATGGCCGCCTCAGGTGACCGGTTTTAATTCGGCAGCGCGAGTACCCTACTGTACTCCACACAGCACTCCAGTCTCCTTAGGGGACTTCCTTGGACGACTAACTCAATGCTACTCAGTCCCAGAGATCGTTTGCTTTTCGAAACGGCACCCCTTCCTTCCCCTACTGGACCTGCCCCTTGTTTCAGTATATCTTCACCAAACAGGTTCCGATACGGCAGTGAACTTGCTAGTCCCCGCAAGCAGTCTTCTGAGGGAAACTGTGCCTGTGATGTAGAGCTCCGAGCCCTCTGATTAAGTCACGGTAATCCACTCCCGAGTCCAGTTCTAGGGAAATAATAAATAAAAAAGGCGGACTGCGGGTTTTTTTTAGAATTTTTACCTCTAAGCTCCCTCTCCTCTTCGGACTTTCCGCCAAAACAAGTCGAGACTAGTGCTGAGGGTGTTTTATAAAATGATTGAGCAAACTGAGCTGTTTTCCTATTTTCTATTATAGGTGTCTATCTAAATTTGGGCACTACTCGAGTACTCGAGTAGAAGGGGTCGAAGGAGGACTTATGAATTGCATGATTTATATTCCCATGGCGAGAAGTACCATAAGGCACGAATTGGTGCACATCGAAACCGAGAGCCGTGAAGCTGAAGGGGCGCACCAGGTAAATCGTTCCATGAATAGCCCCTTGGAGTTCTGAGCTCTACTGGCACCGCACGGCCTCTGGAGAAACCAGCTGCGTCTGCTTGGAGGCTGCCAAAAAAAGTCCAAAAGGGGAACCAAGACACCGCTTTCAACCAGAGCCTTTTACTATACACCACTCGGTGCGATCGAGATTCTGCTTGGAAGCGCCCCCACAGTGCTCCTAGTACAGTATGGTAGCTTGAGTCCATGCGGTAGTCAGAAGCCCAGTTACTTGTGGGATGTTGATGAAAATAGCTTGCGTAAACGATAGAGCCCACCAATATAACTTCAGAGGGAAAATGTTTACTAATATGCGATAACAGGCCTATTACACTTCTGATACAGCGTGGACTGGAGACGCATTACCGGGTATAGGCTAGCGGAACGTCAGCTACGCCTAAGGGGCCCAAAAGCACTCAGCAGAAACCTTACTACTTTCCGTAACTTTGCAGAGTTCAATTCAGTCAAGAATACCGGAGAAACTGACTCTGCGGTTTTGCGCTAATGGGGGCAGCCGAAGTTCCGCTATACCCGGCAATGCGATACAAGCATTGCTGCACTCCTCGGTGCCATGTCACCGCTGACGCATTGCGGCAGCAGTTATACTCCCGTGAGCCGGAGGCCAATTTTTCGGAACTCTCGGAGCGGCACAATTAGATTTGTTGGTAAGGAGGACGTTACGGGCTCCACCAGCGGAGTACCGGTATACCCGAACACCGGTATCTGACCCTCCTACGATAATTACAATTTTTTGAAGTTCAGCTACTATGCCTTGGACGGTCCGAGACGGTAAAATTGATGACTTGGCCCGCCAAGTCCAGATCAGTACTGTACCCCGCTAGTTATTTCAAGCCATTACCGAGGCTCTTCTATTCAAGTGACTCAGCAGTTTTGCAATCATTAATTGCCAGCGAACCACGTTCCTCGAATGGCCCCAAAGCAGGATTAGCGTGCCTCGTCGAATTTTCCAGTTTTAGATGGGCCAAAGTTATTACAACGAGCCTCGTTAAGCGCAGCAGCACCACACCCGTGCTTCCGCCAGATCCACGGAAGAAGCAGAAGCGGACATCGGGGCAAGCCCGACAGAACTGGGCAATACAAAGATGAAGCTGGATCTTTTCTCCCTGGGGGGCATGATCTGATATCAGCAAGCCTAGGATTGATTTCAGATCCCTGCCAAGGTGACGAATTCCTCCACCCCCCCCCAAAGCCAATTCCCTAATTCTTATTATTTTCCCCGGAGAGAGCCCCGGGGAGGCTAATATGGTACTGTAGACTTTCCTACCACAGATTCATATGATCCATCTGCCATATCATACTGGATCCGGCTCTACTCGTACACACACTGCGACACCCCTAAACATAGGAGCATAGCACTGGCTGCTGACTACGGTAGCTACAGTGCGGTCGTCAAGGAGGTGCGGCACCGGAGGCGGGAGGAGTTTGGAGAGGGCTGATCCTTGCAGGTGGATAGGCAGAGAATGCAGACGCGCGTCGTTGTGTTTTATTCAATTCCCTAAGTGGAAGGGGGAAACAGCTGAGGCAATCATTTTGACCCATGCGGTAATGATGATGCTGGATTTCAACTTTTGCAATACCCTATCGGCTTGGAACCAATTGCCTCCTGAATAATCCATCTCTGGCGGTACCCCCCTAAGCTGGAGGAGATTGGGTTGGATCATCTGGTCCCGTGTGATGATTCCTATCAGAGACAACTTAGCATCCTCGCCTCCTAAGTACGAGGGCCAGGACTCGTTTGATAGTCCACAGAGATACGAGTGTGGTACTTGGAGCATACTGTGCAGCACGTTCCCTAACCCTAGTATGGGTAGACCTCTCCCTGTCAACTGGCGTCGCCTTCAAGATATTATAGCAGGGAATGATCGTCCCTCTTCTTTCGGATGTCACAGCAGAGCGCCTCGGCTTCCCCATTTCTCTCTTCTGTCGAGAGGGCGCAGTGAAGAGTCCAAAGAGCTTGTGTTTTCCTCTTCCCGGTTATATAGATAGTCGATTCCCGACCCCAGAACCGGAAAAGGAGGAAATTTACATTGCAGACAATACCCTGGCCATCCTACCACTGCTTTGCCGTGAGTACCGTATTATGGCAGCAAAGTCAGGGTAGTATAGTACTTGGATGCACTGTACGAGTACAATACCGGAATTCCCTAATCAGTCCCCATTCCATAAGTTCACACGAGCCCCCGCGCTCACCCTCCGCCCAAATAACTTACACCTCTGATTTTCCTCTTTCCCGCAGCCGCAATGGATCCAAAACCCCTCTGGCATCGCCTGGACATGGGCTCCCGAATCTCTACACGATTCTTCACCCGTAGGCTATCCCTGCGCGTCCTCGGTTTACTGTCGATCTGCGTGGTGCTCTACAATGTTGCTTACAGCACCGAGCTGCGGAGACGACTGGAGAAGGTTCAGGCACTAGGGGGTGCGGGTCAGCCCCGTTATCGTACGGATACAGCTGAACCGAAGAATGGCCCCTCCGGCTCAGCCTGTTACGACACCGCGTTTGGGCGGAATGGAACGGAGAAGGCGACGCTAGTAATGCTCGTGAGGAACAGCGAGCTCTACGGGGCGTTGTCCTCCATCAGGATGGTCGAGGATAGGTTTAATAGAAAATTCCACTATCCATGGACTTTCCTTAACGACAAACCATTCACCGACGAAGTAAGTGAAATTCTGACCCCAAGGAGGCTCTCGTTCGCTCGCTCCAATTGGCCCGGTTTCTGATCTCACGATAGTTCATCAAATACACATCTGGGCTCGCCAGTGGCCCGGTTGAATACGCAGTCGTCCCAGAGGATGATTGGTCCGTCCCGGATCATGTCAACGAAACAACTATGAGAGCAGAAATGCTGCGGATGGCAAAAGAGGAGATCATCTACGGCGGTTCCTTATCTTATCGGTATGTCTTAAATCAAGCTTTTGCCTCTTCCGCACTGACTGCAGCTAACAATGTGGGGATGCTCAGGCACATGTGCCGATTTAACTCGGGGTTCTTTTACAACCAAGAGGTTATGAGGAAGTATGATTGGTACTGGCGTGTTGAGCCCGGAATCGAGCTCTATTGCGATATCAATTAGTGAGTGGGATCTCTCCCGACTTCCTAAGCGGCACACCCCCCGCTATTAAGCAACCCAGCTAACGATTTATTTGCAGCGACCCATTCACTTTCATGCGGGAGAACAAGAAAATTTACGGATTTGTAATTAGCATGTACGAGTTCAAGGACACCATCACGACACTTTGGGACAGAACGAGACAATTTGTGGCGGAAAACAGTCAATTCCTCCACGCAAACAACTCCCTAGACTTCCTTGTCGACGGAGCGCAACCGTCAAAACCCGGTGACAGGCATCTCGGAAGCGGGAATTACAATCTCTGTCATTTTTGGAGCAACTTTGAGATCGCTTCTTTGGAATTCTACCGTGGCGAGGCTTACTCCAGATACTTTGAGTTTTTGGACAGCGCGGGAGGATTCTTTTACGAACGATGGGGCGATGCCCCTGTTCACTCCATCGGGTTTGTCTACCCCCTCCCCCCCCACTCAGTTCCTATCGTGCTCTGCGATATCCCTCCGTCTGACAAGGCAATTCTAGGGTTGGATTATTCGCCCCCAAGGATTCAATTCACCATTTTGCAGACTTTGGTTACTCACATGCACCTTGCTCTCGCTGCCCACAGGACGACGAATCGCACGCTACCGGACGATGCATGTGCAATCGAGGTCAAAACTTCGACACGGATGGCTACTCATGTCTTCCACGGTGGTGGAAAGTTGCTGGCATAAACAAGGGTACGGAAAGTATTTAAAAAAATTTTACCCTTCTCCCCTCTACCTCTCATTTCTTTCCCTCTTTTCCTATAGAATTGACCCCACACCTGGCCACACATTTCGTAAACTTCAGGCGTTAGGGGCATTTGCGAGCTTTTGTATGGAAAATTTTTCGTATCTAGACAGTAAAACTCATAGTAATTTCCTTACAATATCGCTCTTTCCAATAATCTCATCTCGTTTACATGAAGAAGAGGAAGAAGAAATGTTAACCCGAAACAGGTGCCCAGCGTGCAATGAACTTCTAGAACATCCCGATACACGATAGCGACGTTTTTTGTTTCCGAAGCTGCAACATCAACACTTGGCACCGTACAATACAATATAATACAACAGCATAACATAGCATACCCGTACTACCCGCATACCTATGGTACATACCTACCGGATCATACCACATCGCCGCCGGCCATACACACAAGCCCACACAACTCAGTCGCCGGGGCCTGTACACTACAAAAAACTACCACATCACCGCACCGAACCATACCCTGCCATTCTAGCAGAGCAGGGCAGGCTGTACAGTATAATATAGTACCCCCGAGAGGCATCAAGGGATGTAAATATTTAATCATATTATCATAAAATTATTATTACCATATTATCATATCTATTATAATGTAGCTTATCTACCCACCATACCCCGTATCATACGGTATGATACTTGACTCATTGCACACGCTAAAAAAAAAAAAAAAAGCCAAGCAGGCAAATAAATAAATAAATCGAAAATACAGTACCGGTATAATCTCTCTATAAACTCAGAAGCACTTTGCCAGAAGAAGCCGACGCATGATACCCGAGTACAGTGCCAGTACACTCAGCACCAGCACCAACTAGCTATCCTAGTAGGTGTGTTTGGCCCGACGTGACCACGATTCCGTAATTTGAGATCAACGTCTTGGAACAGTCAGAATAATTTAGGTTTAAATTGCCAAGACATGATCTCAAATCACGGAAATTGCGATTTGAAACCGTGATCACTTCGATCCAAACATCCCCCCCCCTTAGCCATAGCAGCAAAACCAATTCTT
>PYWC01000004.1:365286-408516 GCA_003182015.1 Tuber magnatum | reverse complement strand
TTTTTCCCCCCGTTGATGCCCGGGTCTGCGCGCACACCGCTGGTGGGTAAGTTAATCCATCGACCGTTTTTTTCCCACAATGCAACCTTGAGCCGTTGGTGATCCGGGAAAAGGGAGTATCATACTTGGAGGTGGTACGGTATTCCACTATCAACGTTTATCCCGTCTACCGTATCATACGTATTATAGTATACACTTACGGAAATGTGTGGATACCTTGAACGAGTGCCGTAGTTTTTTTTTATTTTTTTAGTTTTTTTACCTGGACCGCTTGTACACGCTTTTACCCCCCCGCGCGGTAGTATCTATGCCATGCTGAGTGTCATGGCTAACTATACTACGGCACGTGTGTTACCATATTGCGTTGGAGGGAAGGCGGTTGGGTTGGTATTTACGCAGGCGCTAAAGGATATATGTTCGGTACGATATTTTGGTTCTTTTGGTACGGTGGCTAGAGTGGGGACACCGGTGGTCGAACCCGCGTTGGTTTTCTCGCGGGAACTGCTCTTTAGTGGGGGGTGAGGGTGGTAGCGGTTGAAAGTATGATACATGAGTAAAAGTAGAGCAATCATTATCATACCCTCTCACTCGTAAGACGCAGCCTCTGGTACCTCTGCTGTTTTGTATCGTAGCTGCTAAAGTCCACGCAGACGGAAGGCGTGCACCAGGTTACAGGTGGGACGCGGTGGGGGATTGTAAAGCGGTTGAGCAATCTGGAGATTTTTTGGAGCTGGGAATTCTTGATGGATGGGTATAGGATGGGTTAATCTTGAAGAGACCGGATACGGTAGATTATCTCCTCTATTCACGTCGGAGGGAAAGATGAGTTCGTGTTTGGGCTTTGGTACGGGTTGTGGACCGCTTTGTCATCCTTCTTTCATTCATTCATTAATTCAACTGCTTCTGTTCACTCTAATGAACAGCCTCCTCCAGAAGCGATACATTCACGCGGCTGTAGTATGCACTCAGGTGCGCCCTACTGCCAAAGGTAAAATATAGCGAATGTGGCTAGCTAGCTAGCTTGTGGCGCTCTCGCGGCCCGGCTTTGACTCCCTTTTTCCATCCTTTGTTTTTGTCGGAGTACAGTACTCGAGCACAGGACAATACTACACACCACACAATCTGGGAGTGGGAGAGGTAAGGCGGCCAAGACTTCTAGCACGCGATAGTCTATGGTAATACGAAATTATTTGTTCGTGGCTGCCCCCCCAATCTTGTTTCAGACGGCGGCAGAGTGACCAAAGGTGGTAGGAGGTACAAGTAAAGCTCCCCGTCGAGATAGCGATTCAATTGGGTGGCTCCACGAGCGGCATAATCGCAGAACATAGGAGGTTTTCCGTGAGTCCTATGTTTGAGCTCGCGACCCAAGCACATCTGAACGACCGAAAGGAACAAGAGAATAGCCGGGATGGGGATTAGGATTCGGACAGATAAGGTGCCAGCATCTCCACTTTGAAGGACAAATTTAGCCATGGAAGCTTCCACCAGGTCGCTTGCTCCTACAGCTAAGTCTGTCATGGGACCGGGAGAAAGCAGGTGTGAAGCTGCCTGCAACTGCTCATCACCAAGAAACCTCGGATTTGAAGGGCGACTGGTAGAGTATACCGGGACGCCCAATAAAACCAAATTCCCGGCCCCCTAAAAGTGTACAGATTCCAGACCCTAGCCGATGGAGAAGGAGGTGCGAGTGACAAGATGTGAATGTAGGGTGGGGAAAATGGGCTGCGCAAAAACATTCATAGGATGTCCAAGCCGGGATTATAAAGTGAGACCCTGAAAGGGTGGCATTTTTTGCAAACCACTTCTTCAATGGAGGGCCGGAGGGATGGTTAAGATGATTGGACTTCCAGGTTAGCGTAGAACTTTACCCAAATTCCTTTTTCCGCGAGCACGTGACTCTTTTTCAAACTGTCACCCAACAACTATTGTAGGCTCAAATGTATCCAAACAAAATCCGGTAGCAGGAAGGTACCCTGGCACCACCAAACCCCAGTGTGGGTACCTACTTGCTACCTAATTTTGTCCGGATACTATAATATGAACCGCACACTGTGGGCTTGGCCGATCAACCTCAACTTCACCTCTTATCATACCTCGAACTAGCCAACATGTCTTTCCTCAACCTACCAAACGAACTTATCCTCAAAATCGCCAACGAGCTGGACCCACCGGGCCTGCGCTCTCTCTTAAAGGCAAACCACCGGCTCGTAGCCCTTCTCTACTTCCCGCTAATAGACGGCGTATGCCGTAAAGGTTCCAAGAGCTATGCTGCAAAGGCACTCCATTCAGCAGCAGGAGGCAGAAACAAGCGGGTGGTGCAAGATCTCCTAGACAGAGGGATCCTTGAAAACGTCCAAAACAGCGATACCCTACTCAACCATGCCGTGGAGAGACACAGTGAAGTCGTGGTGCAGACGCTGCTTGAGTGTGGCGTCAACGCAGAAACGAGGGATCGCTACGGCCGCACGCCGTTAACGAATGCGGTAGACTGCGGTTACGAAGAAATGGCACGGATACTCATCGATCACGGTGCCGATGTTAATTCGCGGGACAATTCGGAGTGCACGCCGTTGCACATTGCGGCTCTGGGAGGGCGCGAGAAGGTGGCGCGAATGCTGCTGCAAGCCGGTGGGATCGACGTCAATGCGCGAGATAAATATTGCGGCGCGCCATTAAAAGCAGCGGCGAGCACGGGGAGCGAAGGGGTCGTGCGGCTCTTGCTGCAAGACCCCAGGGTGCTCGATGTAAGGAGCATCTCGGGATGGACGGCCCTGTTTTCGGCGGTCAGGGCGGACAAGGCGTCGATTGTGCGCCTTTTGCTAGACGATGACAGAATCGATCCCAATGCTCTTGACGGGAGGAACCGGGGACCAATACACTGGGCCGCGCTGATCGGCAACGAGGAAATCTTGAAGTGTCTCCTCAGGCACAAGAAATTGGACATCGACCCGGGCCCTCCCGATAATGCGGGGCCGTTACATGTTGCAGCTGCAAAGGGCATCACAGTCTCGGTTCGTCTTTTGTTGGAAACGGGCCAGATCAACATCAATAGAACGAGCAGTCGGGGGAAGACGCCACTGCATTACGCTACCGAAGAGGGCCACGATGAGGTTGTGCAATTGCTCCTCGCGCAGAAAGACATCAACATCGACATAGCGGACTACAAGGGCCGCTCTGTGAGATCGTCTATAAGCACGTACCCCCCAAAAGTTTGCGAAATTCTGACGAAACATGTATCGTCAAGCCATGGAAACGCTGTCGAGCCTGCATCTCTGTCAGAGTAACACAACTTTGAGGTGGTATCTGCTGGAATAGTGGAGTAAGGGGAGGGGGGGGTTGAGTTCAGTGAGAGAGCCAGAACTCGGGGGAGATGACACAGACGGTATGAAGTCAAACCTATTGCAGAGCTCCTATATGTTCAATTTCTTCAAGAATTCATTCACAATCCACCAAAACCAAGGTAGACAAGCAAAAAGCTTGGACTATACGGTCCACATAGCAAATACAATAAACAAAAACAACCCCTATCAGTCCTTTATTTCCTGCAGTAAACTCCACCAATTATCCACCCTCCTCGCCGTCCCCCCTTTCCCTTATATCATACAACATGACTAAAATAACCCCCACCCCCCTCCATTGGCAATCCACTTCATCCATCCATCACTCGGGACGTGCGTCGTGGCCACAAACCCACTTAACCCGGGCTCCACATATCTTCGCTTTCTTAATAGAGACCCCCCATTCCATACCCGGGAGATACGATCAGAACCCCAAAGACACTTCCTTAGGTTGCGCAACGCGCCCAAAAATGTCACTATTGGAGGCACCACAGCAGGCGCAACCGTAACTTAAACTTCGGGATTCTCTGTAGTGCATCGGTATCCCCATTCCACTCCTATAATTAGTTCTCCGAATTGAACGGATAATAGGAAGAGCTAAAACTAACGGCCACGAAACATCACTCACGCTGCCCCCCCTACTACCCCCGCCGCCCTGCACCGCCTCCCGGCCGTCCCTTCCTGTAACCCACAGTCCTACCCCTACGTCCGCTCCCCCGCCCTGGACAGACTACATACAGTCAATATCATACCAGAGACCATCAATACCCCTTCCAGACCCTTGGCAGTCCCCCGACAGTGCTGATATTCATAGATCGATATTCTAACCTACCGCCCTCTTGAATGACAATAAGCTCTATCACCTACCATCAACTATACCCTCCATTCTAGCTCGTACTACCCACCCTTTTTTTAAAAAAAAATAAAATAAAATAAAATAACCAGAAAATCTCAGAAGGGGTTGAACACCAGGCCCATTCAAACAGGCCGGATGTCACAAAAAAACCCATCACCCATTAAGCGTTTCAGCAATTCCACCAGACTCCCCAAATCCCCCACCGACCATATCGAGTTTCTTGCTCCCAAATCTTCAATCCCCACCCCTTCCTCTCACTTCCAGTCCTCCAGTCCCCCGAAAAGGACTACCGGTACTCCTGTGATACCCCATTCCGTCCCGAAACCCCTTCTATATGCGCAGACTCTCCCTCACTCCACATCAGTGTTCTACCCTTCAATTCGCACCATACAGTAAAAGAGGGGAGGGTGGAGAAAAAAACCCCTCGTCATCAGCCAACCGACACGGGCAATGATAGAAGAGTTCATAACCAACCAAGTTTCCAAAACCCAACGACACGGAGGCTAAACACTCCCTTCCATTCAAAAACTTCGATTCCAAAAAAAAAAACCCCCATACCATCCCACCAAAGTGCCACCCACTCCCCACAACACCCCCTCTCAACACAGACCGCCCACAAAGACAAACGAGTGACCACGCATGAGCACAGCATCCTTGACACCAAGCCATGCATACAAGCCCACGACGCAGCTCCGGCGCTACGGCATCGTACATCGTGAACACGCCAACCTACCCACCGCACGCAAACAAGAGCCCCTTAGCCAGATTATCACGCACAAACACGGCCAAACACCGCCGCAGGCCACCCCCACCGGGTACGATACAGGTACCATACCGTACTGGGAAAAAATCGCAAAGACGCCGCTGCTAGCCCGAACCGCCAGCAAGGGCAACGAGGGTCGTACCGTAAATCGCCACAATCCCGCGAGAGTAGCAAAAATTCCAACCCGGGACCCGGCAGGCGGTGGCGCACGCAAAACAACTAGCGTGTCCCCGTAAAGGAGAGGGGGGGGGAGCGTATCGTAGATCGGGGCGTTGATCGCAATACTCTCTGCTAGAGCTTTTCCGTCGATACCGTACCGGTGGTCATTGATTCCCACTCTTACCCCCCCCGGGTAGAAGTAGTAACCGCCTTGATGGTCGACAGAACCCGAGTGACACCCCATGACAATCATCACAAGCTTATCGATCTTGATGGAGCCCATTTAATACCCGGTTTTTACTTGCAGATAATATAATTATTATACCATGCCCCCCCCCCCCTAAAAGAGGAGGGGAAGAAGAAAAAAAAGACGAAAACGCACCTGCATAGATTACGTTGCATAGCCACGTGTTCTCGGTTATGTCGATTCATTAATCAATCTACATTCTCCTCGCACAAAATCACATACGGTAGCGGTGCTGTAAACTGTTTTCATGCCGCAAGCTCAGTGTCACAAAGTTGCAAAGTGACTTATCGGGCATATATTATCGCAGGTTACAAGCACGGTATCAGGCGGTCCACAAGTCGATGACAGCGATGACGACATATGTAATACTCTTTCTCTCCCATAATTCAATACCATTACCATTACCGTGGCGAGAAGTAGAAACGAATATTGTAGCAGAAGAAAAAACACCCGAATAAACTCCTCGTATGCAAGATCGTGCACGCGATAGATGATTTGAAATTCAGACAAAGCAGGATATGAAGACAGTGGGGCAGTTCCAGAAATATCAAAATCGAATATCAAAACAGAATTCGAAACGAAAGAATGTCCATCTATCGACCGGCGCCTGCATCGTTATCATCAAAAAAAGAAATAACAAAGAGGGGAGAAGAGAGGTGAAGGGGGGACGAGAAGAGAAGCGAAACCAACAGCGATGATGAGAAATAAAAATGTGGAAACGAGGAACGAGAATTTTAGGTAGGGTAAGAATTAAATAGGCAAAAAGGAATTAGTCAGCTAGTATGTAAGAATCGGACTACCTCCCAACCTCGAATACCCGCTGTAAGGCATTTTGGAACACCTGAACATTGAAATCGACCAATCCCTGTTTCTCAATGCTATCCTTACGCATCAGACAGATCAGGGCAAGGTACCTATTCCATTAGAAGACTGTATTAGTCAATGAACTGTGGTTGCGGGCAACTGGCAGGGAAGTCCGGGGGGCAGGTGTCATGTAAACTCATTGAGGTGGAGTAGAGGAGACACAGGAACAAGGGCAATGACTTATTGATTTCCCGAAGGTAAAGAACCATTCCGTTTTGCAGTCTAATTATGCTGCTCGCTTCCAGCGCTGCTTCTTCTTCCTCTTGCTGCGCTTCGCTTTGGGCCTCCGGGGTTGGGGAAGAGACTTGGCCTTGAGGCTTGCGGTCATAACTATTGATCAGGGGTTAGCACCCAGCTTATTCAATGCGACTAATGGGTCAATGCATACCCATAAATTTCAGTTACATCAACAATCACGTCTATATAATCGCTGCAGATCTCGTAGCTCTGCATATCGACGGGGCTGCTGTCCGTCGCGATATATATCTTGCTCAGAATATCGAACAAAAACGCCTTTTCAATTCCAGAATTCGAGCACAGGACATTCAACAAATTCTCCAAAGTTCCCAGCTGCGGAATCAGCTTCTGAATGACCTTGGAGAATGCCTCGAAAATTGAGTGATCATAGATCGAAGTTAGATGGTAAGAGACCTGCACATTATCAAGCCCATTATCAGAAAGCTCGTCTTGAGTTCGCTGCATGATATCACGTTGAGTATCAAGCTTGTATTCATCCGATAGCCCATCAACTTTGTGAACAAAGACTTCGATATTGATGCCCGGGTAGGAACGCTGGATGGCTATGATTGTCGAGTGCAAATTGGAAAGGGGCTCCAGATACTCATCTTGAGCATCAATAACCCAGATCAATGCGCCGAGCTCGCCAAAAATGTGGTCAAAGTCAAAGGTTGTTGGGTCCAGGAAATTGAGTTGGCCAGGGAAATCCCAAACTTGAAAATCCATAAAAGAACTGTACAGGAGCCAAACTTTAGCAATGAAGCCTCGTTCCAGGATAAATATTGGCACTAACTGGATCGGGTCTTTTTGGATTCGAGTCGTGGACTCAAGAAACAACGTCTCTGTAGGTGGCATTTTGTGGAACACCACCGAGCTAATTGATGATTTCCCGCTCCTGTATGGAAAGTGTGAGCCAATCCGCACCCATAAATCCACCACCCATTTCAAGACTTTAATCGACAATACAATCAATTGAAAGGAAAACAGGGTAAGCAAACCTCCGCTGTCCCATCAAAAGCAACCTAGGCCTCCTGTTACTTGCCTGGCCCAACCCAGGATATGTGCCCACGCTAGAAGTTGGGCTCTGTAATGCCTGTGAACGTGACATCGAGCTATGAGGACGGTAACCTGACTTATGTGTGGTGCGTGGAGAAGGAGAGGTAGGTTCCTGTAAAAAGCGCTCCAGTGAGTAAGAGTTCTTTTTGGTCGATTGTGAAGAGGCTGAGCAATCCATCTTCGAATTAATTGGGATAGGATGATAGGGTGGAGTGGGCGGAGGACGGTAGGAAAATTGTTCAGAAGAAGAGGAAGAGCTCGAAGAGAATGGCATATGGACAGCCTGCAACCCAATGCGAGGGTAAAGATTTAACAAAACAACAGGAGAAATATGTCAATGTCTCTGTCTGGCCCTTAATCCTGGGGGTGAAGCACGATACTGGCGACAAGTGCGACGACGAAAAGGATACTGAAGGGTATATGACGGACCTCGAGACGAATCCAGATCAAGGGGTTTGTCTCTGAAGCGGGGCAATTGCTGAGAGATTTTCCTCTTTTTTCTTTTTTTTCCCTTTTTTCCCCCTCCGTATCGCGCAGAGAAGAGGGGACTATTATGCAGCCAAACGCAGTGGGGTGTAGCAGAGCGGTGAGGGAGGCCAACAACCGACCCAAACCACAGTGCTGGCGTCCGCAGTAACCCGGGCCCTTGGTTTAGATTCCAATGAGGCTGCAAAATCGGATGCGGCTACTGTACTCCAGCTCGGACGCGGAAGCTTGGTTCCTAAGTCGTAGCCCTGCGGGCTAGTGGTGGTGCCCACTCCGAGACGGGTGTTATGACGAAGCAGATCTGCTGTGTATAGCGATCCCTTTCCAACCAGTAACCAGCGCCAGAGACAGGGACAGACAGAGACGGGCGGTTCACAAAGCAGATGAGCCCGATGCGAGGGAAGGAGGGAACAGGATGTGCGAGCAAAGGGGAAGAAAAAAGGGGGGGGGACTGAAACAACCGTGAATATCATGCGAGAAGAAACTATCAATTGGGGAACCGGGATTAGGCCTGCTCAAGCCCAAGAGCGAACCGCCCGAAGACGAGGGGGACGGAAGCGAAAGGAAAGGAAAGGAAAGGAGGGTGGAAGGGGAATTCATCGAAGGGGTGCTACAGCGATGAGAGTCCATATTACCATGGTGATCTCAGACCTTTCGGGAGTCCCTTCGGGGCAAAGGGGACGGGAAGGGTGCGACAGAGAGGCAAAGATATCCCTTGAATGTCTCTCTCTATTTCACCCTCACCGTCGCTTCACTTCCTGCTGTTCCTGGTGTGGTATGATATGCGCCCCTCAATCCCTCCTGTTCCTTTGCCCAACCCCCGTGAGGGTGTGCGTGCTCTCGCCCTCGCCCTCGCCCTCGCCCTCGCCCTCGCCTACCGGTACCCTCTCACTCCAACAGACCCCTTCTTCCTTATCTCAGGAATCGTTTACTCACAAGTTTGATATTGTGTATCTCCCGAAGTATGGCTACTGCGAATCAATGAGCCGTGGATGCAACGATAAATGGCTCAATCCCAGCCTTGCACCTCACTCAGCCGGTGTGATATTGGTTGGTGGTGGATGTGGTGGAGGTTCGCTTGTGGTGGGTGGTGCTGCTGGGTTGGGGCTATCAGTGGTTGTATGTAATTTAGCGTTGCGTCAAATTCCAGCTTTCAGGGAAAGGCCGGGCTTCGTTTCGTGTTGTTATCCCCCGGGACAAGTAGCGAAGTTTTCCTCACCGGCAGCGATAGTTGGAAACGGGGATGGCGGGATGACCAAACTGACGGGCCTTGCTTGCGCCTTTGTGTGAGCCAGCAAAGGAAGAGCCGTCGGCAGATGTCTGATTCCTTTTTTTTTCCTTCTTTTTTTTTCTTTTTTCTTTTCCTCTTGTCCCGCCAACAGTACCTGTACGAGTACAAGTACCGGTAGCACCGGTATCAGGAAGTGTGACATGATGATGCCGTTACACAGAGACCATTCCAGTCCGGGTGGGCCAGTGCTACCGTAGCGGTATGCTATGTATGACCACAGGGAACCTGCGGTAAGCGATACGGCAGTCTCACCATACTCGAGTAGACAGCCCACGCAAAACAAGAAGCTCGAGTGGTATCGGCGTTACTGGGAAAATTCTCCTCACGATTTTTATGATACTAAGCTGATCGATAGCACCCTTCCCTCCCACTTCCCTCCCCACACCGATTAAGGGCGCGTTTGTGCCAGTATCACGCGGGGCTCGAGCATTGACAAGCAAGTATCGTAGTCTATGGGATGGCCCCTCGAACTTTTACGCTTCGTGCACCATATTATCGGAGGCTCAAATTTTACAGGCCGCCCGTACTGTGCTGTGTCTGCCGGTAGCGCAACGTGCCGCACGATACGGTGCCCGATTCGGTTGCGCGGGACGTAAAGGGGTCTAGGGCTTAGGGCTGCCATTGTAAATGAGACGCGGGGACTAAAACATGAGTGTTATGATAAGATGGGTCCGACGTATCATACTGTCCGTACGAGTAGATCTCTCGGGCTTGGCTCCTTCCTTGGATCCATCGTAGGTGCTGTCCTCGCCCTCTTGCATGACTGGAAGACTTCATTCCATGTATCATACGGTATGATATGCTATGATACCGGCATCTTCCAGCTGACCCTCCTGCTCGGGTCGGAAATGCGTCTCCTCCCACCACAGTGCGCATACGGTACCACAGTAATCCATCATATATCATGAACACTATCAAAGTGTGGGCATTGTGTACGATAAATTATGATGCGAGTGCGTGAATTTGTAAACATGTGGGAGGCCCATCCTTGGGATCGGTCTCTCGGAACCCTACCGTACCCCATCCACAAGCCCTGCAACAACCCGCTCGAGCACCGGTACTCGAGTACCGGTATGATACCAGCACTGAGACAGTTTATGCACAGTGCACGCTGGGAGAATCGGGAATCGAGGGAGAGTTGACCTTAGTGCAGAGAACAGCCGCCATTACAGTACGAGTACACGTACTAGTACAGGGAGCATCAACTCGGTTGTGGATAATAATATATGCACGACAACCTGGAACGAGATGCTGGACCATTCCGGATCCGATCTCGGCCATCTCAAACCTCAAAGTCATCGCCGTTGTCATTGGCAACCAACGCGTCGACAACCCCCTCAGTCCACAACTTCTCGTGACAAACCCGACCACACTGTCACAGTGCGTCTCCGGTCTCGAGCGAGGCAAGCTAGATCCTAGCGAATGCTGGTGTGAGGCGTGCCACAGATTTCTCGTCCCCTTGACAACGGGTCCACGATACCACCATGAATTCAGCCTCTACATCCCTCCTTACAGAACACCTTCGCTGGACACCTCTGGTAAGTTTGCCCCGACATCCTGTGGATGTCTGTGCCAAGCTAAAATCGACAAGTCTCTCATAGATGACATAATAAATACTGTGAACGCCCTACTGTACCAATCCGTGTCCGCCGTCGAGACCTTTCTCCTTTCGTCCCCGCCTGGGCTGCTGGGGTTTACCCCGCCACCCGGCACAATTCCGGACACGGATGGTGATGGGAACGTGGTCTATTCCGAGAAGGAAGAGGAGGAGATAAATAAAGGAATGCATCAATTGGAAACCCTACTGGAGAATGGCGTGGATAAGAGATTCGATGCATTTGAACTGTATGTGCTGAGAAACATCTTGGTTGTTCCGCAGGACCTCGTGGGATGGGTGAGATTGGCGCACCATAAGGTCAGTTTGCTGAATTCTTCTCGCTTCCAGACCCTATCATCCACCCAAAGGGTACTGACAGCTCCAGAACCTTGACTTCACATCCGTAACTCCTTCAGCACCCACGGATCCCAATTCATCCGAACCAGCAGCGGATGCGCCCACACTTCCACCAGCCCACGAAGCCCAATCTCGACTTCGCACCCTCCGTCAGACGCTTCTGGCCTCGCATGCCCTGAACCAAACACTCCGGTCAGAAGTAAGCTCCAACGAACGAACCCTCGCGCAGCTACGCGCCCTTGCCGGCTCCTCGGATAATAAAAACCCCTTCTCGTTCATTAACTCGTCTTCGATGTCTACGAAAGAGCTTAAGGACACTGCTTCATTCGCTGTCTCTCAAATTGGGCTCATACGCTCTCTCATGGCGCGATTGAAGCCTAAATATGCCGAGCTACAGTGGCAACGGCAGAAGGACCAGGGAGAGGCCTCAGGTGATAAGATGGATGTTGATGAGGGAGTTGAAGTGAAGAAGAAGGGCACACCCGAGGAGGAGAGGAAGAAGTACATCGAGAAGATGACCAGGAGACACATGGAATCCTCTCGGGGATTACGGTTGAACGCTAAGGGTGAGGTTGTTGGCGGTGATTTTGGGGAAAATGTTGCGAGGAAGGGGTTAGGTGAAGTTGAGGAGCTGGAGGGACTTGTAGAGGGACTACATGAGGGGGACCCTTAGCGCAATCCTGTCCCTCCCCGGAAATAGTGATCCGGGCTTTGCTATACTTTTTTGTCCAATCATGCCGGGGTAGACTACCGGTGTATCATTAGGAAACGGGAGTCCAGCGAAGTTTAGGTGAGGGATTGCTAAAAATTGGTATCTAATTCCCAAAGGGACGGATTGGGTCACTATCCCAGTCAAGGCAATCATCTAATACCTGTGAAGATTATAACCAATAACCAATAACCAATACCAATACAGCCCAAAACCTCCACGGATCCCGGGCATTTATCATACAACTAGCCTTCGATAGCCTCCGAAATGGTGTCCGCCGTAGAACAAATGGGCATTTTGGTGGGGCACACAAGGAAAGTCCTAGCACCTGTAAAGCTCTGTCGAAAATGCGTTTGATCCTAATTGGTATCATAGCTGAGAATGGTAGTTTGGAGAAACTAAGTCGAGTAAACCTACCGGGGGATGTGGATGGCTCTAGGAAATGATATGACATACATGAAGAGACTTGTGTGGCTAAATAGGAGGGGACAGCGTCGCGTCTCCACGTGATTTCAAATGTTTATGAAGTTTGCCTGACAAATCTCGCGTAAAGTGGGTAACCCTAACCCCGCCGACGCGTTGTAATGAAAAAAAACTATGATAAGACACAACGTGCTATGCTCCCTCCTTCTCCCTCCTTTCCACCCCTCCTCCACAGCATCACAACTCTCCTCCCCTCCCCTTCCTTCTCCAAGCTTTTTCTGCGTTGCGAATTCTTCATCATTGTTAATTGCCTTGATACCCCGCATTAATCTTTTCTCTACCGACGGTTCATTCCACACAAACTTCGAGATGTACGTTGTGAAACGAGGTAATACCAACTCCTTCCGTTCTGTATTATTTTTAAGGCCCCCTGAATTTTTTCTTCGCAACCTTTCAGCCTCGTTGTTTGTGGTTTCGCTGAAAATTCACAAAACAACATAGACAACCGTAAGGAGCGCGTCCAGTTTGACAAGATTACTGCTCGTGTTTCCCGACTCTGCTACGGTCTTGATAGTGAGCATGTAGATGCAGCCACCATTACCCAGAAGGTCATTTCCGGAGTTTACCAGGGTGTTACTACTGTAGAGCTAGACAATTTGGTAAGTTTGGGCGTTTCGATTCCTAGTTCTGGGTTGTCTCTGATAAATTTCAAGGCAGCGGAAACTGCCGCATATATGACCGTCACCCACCCAGACTACGCCATTCTTGCAGCTAGAATTGCTGTTAGCAATCTTCACAAGCAAACGAAGAAGCAATTTTCTCAGGTCATTAGCGATTTGTATCACTATGTCAACCCCGTGAGTTGCATTTTCCCCTCCAGCCTTAATCGAGTTCTTTATGTAGACTGATGTTTTTCAAGAAAAACGGACGTCCTGCCTCGATGATTTCGACTGAAACTTACGAGACTGTCATGCGCCATGCGTCCGAATTGGATTCTGCCATTATCTACGATAAGGACTTTAACTACAATTACTTCGGCTTCAAAACTTTGGAGCGTTCATACCTTCTTCGCATTAACGGAAAAGTCGCTGAGCGTCCTCAGCATATGCTTATGCGTGTCGCTGTCGGAATCCATGGAGAGGATGTCGACAAGGTTATCGAAACATATAACCTCACATCTTCAAAGCATTTTACCCATGCTTCGCCTACCCTCTTCAATGCGGGTACACCATCGCCTCAACTTTCGTCCTGTTTCCTGGTTAGTATGAAAGGTGACTCAATTGACGGCATTTATGACACTCTCAAGACCTGTGCCATGATTTCGAAAACTGCCGGCGGCATTGGGCTCAACATCCACTGCATTCGTGCTACCGGCTCCTACATTGCTGGGACTAATGGTAGTTCCAATGGTATTGTGCCAATGTTAAGAGTGTTCAATCATACCGCCAGGTATGTCGACCAGGGAGGCAACAAGAGGCCCGGGGCCTTTGCTATCTACATGGAGCCGTGGCACGCGGATATATTCGATTTCATTGACTTGAGGAAGAACCATGGCAAGGAAGAGGTGGGTAGATATTCAATAGGTTAAAGCGCCGCAAGGGGTTACTGATTTTCTCTGCAGGTTCGCGCAAGAGATTTGTTCTACGCTCTTTGGGTCCCCGATCTGTTTATGAAGAGAGTTGAGGCAAATGCCGAGTGGAGCCTCTTTTGTCCTAATGAAGCTCCAGGTTTGGCCGATGTTTGGGGTGAGGAATTTGAGGCTCTCTATAACAAATACGAGAATACCAAAGACCTTGCTCGCAAGACCATCAAGGCGCAAAAACTTTGGTACCACATTCTCGAAGCCCAAACTGAGACCGGCAACCCTTTCATGCTCTACAAGGACGCATGTAACCGCAAATCCAACCAGCGGAACTTGGGAACCATTCGATCGTCCAATCTCTGCACGGAAATTGTGGAGTATAGTGCACCTGATGAGGTCGCTGTTTGTAATTTGGCTTCATTGGCCTTGCCTACATATGTTGATCTTCAGAGGGGCGAGTACGATTTTGCCAAGTTGCACGAGGTGACCAAGGTTGTCATCAAAAACCTCAACAAGATCATCGATGTCAACTTTTATCCCGTCCCTGAAGCTAGGAAAAGTAACACGAGGCATAGACCCGTTGGTGTTGGCGTTCAAGGTTCGCCTTCTGTCACCATTTCTCTTTGGACTGGCAACCACTGACCTGATAAACGCAGGCCTTGCTGATGCTTTCTTGGCCCTCCGTATGCCATTCGAGTCACCTCAGGCGAAGCAACTCAACATTCAGATTTTCGAGACTATTTATCATGCTGCTGTTGAAGCTTCTACCGAGTTGGCTGCGATCCAGGGCCCCTATTCCACCTATGAAGGTTCTCCGGCTTCGCAGGGCCAGCTTCAGTACGACCTCTGGAGTGTCACTCCCACTGAATTGTGGGATTGGGATGAATTGAAGGAGAAGGTGAAAAAGCACGGTCTCCGTAATTCTCTTCTTGTGGCTCCTATGCCCACCGCCTCGACCTCCCAGATCTTGGGATTCAACGAGTGTTTCGAGCCCTATACTTCAAACATTTATTCGCGTCGTGTTTTGGCGGGCGAGTTCCAAATTGTCAATCCTTGGTTGTTGAAGGATCTCGTTGATATGGGATTGTGGAGTGATAACATGAAAAATCGTATCATTTCCGCAAATGGTAGTATTCAGAATATCCCAAATATTCCGGATGATATCAAGGCTCTTTACAAGACCGTTTGGGAAATTTCCCAGAGGAGGATTATTGAGGTATGTTCTTGGCCCGGGGCGCCGGCATAACGGGTTTTCACTAACTGGTTTATAGATGGCTGCCGACCGTATGTTAACACCATGAGACTACTTCTCGGAAGATGCTAATCAACTGATTCTATAGGTGGTGCCTTTATCGATCAATCACAATCTCTCAATATCCATATTCAGAACCCCACTATGGGGAAACTGACTTCCATGCACTTTTACGGTTGGAGACTGGGATTGAAGACTGGAATGTACTACCTTCGCACTCAGGCGGCCGCGGCTGCAATTGTGAGTAGCCCCCTGGCTCCTTATGGATGGTCAAAGCCCCCTCGTAAATGAAGGGGTAAATGTAACATTGGTTTGTGTTTTTGTGGTGGATGGAGAAACCTGCTGCACTAATAATAGTCCAATGTACATAATATGATTGGGGGGGGGTTCATGACTGATGGGTTCATACTTCACTTTTTTTTTCTTCTTCTTTCCTCCGCCGTTTTCCTCCGTCGGGCGGGTTGCATGTTCCTCACCTTTCATGTTCTCCACCACTCGTTTCCTTCTTACATTAGGCCCGGTTCTGCCCGTTTTCGTTTCCGTTTGGTTTCCTTTCGATATGCTCTTCCACGGAGGACTCCATGGGGCATTATGCTAACTTTCGTCCCTAGCAATTTACCGTTGATCAGGAAGCGCTCAAAGTCGCCGATACGAATGTGGCGCGCGCACTTCCTAGCAAGAAGCGTCTCCCAAACACCGGCTACTCTTCTACGACTGCTATCCCTCGCCCGCTGGGTGCTTCCACCTCTCCTGATTCTTCGCCTAGTTCAAGCACTCAAAAATCGTCATCTAACGGCATGATCACGTCGGCTGTTGCGCCCCATGTTAAGTCTGAACCTTCTCCCAAGTTGCTTGATACTGAACCTCCCGCTGTGGCGGACGAGATTGAGGAATTGGAAAAGAAGAAACCTCAGGATGAAGACAGCAAGTGTCTCAGTGAGGAGCGCGAGGGGGACATCTACGCAGACGCCGTTCTCAGTTGTAGTATTGAGAATAAGGAGGAGTGTATGATGTGCTCTGGTTAGATTGCACAATTTTCTTCGTCAATGATCTATCACAGGGAGTACCGTAGGGGTGTTTGTGGCGCAAAGTGTTCAATTGTAATGAAGGTTACGCTTACGGAGACGGTCTCTATGTCAGCTAATTGTCTTCGTATCCGCATTTCATAAATTCAAATGTGATACCCACGTTCCACTGTTTTGCTTCCCCCGATGTGAAAAATGAAATGGAAGTACCGTTGTTATTGTATGATTTCGAATACGTGCCCAACACAAACATTAAATAAATATGATAGGAAAACAAAAAAAAACTCCGCTACCCAACCGTTCCAACTTGTGGTTTCTCGCCACCTTCACAAAGTTCCGCTATCCAACTGTTCAGGCCTATGGCTTCTTATCACCCTTACAAAGCTCCCTAACAGGCGTCTCGCTCAAATCGGAGTGCACAACCTTGCCAACATAAAAGTACTTTTCATGGGTCTTGAAGAATTTTTCCCAATGAGCGATGGCCTTCTCAACCTTCTCCCACGCCTCCTTCCTACGCCTATCCCTCCGCTTTTTCAAGTACCTAACCCGGCTATCATTCTCCCCAGTTCTCTCCAACCTCGAAATCTCACTAAGCTCCTTATCATCCAGCTCCCTAACGTCCCCGGTGATATACATCTCCTCCAGCCCCCTCAAATCCCAGGTAAGATCCTCCTGGAAGCAGCCAGACACGAACGCCCTAGACGCATCCCTACCCGAGAAGAATCCGTACGCACCGCCGGGACCGTACGTCTGGGGCGAGGCGGAGACGTCGAAAACGCTCCCATTGATAGCGATATAGATGGGTAATTCGGCATTCGCGCCGGAGTAACGTGCGAGTTGCTCATCCGTCAATACCAGCGGTGCTTTCTAACACAAATAATAATTAAATTTAGCGGGCGCTAAGCAAGATAAGGTAAGTTTGGAGGGGGAGGGGAGTGATTAATTAGTTTACAAATAAATTCTTCAAATTATTCCACCTCAAAGCTCTCGGCTTGTACCCCCAAGTGATGGATTCCCCGTCCGTCACGAACCAACTGAAGATGACGCTCAGGAGGAGTGCACCCGTGAGGACGCGTAGGATGTCGACGAGGCTGATGCCCTCCGAGATGTTGAGGTTGTTTTCATCATCATCATTATCGTTTCCTGTGGGACTGACAGGTGCTTCGGCCGCCAGGGTTGTTGGAGGGGGTTTGCGGTTGCGGATCGTGTCTTCTGCCATTTTCTTGCGCGAGGTGGTATGATATGATAGTTAGGTGTCAGAGGGGGTCACGGTGTTGAGAGGAGGGCGGGGGGGAAGTGGTAACGGTAGGGCACGGTAAAGCACGCCTGGGATGGAGAAATTATTTAAAGTAAGGGTAGGCTGTCCGTGGATAAGTACTCGTAGTGATGTTCTTCAAGGGAGGACTTCCCCGGGATTTCCCTTTTATCATAACAGAGCTCTAGCCCGCAGCAAAAAGGACGGAAGCCCTAGGATTTTGATCCGAAACGTTCCACCTTCATCATCATCTTCTTCATCATCATGTGGCTAGTTATAATAGGAACCCTTGGCAACGAACCGGTATCATATCTAATCTACTGGTGTGGTAGTCAAAAAGAGCTATTATATCATATTACGGTATCATACCAATCATGCCTAACTAAACAAAATCTAATCTAATCTAATCGAGCGAGGGTTAAAACCCTCTTATTCTGCCAGTCACGATGCCAACGACACCCCAGCCTGACCACCGCCCATCGCCGCGAAATAATCAAGCCAAGCACCAGCGTGTAGCAACGACGACGACGACGCTGAGAAAACAAGACGACCACGGATTGACGACACGACAATAATCGATACCGTACTCCCAACCTTCAGCACCGTGAACTGATAAACACACAATCATGGTAAGATCAGCCCTCTGTGAACCCTGTCACCTTTTCCTCTCGGGACAGCGAGCTAACGAAGGGAATCAGGCCCCCGCAGCAGCACAAGGTGGAAAGAAGCAGAAGAAGAAGTGGTCCAAGGGAAAGGGTAAATCTTTCACCCTCTTCCTCTTTTTTTCTTTTTCTTTTAGGCCAGGGGGGACCAGATGCTGAAGTGGATCGAATATAGTCAAGGATAAGGCCCAGCATGCCGTCGTCGCCGACAAGACCATTCAGGACAGACTCAACAAGGACGTTCAAACTTACCGTCTCATCACCGTCGCCGTCCTTGTCGACCGTTTGAAGATCAATGGCTCGTTGGCAAGGAAGGCGCTGGCAGAATTGGAGGCGAAAGGTGTTATCAAGAAGGTTGTCGGCCACTCAAAGTTGTCGATTTACAGTGAGTTCTGCCCACCTGCCTGGGGGCGCCTCCCTCAGGGAAGGGGAGGGATGTCGGCATGTGTGGAGTTGATGCTGACGGATGTTATAGCTCGTGCGGTTGCGGCGGCGGAGTAATCCTCTTGTGAAATAATGGGTTTCAATTAAATTTAAAAAAAGTGAAAGTTCCAATTTTCTATCTTTGCTACGTTCGAGAGGTTCTTTCTAGAAGGGTTTCTTCGCATTTTGCTTGGAAGGTTGAGCTGAAAGGGGGGCTGGGACGGGTGGTTATTTTCTTTTTTTTTTTCGGCAGGGAACGTTATCTGGCGCATTCACGGGTTACACATCGGAATTGAAAATACGTCCACTTGGCATCGGAAATGCTGCCACTGGAGGCCTGAAGGGGGGTGCGGCACCTCGCAATGCCGGGCCTATGGAGGATATACATGAGCAGACTCTACATGAAATGCTGTTGGCCTAGCCGTCGAGTGATTTTGTTCCCCGCACTTCCGGACCCGCAGCCTAGCCAGCCTAATACTATATATGGGCTACAATCAAGCATCACCCAAAAGCACCGCACTTCGCCCTTCAAAAATCTAGTGTAGTTCCTTGCCCGCATTCAATAAGCCAGAGGATAGTAAACAAGGTTGAAGCCCTAAGGTGATTCCACGTGAGCCAAAGCACTAATTTCAAACCCAGACATATGGGGGATAAACTCTAATAAGTTCTTCTAAAACAACGCCCCCAGCAACTTATTGGACGTCCACTACGCTAATATCAACACGCCAGGTCCCAAAGCCCTACAAAATCCATCAGCAACCATGACCGAACCACCAAAGCAGAATTGGATTATGATACAAACCTATCACATCCAAGGAAAGTCGTTCCAATCATTACACGGCTTAATAAAATTAAGCCAATCCTGGGCAAGGACGGCGTTCCAGTTAACCATACATTCAAAACAATCCATGACAGCTTTTCTATTCTTCGGGCGGCAAACACAAGGCGGGGTTCTCGGGTCAAGTGTATGGTCCACCGGCTCCGGATCCACAATCTCCCCGGCATCTATCTGTCGACATTCCTCCACCATCTTATCCACTTGCCCACAGCTAAGCGGGCATGCCAATGCATCGAGCTCATACACACACACCCGATACGAGTTCAGAAGAGTAGAGCGCCAGTCCACTTCATTCATGGTGTGGAAAAGACAGTCGATGCAGTGTGGGGCGTCCTCCATGAAGTCGTCGTTGTGGCAGAGGTTGTTACTGTCGAAACCGTAGGGTCTGGAGTTTGTGGGGGTTTGAGGAGGTTCAGTTATAAGGCCAGATGCTAGATATGTTAGCCAAGATGGTCTTAGTAGCAGCGGGGGGGAGGGGGAGGGGGTACCGGCGTAGGCATAAACATCGATGCAAGGAGTTACGCACCTTCCCGGTGGTGATACTCCTTGAATCTCGTTCGGATCCTCTCGAGGCTCTGGATTCCTCTTGAGTAGGGAATGGTGGAGAAGTGGGTGAGGGACCGCTGCAAGAGCTAAGAGGGGATAAACTAGAAGTGAGAGTGAGATAAACATTGAGGATTTAAGAATGATTCGAAGCCTTGGGTGTGAGGTGAAAGACAATGATAATTACCGATAATTGGGTTGGAGGAACGGAGAGAGGGGGGAGAGAAACAGGAGGCACTAGTGATTAAAAATAAGAGCATTCTTGGTAGAAGAGCGAGTAAAGATTGCGTGTACCATCGGATTCGACTCTTCATGACATTGTACAAGTATGGAGGCCGCGTATCGCAGAGAATTGCCCCCCCCCCCCCCCACCGAGTGATCCCTCCCAACCTTATGCCTCGAAGCCATTCCCAGATTTCCCCCCGCCAGATTCACTGCTCCCGGTCACTTATTCCTCTCCTCCTCCCATGCTCGTTGAGGCCCCGCGACTGCGGGGAGCCTGCTGGAGTGGATAGCTGAACAGAGGGAATCACCGGCAACCCCGTTCCTGCACTGCCAAACCCTTGTTTACAACTGATGTCACATACCGGTAAATAGTGTCGTTTTAGCACTATACTAGCCTCGATCCAATAATACCGCGAGCGAATTGCACTCGCACCTAAGGTGCTTCCGGGCACGTAGTTCTGCCAGTCCCCGGCCCGTTTCGTCGGAGCTTCTCATCCGGCGTGGAACGTAGGGGAAAGGCGCATCTTTAGTGGCTTCTTGCGGAGGGTGTCAAAACATTCCACCTGCTGGGGGAGATACTCTCATCTTGGTATGACAGTTGGAGGGAATCCCCACCTCCAATCAGAGATACCGGTATCATAGGTTGAGAGGAAAAAAACTTTACCCTTACCTGTCTTCCTCCGGGAATCCGGGGAACCCTTGTGGCTCCCGGCTTGGCAACGGTTGTGGATCGATATGAAGGTGGCATGAGCTATGATGAGGCCGCACTGTTAGATTTCTATCATAGTCTACCTTTTTGGTCATCTCCTCCATGAAAATGTGATGCCATAGCACCGTACGGTGCTGGAATCAGCTCTCGGAATTGGATGACACTTGTGAACGCATTGCTACCGCGCATGGGCAAAATAGGGGCCGGAGCCTCAAGACTCTCACGGTACGCAATATCAGCGGTATTCGCAAACGTCAGGAAATCGCGAGCATTTCCTTAGTCAACTCGAAATTTCGAGCACGCAATCCATCATCTAAATTTGGCTCACCACTACTTTCCGCTTCCATCTCGATTCGGGTTCCACTGGCTCGGCGTAGTCAAGGTAATAATGATATGGACACCCCTATCACATTCCCCCCCACTTCCAAATACCGGTATTCGCATTTCGCCAACCCCACCACGACTTACCGTTGACCAACATGTCTATCACGCACCCTCAAACCAATCCACCAGTCCGCAACCAAGATATCGAGTGATCCCACATGATTGCGAGATTGAGAGCACAAATCATACCAGTTTTTACCCTGGAGGTTGTTCGGGAGCGACGATGATGGCTTTTATGCCTGGTACAATGAAATACGTCATGTAGTGATGGCATATCGGTGGTATGGCTAATTTTGTGAGACCCCCGATCGGATCATGAACACGCACGTGACATTGCAATGTCCACAAAAATTCACCTACTAACTTTAAAACCCTTCCATTAAGTTGCCGCCCTTTATCCATACTGAGCGCATGGAGAGCGTTATTGTTTCGCCAATATCGGTATCAGACAGGAAATATGTTTCCGATCCTGCACTGTACAGTACTTGTATAATGCCGGTACCGCACCCGTATGGGCTATTTAATTCACTACCGCCCCCCCACCACAATTGTACCCCAATTGGACAACCAGACGATGAAATTAGACCCCAGTGAGACCTCCTCATGGCTGGATTCACACCAGCGAGCACCACTCGATCACAATCTACCGTATTTTATGCCAAAATCGAGAGTACGGTACATGGTATCAATTTGACTGGACTGGAATCAGGGCATGCTCATACGGGGGTGGTGAATTTGATCAGCACTCGTGCTACGGTTCTCGACTCCCATCCGTCCGTTCTCATAATAGCATCGACCCGCAGGGTGCAGTATTTGAGCGGAGCTGCCCTATCTGTCAGGTCGATGACCCTCGGGGCTTCAGTTGCAGACGCCCCGCTCCACTCCATTCCATCGTACTCCACTGTCCCGAGCACCTTCTCCATCGAACATCACTATCTGATATGGGGAGCGGTGCACAGGCTCGAGATGCGACTGTAAGAGTTTTATAGCCGGGATTCGTTCGAAAATGCCAGTACTCATTAGGGGGTTGGTGTTTTGTTCATATCCCTACCGATCCACTCTACAATGCGGGTACGGACGGCACCGTGGTTGCCACGGCGGCCCAGCGACAAGTTAGAACATGTGCCCAGTAGAGGTTTACTGCGGTAACAGCCTCCCCACCTTACGGCAAACGCTGCTCTACGGGTAACTTACTGCGGAACGGTAGACCAACCAACTTTGTTATCCAGAGAAGCCTACGCAAGCACTCACCAACCAAAACAGCACCCGCAGCGCCCAGCAGACCCGCACAGCGCGGCCCATGATGCGCGGTAGACGGGGAAGCCAAGCATGTTTCTATAAAAGCGCTGGCCCAACAGTGAAGAAACGCCCGCTTCGCAAGCAAGCAAACAGGCAGGCAAACCGATGACACCGGGCAGGGCAAAGAGAAACCAAATTGTCGGAACATTCAAACACCAGTCATGCCAAGGGAAGGCTTCGATAGGGGAAACATAACCCATCCTGAAACGACACGGGAATTCAACCTGGGGGGTCTTTGCCTTTGACGTTATGCAGCACTCGCTTAGGTACGAACGAGTACTTGCACTCGCAGTCTGCAGGGGTTTCCAGACATCGCTCGAGCATGATACAGACATCAAACCTCCCCTGGCCGCGCCAAAACTGTTGGAATTCTCGTTTTGGTTAAGCGTGCCTGCCTGGAGTAACGCTACCATTCCCACTAGTCTACCAGTAGTATCTCACAAGCACTCGTACGGGCACAGCACAGTACTGCACCCGAGTTTTTTTTTTTTTTGTTAAATCCGCGGTTTATTCATAGCCTAGCTACAGGAAAATCCATGGCAAGCACCCTAAGGTATGGCCTAAAAACCTTAAANTTGTTAAATCCGCGGTTTATTCATAGCCTAGCTACAGGAAAATCCATGGCAAGCACCCTAAGGTATGGCCTAAAAACCTTAAAAACAAAAGAAACTTCAACCCCCAAATACATAACAAATAAACAATAAAATTATCAAATCAATCATCTCACAAATGAAAACATTCATTAACGTCATGAAGCCAAATTGGCCACTCTCATGAAAGGAAAAACCCCCATCCGCACCGGGAAATTAATCCTATTCTGCATCACATACTGGGCAAATCCCCTCATCAAACTCATACCCCTCTTCCCACTCTTCCACAAGACTGAGTCAGGCACAACATTGAAGGTCTCTTCTTCCTTTCCATTCCTCGCCCCTGTCAAAGCAGGGCATAGAACAATGTGTTGTAAATCCTCGGGTGCCCCCCGACAACGCCCACACCCCGGATCCCGGTCCTGATTTGACCAGTCCGTCTGAGCATTCAGGTAGCTTTTATTCGCCCTCATCTGGTGTATCCTGCCCGCTTGGAACTTCGGGAGCATCATGAAGTTCCAGCATTCCCTGTACGGTGGCCGGTATTTGTAGTAAGGTGGGTACTCCCAATTCTCCCACCTTTCATGCATCATCTTCCTCACCCTTTCCCTCGCATTGAAATGCGCTTCCGCTTCCTCTGGTGCAACTAGGGTGAGTCTGGATGGTTTCCTCGGTATGGTCCCCGTCGGCATAACCTCTCAGGCTATGGCGGCGACTTCATCAATCGGTAATCGTACCTGGGCGGTAGTTGTGGCCTTCGATCCCCCAGTACTGCACCCGAGTACAGTACTCTACTTGTACTCGTTACAGGCAAGAAGTGACCGAAAATACGAGGGTTGAGTTTGTGGCGCGCACGGATTTTTTACCATATATTTTCCGAACCCCTGTTTTCAATCACTCCTTGCCTGTAACAAGTAACTGTCAGCCTTCCTTACCGTACTTCCTTCCTTCATCGCGATTAACGGTCCCCTTCTGGGCTGCGGTTGGCTACCAGTACTTGTACCGCAACTTGCTCACTGGGCAAGCTACAATAACATGTCGAACAATACGCGCAACCATAATTATGGCTACAAACTGCCAACTCCTCCCCCCCCTCCCTTTCTCCACATCTCCCCCCCCCCAGTAAGGGATGAAGAACAAGGAGCCCCACAGATCCGTGCGGATCGTCGGTTTATGATACTTACCGTACCACTCACACCCCCGATAGTCTAACTATACCAGCACCTATCAGCAACGAGACAACAGCAAAGAGCCTTTCATTACCGTTTTCCGATATCCCTCTGAGGATATTGTAAACTTTATCGCGACTCTTTCTATTGGACAAAAGGAAAGAGAGAGAGGGCTAGCGAAACCTTTACAAGCGCTGAGGGTATCAGGCTCGGTACCGCAGAGAGAACTTTACGCATGCGGCTGCACTCGAGCACAAATACAGTACACAAACGATGTACCGGTGTATCATAAGCATTAAGTATGCTAAATTATAGCCCCCCCCCCAAGGATTAGAGAGAACATGTCGTTGAGACTTGTATCACTACTTGATTCTTCAAGTGCTTCAGAATACAATACCGGCAGGGGAGGAAGGCCAAAACACCTACCTACCTACCCATTCCGTACAAGTCCAAAGAAGGGAAAAAGAAAGAAAGAAACAAAGAAAATTCCAATCCCCTTGGAAGCTCTCCTTTATCCTTGGGGAATTTCGTCCTTCTTTGTTCCTTGGCTCGGGATGTTATAAGTGTAGGATATCTTCCTCAAATTCATTCCTGTCATTTTTTTACTTCTACTTTCCTCACTTTCTCCAACTGCTCATCTCTCAGTCCACCCGTCTCCTTTCTCCTCTTCCCTTCTTTTCCATACCAAACCGGCAAGTTCGGTAGCGCGCTAGTCGCATTCACTTCTTCAGAAGAAAAAAGAAAAAATCCAAACGATCTTTTCAAATTTGTTTCCTTCTTTCATATCCATCCAGTCTACCCCCCCACTCTTTACAATCAACCCATATCAATCTGAACTTTTAATACCAAACAAAGGGAAAGGAAGGGGAAAAAAATGCTGTTCAAATCCGCCCTCCTAGCGAGCACCCTCGCCCTCCTCTCAAATGCTCAATCCAGCGTATCAAGCGACCCACCAACTCCAAGCGGAAGCGTAAAACAGCACGTAATCCAAGTGGGAGATGCGTCCGGCGCGCTAAAGTTCTACCCAGAAGTCGTGACAGCCGCTGCCGGCGACATGGTGCAATTCCAATTCTACCCCCGAGTATGCTTACCCTTCCCAGTGACTTCGCGAAAATGAAAACGAAATTCTAACAGAAAGATAAAAAAAAAACATCAGAACCACTCGGTAGCCCAATCCTCCTTCGACAAGCCCTGCGAACCCCTCGCGCAGACCAACGGCACGGCGGGTTTCTGGTCCGGCTTCATGCCGGTGTCACCGTCCAGCACGACGATGCCCGTCTTCTCCATCCTCATCAACGATACCAGGCCGATATGGTTCTACTGCGCCACCGGCCGGCATTGTCAGGGTGGGATGACGGGCGTTATCAACCCGCCCACGACGGGGGACCGTAACGCCGCCTCATACAAGGCCGCCGCTGCAATGGTCGCGTTGACGGGAGTGCCGGGCAGTGCTGCGGGTTCCGGGGGGTCGAATTCGACTTCCGGGACCGGCAGTGGAAGTGGTGGGAGTTCCGGTGGTGGCCTCGGTAGCACAATTCCTGGGAATATTACTAACGGTGGGGCAGCACCGACCGGCACGCCAGCTCCTGGCGCCGCGAGCGAGCTTCGTGTATGGAAGGGGTGGGCCGTTGTGGTTGGTGGGATCGTGGGGTTGTTGGTGGTATGAGTTTGAATAGTTGGTCTATCTAGTCTTTGCTTGTCTGCACTGTTCTGTTCTGTTCTGTTCTAGTTTTTGACGGCAGGGTGATTGTATAGTGGTAATATAGAGTAGATCACGCTGGACGGATTTTTTTTTTTAACTTTTTCTATTTTTATTCCATTTCATTCTACTATCATTTTCATCCATCACATTATTCAACAAAGAGGTTAAGCGAGGGAGAGGAATTAATGTCTGTATAGTAAATGCTATCGCAACTACTCTATTCACCTATGATATCCTACCGGTACAGTACCAGTAACTTACAGCACGAGTAAAAAAAGTCCCACGACCAAGTCCCAACAAAACACCCTTCCTCGACCAAAGCGAGCACGGGAAAGAGAGAATACAATAACCAAACCCCAGAAGAACATATACCGGTTCAAAAACCAAAGTTCATCATGCAATGTAAAAAAAAAAAAGGCCATCTCACCAAGACAGACTTTTATCGCAAAAGGCCCCATCCGCACCAACACCGTACCACTACGGTACGGTATCATACCATAAAACCAGGATAGGCACCAAATCCCTACGATAACCTTACGAAAACAGTACTGTAACCCCACAAGACAAGACAAGAAGAAAAGACCCCCCCCCGGCGGAATCGGTCACTTTCCACCCAATCAATACGGTAAAGCTATATATATATACTGTGCAACAAGGTATCATAGTCCAAGCCTATCGTACTGTATCATAACCTCCCGGCCAATCGTCCCCCCCGGTGCATAGACAAGACAACGGCAACGTGTAATTAACTTATGCAACTGCAGTGCTACCCGAACCGGCTCCGGGGATAGGCAAACTCCGGCAGGGTAACGTACCGTGAGGGTATCGGTATCGTACGGTTACAGTGCTGAACGGCCGAGGTCCGCTGGTTGCTGAGGTGAGCACCGCCCCTTCCCCCTCCCCCTGTTGTGGTGGTGGATGCGACAGGGGTTTCGACGTTGGCTTGTTGGAGGTTGAAGTGAAATGAAATGAAACGAAACGGGAATAGGGGGAGTGTTTCGATGGCTAAGGGTGGTTAACCTGATCGGGGTGTTGTAAGGCAAGGGAGTTATCTGAGGTAGCGAGAAGGTGGAGTATCATACAGTAGTGATAACAAGATTTCCCCCATCAATTGGCAGTCTATGGATCTACGGGAAAGTATCACAAGGTTAAAATAAAACTACGGTGCATGGTATGATATCCAATACGGTACCATCATCATTGTCGCCATCATCCATAATCACTCGTGTTCCTGAGTTCCTCGCTTGCCCGAGTTCTGGCCCATGGGTTGATCACTAATCTTTCCGTCCACACACACACCTTCCCGCCGGCCCGACTGACTCACTCACTCACTCACTCGCTCTTTGTTGTGCTTGTCCTTGTCTGTCTCTCCCTCCCGAACCCTCGTATTCTCACAATATTATTATATCATACGATGGAAAAATGGTGGGGCACTATTGCATAAAACCGTAAAATACTCGTAGAGGAAGGAAAGAAGGAAAGAGCTTACGCACACCCCCTCCATTCTTCCCCGCGCCAAGTTTAAAAATTCCACGTAATTGCCTTTCCCTTCACCCATGCCCAAGTGCAAAAGAGCGGAGGCGGACCGAATGAAGAAGTGTACTGTACTTGTACAGTAGATTAGTACCCCGCTGCACCCACACCAGCAAACAAAGAAAGTCAAAGATGATAGTTGCGGCAGGCACAGACGGGGAAAAAAGAAGGAAAAAAAAAAAAGGTATGATATATCGAATTTCCTTTTTTGATTGAATTCCATTTCTCCCCTGCCTGCCTACGTACTCCGCGTTATCCCACTCCAAAGCAAGCTAACCTAAAGAGCTGAAACAGTGATTTAGGAGAAAAGAGAGAAAAAAGGAAAGAAAATGAAATATAGGTAAACAAGTGAAAAAAAGACAAAATCCCGTCCAAAAACACACTTATAAGGAAAAAAAGCGAATACCCGTTAACAAATGAAATACTGATCATAATGAAAAAAAGACAAGGTTGAGGGAGGTGGGGGATGAAAAAAAAAATAAAAGTCGGTAAAGTAAGGTATAAGACAGTAAGAAATGAAAAGGAAAAAGAGAGAAGAAAGAAAAAAAAAGAAAAAAGGAATAACTATTGTTTGCATCAGAATTTGAGGAAAGATGGAGTTTTTGGAATGAATAGACACAGGTCAAGGTCCAGCCGTCGCTGTTTGGATGAAACAGAAACAGTTGGAAGGAAATTGAGATGATATGAGGGGAAAGGTACCATGAGGAGAAGGTGAGACTCGTACGAACATTCTGCCATGTAGAAAGAAAAAGGAACAAAAAATACAGGACTGATATAAGGTGGAGACAAGGTTTTGTCGGAGGGGGGTAAAAATATCAAAACAGCACCCAAGGTCGATGAAAGCTCCCATACGTCTAAAGTCGTGTGTAATTCCCAACCACCTAAACTCCAAGGCCTACCAGCCAATGCTCGAGCGAAAAAAATCAAGAGCAACAGGTTTGACATGGTACAATGTATATGAAGGCATTGGCAGATCTCCATAACGTTTACTGGCCGCCAACAACCAACCCGATCCTTCTGTAGATACCCTCAGCAGCATCCAACATCCTGTTTGCTTCTCCTAATGTGCTCTCTTCGATCTCCTCGCTCTTCTCCTCGACGACTTCCGGAGATTCTTCCGCAACGGCCTCTTCAAAGAGATCCTCTGGCTGAGCCTGACCTCCTGCAATCATTTCCAAACGTTCAAGCAAAGCCTCGACACCCGTTCCGGGGAACAATTCGTCGAGAGTTTTCTTCTCGTCAACCTCAGCCTCTTCCCTGACATAGTACTGCATCTCTTCCTCGTAAACATCAAAGAGATCCTCTGGCGCCTCATACTCGTCCTCCTCAAAGTGATAGTCCATGATATCAGCCTTCTCATTGCGGATGGGGAAGAAGCCATCAGCAACGGGAAGAGAACTCAATTTCCAGTCCTCGTCCTCAACAACCTTCCCACTCAAATCCTGGATGCTCGGGGGGCCTTGCGGAAGTTCGAAAACACTAAACACTTGCGGCGAGTTGGTTCCCCAGGTGTTGTACGCCAAAGGCCACTCGGAATCTTCGGAAACCGGGGCAAGGTTGGGATTGACATCCTTGCGGGTATTGGGGCGAAGGGAAGCGTCGGTGTTGGGGGTAATAGTCTTTGGTTCCGGTGCGGCGGTGACGGCGCTGGAAACCTGCTCCAAAGTATCGTTCTGGCCGGCCGGTTGCATGGCATCCAAAAATACTGAAAACGCAGGAGAGCTCAAGAGCATTCTAGTAAGCTCACTAAGTTTGTTGTTCTCCTCCCTGAGCCTGGTATTCTCATGTTGAAGGTCGGTGGCTTCGTTTGTCTTGGTAGCAACCTCCTGCTCCAAGTGGGTGATGTATTCTATAGAGTTTGTCAGATGTGGGCAGACTAATCCGAGAACAAATGATATTATTACCCTTTCTTCTGCTTCTGAAAGCACGGGCAGAAACCTTGTTTCTGAGCTGCCTCCTCTCCTTGCTGGTCAATTTCTTTCCCTCCTCACTAGCAAGCAAACGCTCATCCTCATCCATCTCATCCTCCTCCTTCTTGAGCTTGGCAATGTGGGGTAGAACGGGGGGTGTGCCGTTGGCAGAAGGATGGGGAGCATTGCTCTTCATAGAGGTCAAGATCTTGTCCACACGCTCATCGACACTATTCTTGGGAGCAACCTTAAGCTGTTGCTGTTGGGATAGTGGAGCTTGTTGCTGTGCTTGCTTCTGTTGCTGCTCCCTGATTGCTCTCTGGTGCTGCTCATAGGCAGCTTGGTGTTGGTGGATACCAGCGTAGAATCTGCCAGCGGTAGCCATGGGAGGGGCGGTGGGACCGACGGGAGGCACTGTGACACTAGGAACTTCGATCTTGACCGAAGATTCCAAGTTATCCATCGCTGTTGGAGAGGCTCCCAAGACCAAACTAGGGTTAACAAAATTTGCCGAGCTATCCCCAGCAGCGGTGCTCTCGGGGTAAAAGTAGGCTGGCATCATGCCGTTCGAGCCGTTTAGCGAGGCAGAAGAGTCGTTGTCGAGTTGCATGAAATGGGTCTCATGGGGAGAGACCGACATGGAGGCAGCTGGGGGGAAGAAGTCGGGATAAAAGCCAGAATTCACGGGAAGCGAGCCCGTTTGTTGGGTGTGGAGGTCGTATTGGTGGCTCGGGGCGGGAAATCCTGTAGCCGACAGGTGGTTGTTGTTGGTCACCTTTTGGTTCAGGGAAGGGGTACTAGACTGCGACGAGGAGAAGGAGGATCGAGACAGAGTAGGCGAGGGCATGAATGAATTAGGGCCGTCGTAGTCGATGAAGGCGTCGATGTCGTTAAAGGAAGAGTTCTCCTGGTTGAAGGATAGGGAGGAACTCGAACGGTTTCTGCTCATGGTATTTTGTTGTGACATTTCAAACGAGGAGGCGAGAAAGGCCTTTTCGTGACACTGGTCTTCGCTCGCTGGTCCGTGGCAGTAGGAAAGCAGGGCGGAAGCTAATTTCCAGTTTTTTTTTTTTTTTTCCTATCCAGTTGTGATTGCGGTTGTGACAGAGGTGGTAGGGTGGTTGCTTCTGTTAAGTGTCAACGGGAATATTTACTCGTGTGAATCCCAAGGGGAGAAAACGACGGAAGGTTTAATGGTGCTGACGATGGTAGTGAGTGGGTGGTAGTGGTAAAGAAGAGGGCGAGTGGAACTTGGTTGTGTTGTGGAGTTGTGAAGGTGTGCGGGAAAGAGGACGGAAAAGGACAGGACAGGTAGCGAGATGAAGAAGAAGGCGGGCTGTGTTGCAAGATTTCTGTGTTGTGTGGATGCAGTGCTGTAGGAACGGTAATGGTCGCAGTTTCCCACTGCAGCAGGAGCAAAAGCTGATAGATTGACGGCAGAGAGTACGGGGGGATTGCTCCCGAGAGGGGCTCCTATTGGGCAACAAATGGCAACAAATCCACGGACGGAGGAATGGGGATCTCTGACCTCTTGGAGAGCAGGAAGGGTGAAAATGGGGCTGTGTTGCAATATCCATCCACCCTTTTCAACAGGATGCGCCAATCCAACCCATCCTCCCAACCCCATCGAGGAGAAGACTGAGGAACCGAGCCAGGGCCGGAAGACCAAGCATCCCGGGACAGGATTCGTGTTCATCCGCGTTCTGCTGCTCAAAACGGCTGCAGCCCCCAATCGAGCGCTTGGGTTGCTGGAAAGCGCTCGGCCTTTGGGTTAAATTTCGCTGCTTCAAAGCCCGGGGCTCAGCGTTCTACCATTTACTCGGGGGCAGACAAAGCTCGTCATGATCCTAACAATATCTCGCAGCAATTATCATCAGCATCCGCGAGCCCACCGGGACAGCCCTTTGATATTTGTAAAACCTTCTCCCTCGGTCGCTCCGACGATCTCCTTCCCTTTTCCCTTTTTATTTTTATTTTTTTCCTCCCCCTTCCCTCCCCGAAGATCGCGGCCATACGACATTTCACGATAACACACCACCGGTACGGTATCGTGGACAGGTACGAGTACTTGTATCATAGGATATTTACGCCCTACAGGTATGATGCTATGATACAGCAATTTTTCCGACAAGAGGGTTAAGGTTCTATGATACGCACCGGTACAGTACGAATTTATAGGATGCGCAGCGCGCGTTTGTCGCTGGACTGGCATGCCGGTCGGTAGCGGGTCTCTCCTACTGCCGTATTCGTTGCTGGGTACCGTACCGGTATTTTACGAACGGTGTGGTATCATATCACCGGTTTTATTCCTTCGCTCCGCCCAGTGAACGAGAGAACAAAGGGACCCGGTTCCAATGTTCTCACCACCATCATCATCACTTCCACAATAACGTGCCGGCTCATCCTGCTCCTCTTGCCAAACCTTCCAACTTCCCCCAGGACGGCTTCCCTGCAAGGCAGCGATGTCCAATTCCTGTTCGAGACACCCTGCAGAGCATTCCGTTTATCCGACACGAGGCTTGCATCACGCTTCATGACAAATATTTACCCTAAACCCTACGTTCACTCTTCTTTCACTCAGAAGCCCTGTTGCACTGCGGGTATTTCGGGCTTAGCCTTTCTAAAAACAGATCACATGGACCAATGAGGAAACAATTTGCCAGACTCCCTTTTCAAGCCACCCACGCAAGGTAAAAGGTTGGGAAAAAAAGAGAGCTTTGTTCAGCTGAAGTGAGACCCCGCGATCCCCCGCTGTGGATCGCTTCCACCATTCGTCTGGAAGGTTTTCGCGAACCAAATGGATCTGTGTCCTCAAGTACCGGTACTCGTGCTTGTATGTACTAGGGTGTGTGCAAAAGTCTGTCGAACTCTGGTCTGGTTGGTCCAAATTACCCGTCTGTAATTAATCAAAATATATTCGCCCCGCGAGGCAGGAAGCATTCCTATCTAGGCTCTCTATCCCATGGCGTTACGTTCCATGAGGTAAGCCAACCCAAACCCAAAAACTATACCAACAACCTATGTGTAAGGCGAATTCTACCATTCAATAGGCCCGATACTCCAATTTTTCGTGAGGGGAAAAAGTCTGTCGAACTCTTGGCACCGTGGCTAGAGCAAATACTGTTCACAGAGTGGTTGAGGGCCTGTTTGGTTGCGATGGTTCCACTCCGTTCGCCAATACAAAATGACCGTTAGCTAACGGAACCATAAGGCAATTTGTATGGGTGAACGGAATGGGACCCTCGCAACCAAACAGGCCCGAGAAGGCACTGGAGCCAATCAGAGGAAGTTCGACAGACTTACCCACAACACCCGGTACTAGTACAAGTACCGTAAAAACTTTTGCAATTCGCCATCTCAGGATTCCTGTAAAACCGAGTCATTAGCCCAAGATAGGCTTAGTTTGGCAAGTTGAGAAGATCAAATAAGGCCAAAGCACTCAGGCTATACCACGTCAGGAAAGCACTAACCCTTCTCAGGAAGCTTTGTCTGTGCATCCCGAGATTTGCCACCTAACAAAATATATAATATATTCTCTAACCAGAGGGAAGCATTCCATCAGGCTCTCTATCCCACGGCAGTATGTTCCAAGGTATACGCCAGACCGCACCCTCACCTAACCGAGACGGCGAATCGAAATTTTTTTTACGGTACCGTAGATGGAGAAGGCACTCTCAAAACGGGTACAAAGGATACCGGTACGGTATGACTTTGAGACGCCAGATCCAAGGCAGGTGGTCCTGCAATTTTTATGCCAATGAAAAACAAGCGCTCGGGGAAGCTTCTGAAGGACAATTGCCAGCACATTCCCTCCTGGGAACCCAGTCCTTGATGCCCGGGTGGCTCGAACCAGTGTCTGTGGAACGGAACAACTCCTGTTTGGAGCATCCAGAACTCTTTCGCCCCGGGGTGGGGATCAACCATCACGATAAGCTATGAGAGCTACGGTAATCTCACCCGTTCTCTTTTCCAGGGTTTGTCTACTACTCGGATCCTCTCCTAGTTTTCTTCGCCGTCATAGCTTCAAATGTCGTAAACATTGTTCCCAAACAGTTTTCCTGGCTGTGATACATTGGTCGTCGTTTGAAAGTTTTTGGCTTGGGCTAACTTTCCCGCACTACCGTAAAACGCAAGAGTTGTGACCTGTGACCGTACTTTTTGAAAAAGTAGCAACAGCTCCATCGCCTGCGTGGCCCTGCTGAGGTCATCCCATAAGTGAGTATCATACCCAATCTCAGCGTGGAGACCCGAGGTTACTTAAAATATATTACCCTCTCTCCCTTTCCTTCCCACTACCAAATCCGCCTTTCTTCTTCCTCCACATACCTCCACCTCTCTCCTTTCATCTCGTCCTATCCCCCTCCTTCACCCCCCTCATCTCTCGGCCTCCTCTGTTTCTTCCCTTTTGCATTCCCTACCTTCTATCTAACTCAACAATCCGTCATTACCCCTGCGCTATGTCCCGTTCTCTCTTCCAAGCTCGGGCTGCTTTACTCGTACTAGAGTACATATACTCGAGTACATAATCCTGTCCACCTCCTGTCCTATTGCCGAAGGATCGTTATATTGCGTCATAGCCCATTGCCGACCCAGGGTCCACTTGTAAGTAAACCCTTTCATTACTCGCGATTCAACTGGCTGTGATAGTGGGACAGAATTTCCCAGCTAGATACGCGGATGCTCTATGTGGAACGGGACATATTCATGCTTGGAAGAGTTTCTTTCTCATATCGGTTTGGTTTGATTTGAAGTCTACACTCACACCCCGCTATCCCGGATCTCGACAATCCGGATACCTCGTTGTCCCGTATGAGCCTCTGTGAGTCCTAAATTTCAGGACACCAAAACCTGACCTGTTGTCCCAGATTACCCGCTGTACCGCACAGATTCTTGGGATTTTGGCCGTCCGGGATAACGGGGCGTGAGTGTACTGACACTGTAATAGGACCTTGCAGGTTTGAAAATCGAGTTTGGGATGGGCGTTAAGGATTTGCAGAGCCAGATTCGACACATGAAGCGGCTCATGGCTGCGGCATGCTCAGGGATTTTTGGCCTTGTCGCTGTAAGTCACCAATGAATTTAAATTCTTACTTTCTAACGCAATTGATTATAGTTGGCAGGGTCTATGGCATAGGATGCCGTAAAATCTCAAATGCCTAATATGTTCAGGGCCTTGGGAGCGTTGGTAAGATGCATTGAGATACTACTTGAGAGAATTTTTTATTTTATTCTGTACTGTACTGTTCAGTGCCACTAATTTTGACTGAAATCAATGTCAGTTCCCTTGTTTTGTGCAAGTACTGTGTTGCTTTTTATGCCTGACCCTTGTGCTGGTATGCTATTGTGTGTTGTGGGGGTGAACCGGCAATATGTAATTTCCTCACTGCGGTTGCGATATAACTAGGATGGTACATCTGGCCATGGTACAGGTATTTGCTTGGGGAGGTCTCCATTGCTGGAACGCTGGATGCGATGGTGCAGGGAAGTAAGGGAGGGAGGGAGGGAGGAATGAGGAGGTTGGCGGTACCATACAGTCGACAGCTGATTTATCGCAAATTGGATTGCATTGGAGTTTCCACACCGTGTAGGATGATACCATGAGGTTTGACGTGCGGTGCTATAGGATGTAACACAATAGGCTTTTACTCGAGTGCCGGTACGCCCAGGACACCTCAAATTACCAGTTAAAAATAAAAATAAAAATTAATTCTCCTTCAAAATTCCGGACGGAGCATCTGACTACTGCACTCGAGTAGATGGAGTGGTGGCCGAGAGTCTATGGGGGATGCGTGATCACATGCATTGTACTCGAGTGTTGCAGTTTATCAAGCCCTTCTTCCATTATCCTCCTTACTGAAGCCTACCCATATGGTATCATACCAAAGTTCAGAAAGTACGGTATGATACTTGTACTTTCCCCTCGCCTAATGGGAAGCTGAATTACTGTTCTTATCCCATGAGTACCGGTACCCTGCTGCTCTTGGTTCCAGCATGTCGAGTCTGCCTTATATTCACCGGGTCCATACATGACACTTCAATATTCCCTCCTCCGCCTCCTCCCAGCAGCACCCCCAAAGTAATATACAAGCTTGGTTACTGCGATGCCCGTACCCTAACTGGACGGGGAGTGAGGGATCTACAAGGCGCCTCAACCCACCCACCCGTACGCATGGGTTTCCAGCGTATCCAAACGGCAATGGGAAGAGATTCCAGTTACTCGAATACTCGAGCACTTGTGTCACGAACGGACCCAAGGAATCCCGGTCCGATTCCCGGAGAGCTTTCCGTGTGGGTCTGTTTCAGGTTGCCTAGCCGATGCTAATTTGGTCTGGTCTAGTGCGGTAGAAATTTCGGGGTTTCGGGAATCGCGGTTCAGATTGGGGGAGAGGCGAAACTTCCCCTATTGGGCTCCCATAGGTTCTGAGGCCTGCATGGGGATATTTAGGGGGGCGAGGGCCCAGAGGATAGGGAAGAGTGATTGCTTGTGAAATTTAAACTGCCCTGGGTGGTTAGTCGATTCACATAGTGTCACTCGAAAAGTCTTTAACCTAACGGAGGGCATGTTGGAGCTCGATATTGATCACCGTGCAGGCCGCGGCGGAAAAGCGACATCTTTGGATCCGCTGCCGGGCCCCGAATACCGGTAATCCGAGACCAGCCCTATGCACGCATCTGCTCCTTCCCCCTCCTCGGTCGTAATCTATGAAGAATCTATGCAGCACGGTTCGCCATCGAATTTCATCACAACCCGGACCATAATGTATCCGGTTCATGGTCTCCCATTCAAAATAGTGAAGTATTGTTCCGTCGAGTCCTCGGGCCGCTCTTGCCCTTTGCATTGAAAGGTTTCGAACATGGTGAGTCTGGCGTGTGGAAGCGGTGCCGATGGAAAGGTGAGCCGAGAGCCCCCGGCACAGCGACAGCGATGCATGAATTGTGCGAAGCGATTATGAAACAGAGCGTGTGCGAAGCTCTGCGCCAAATGAGGGAAAAAAAGGTACATATAATGGTATTGGGAGTGTTGAGTACGGGACCGAGGTCGGTAGCGGGCGAATGGAGGGGGTTAGTTTGGGGCGAACACTGAGGTTGCATTTTCCGATAATAGACTGAGAATACGGGATTGCATTTCCGAGTGATGGGTTGTGTAGGATGGTTATGCCTGCTCTTCGCTGGATATTTGGCGCTTATGCTCGATTACCGCAGGGGGGCCGTTTAAGGTCTGTATTCAGAAATGTGATCTATTTGTTTGGACTTGTCGGGTTGGGAGTGTGGGATTTGGGCATTGGCAGTCATGTACTATAGGGCCGCTGCTTCGTAGGTCTCCCACGGATGGTCGCAGTATTATCGAGCTCCTTTGCCTGCATTTGCAAAAACAGCCCGTGAAGAGAGGAAGCATGTTACCGCTCTACGGTACATTGACCTTGGAGTCTTGAGAAGGTCCTCCATCGAGAGAAAGCTGTCGTCATCACTACCGGGCAGACAAATACCTATCGTATGCCGTCGTCCAATCGTAGATCGGGCGGTGCAGTTACACTACTGAGGATCCGACAACGGTCTACGGTATTTGGCGCTATCATACTTCACACAGATCGAATGAGGTCCTATCTCTGAAATATATCGCAAAGATAAACACCGCACATCTATCACGATAACATATTGGACCGTCCGGGCGAGGGTCTGCAGAGCTTCCTACTTGCAAGGCAATGGCTTGTCCTCGCCGCACCTCTCCTCGAGAACTGGAGAACCCATATGGATGCTCTCAAAGACGGGAGGTCACGATACGATGACCCTAGGGTGAAAACCTCGGGTCTTGTCAGAGGGTCGATTGCGGGTCTCGTGTTGGATTGGGCCTACGTGGCCATTCCCCGGCGGGAGGCTGGTGGAAGACTGCTGCTCTATTCTAGAGGGAAAATGCTAGGCAGGAGCTCGAGGCTTAACTTCATGTTCCGCGGGAGGGGGGACAAGAAGGACTGTGTGAGTGGGAGAAGGGTTTTGGAATACAGAAGTGGGAACCGGATATTTTTTGTTTTCCCTCCTTGGATGACCCTACTCTGCTTCGTGGGTAACTTGGGGGCTTATTATTTATTAGGGAGTATTCAAGGAAGTCCTAGAGACTCAAAATTCCGACGAAGCCTGAGCAATTTGTTATGTTGCCTATACCCACGCATGCTCCGGAGTTCTACGTACTGATGACCCTATACATGCTAGCCTTTCGAGTTGGTATGAGGATGTGAGGAAGCAAATTCCCGCTTTTGCGGATATTGGTGTTCCAAGAAAAGTAGAGTCTATGAGTGACAGTAGCGCTGGCCCGAATATCACTGCCCTGAGCATTGACCCAGCTTCAGGGACAAGGTCCCTTTCCGCAAACTCTTACTGGAGACGGGTAACCCAGTCGTTTTAGCCGGAGCTCGGGCTACGGAGATTTCGCTTTGGGGCCATGTGGTTGTTAGAGTGGAGTATCCTTTTGGTGGGAAGCCGTACTCTGCTCAGTCTTCGGAAGAGGTGATTTTGTTTGCTGGGGAGATTGTGACCTATAGTTGCTTGAGCTTTCTGGAGGTGGCGATAGGAAGCTCTTGGAGAAATGTGGGGTGGTGTGTGGTGGGAAGCCGAGTCTCGGAAAGAGGGAATACGGGATTACGTTTGCGGGCGTGCCAATGCTATCATGAAATCCTACTTTCTAAGGTTATGCATCAATCTGAAGTGCAAGACATAGAACAGACCATCAGGAGGATCTTGAGACCACCACGGGCCTACGTGATCGTCTTATCCAACAGATTGAACTCAACCGTCTCAACAGACCTTAGAGTTCCCTCGGATAGGTCGGAATCGTTCTGGCAACCTTCAGCTTCTGGGTATCAAGGTTTTAGCTTCTTCATGACGGAAATGCACCCTACTCGCACTCGCCGGCCCATCCTTCCTCCCCGGACATAACCGACCAATCAGCTATTGAACCGATAATACGATACTCCTCAATGGCGACCGACACATCCTCCACGCCACAGCTCTCCGATAAAATGGCTAAGACACCACTCTTCGAAAAGTTTCTCGCAAAACGTGAAATTGCTTTTATAGTATCGCTACCTGTACTCGTATCCGGCATGAAGTATCTGAAAATGAGACACCCTTTTTTTGCTGGTAGAGTGGTTATGTAATATGAGCCGTGTTTTTAGATACTTATTGCCGGATACGAGTACTATGTTATGATACCTAGGTGTGTGAGAGGAGTGGTAGACGAGAAACTGGGGGTTTATGGTGTTAAGGGATAGAGGGCTGTGGGTGCTGGGATGGTGTCTTATCATATCATACTATGATACTACTTAGCCATTTGTAAAACATTCAGACGCAGGGCGCCAAAACAGATATGGTACTGGCAGTGTCGGGGTATCTGAATACTTTTAAATGGCCAAGTATGGCCAGATATCCCTAATTCATAAAAAGGCAGAACCTGCGCCATGAGAAGAAATTCATGATGCGCGATAACCCTCCCCCCTATATATCATACCAATTTTTTTGTGACGCCCTCTTCGGAGTAAGGATTCACCGCCACGGCATTACCTACGCTTATTAGAGACTTTGCGAGAAGACTCTGGATGTGAGGTAGATGAGGTTTCGGGCCAACCAGATTGCTAGGATCTGACTCTGGACGCAAAATCGCAAAGGTCTCTTATTGGGACCAAACACCCAATCATCACCCCAAATCACTCGAACTTAGGGATACGAGTTGCGCACAGACCAATTCCCATTTTTTCTTGCGGCTCGAGTGATCTGAGGTATCATGCGGGTATGATACCGTACTGTCCGAGCAACCCAACAATCGTTCCTTGACAACACTCACACTCGACCACGCTTTCTTCACCCCCACCATTGCCACAGCGAAAATGTCTTCGCCCCCGCCCCCGCCCACGAAACGGGTAAAACTCGACGCGCCCAGTCATAGATCCTCCTCTCAGAGAGAGTTTGAACTTGCAGTTGGAATTGCCGGTTATGTGCACCCGGACCTACCTGGATGGGAGGGCGTGTTCAAGCAACGGTACGCAGACTTTCTGGTGAATGAGATTGGGCTCGATGAGGAGGTTGCGCACTTGACGGATTTTGGCTCGGGGCTTTTGAGGAAAGGGGGGAAGAAGATGGAGGAAAGGAAGGAGCAGAGGGAGGAAGAGGCGGAGTCGTCTGCTCCCAGAACTGTCGGGGATGTGACGGACGGGACGGTCGAGATAGAAGAGGAGGATGTTAGCCTTGAAGTATTGACTGCTACCCTCCGGGCTCGGCTTAGACTAACAAGCCACCAGAACCCCAAACTTCATAGTGTCATTCGATTGACCGGTCCCGAAACTGCCGAGTTCTGCAGCAAATTACTAGCGAGCATTAACGGCGGAGCAGTAGGGTCTCGCCCAGAACATATAACCCGGAGCATAGGCCGCGGAGAGCGGGGTCTCGTCCACACCGCAATTCGGGAATTTTCCTCGGGAAAAATAGATTCGGTTACCCTGAGCGGTGACCAAGAAGGGTGTATCAGAATTTATGCGAGTACCGGGCAGTCCGGCGTGCGTCAGAGGAAGCGGGGCAACCGTGCGGGACGGAGGAGGAACAAGTCTGGTAAGGGCGATGGGGATGCGGGGCTGGATTACTGCCATTTTTTAGTATACAAGGTGAATAGAGATACCATGGATGTTATGGGGATTCTTCCTCAATTGATCGGTGGCACTGGAGGGAAGAATCCGTTCTCTTTTGCTGGGAACAAAGATAGGAGGGCTGTTACTGTGTCGTGGTTCTCTGCATACAAAGTTCGTGCGGAGCGGCTGGCTCAGTTAAACCAGGGGGAGGGAAGGCTTAGAGGGTGCCACTTGGGGAATTTCTGCTACAAAGACACTGGTCTAGGGCTCGGAGATCTATGTGGAAATGAGTTCGTCATTACTCTCCGGGAGTGCGTTTCTTCGGACAAGAGTAAAAGTTTAGAGGAGGTTGTGGGCACTGCAATGCAACGCGTGAAGGAAACCGGTTTCATGAACTACTTTGGGCTCCAGCGCTTTGGCAGCCACGGGGTCGGAACATGGGAAGTCGGAGTGGAGATGCTGAAAGGCAACTGGCGCGGCGCCGTTGAGAAAATCTTGAGTTACGACCCCGCAATTCTGGAGAAAGACGATGATTCTGTCTCCACAGAAGAGAAATCCCGTGCACAGGCTTGCCACGTTTTCCTTACCACCTACGACTTCCAGAAAGCCGTGGAGCTCATCCCTCGCCGGTCAAATGCTGAGAGAGCGATCCTCACATCCTTCAGAGATCGGGGTATAGAGGCTAATGAGCATGGCGGGAGGCTAGATTACATGGCGGCACTGCAGGCTGTCCCTAGGAAGATGAGGACAATCTATCTTCATGCTTTTCAGAGCTTTGTCTGGAACTATGTTGTTACTGAGAGGATTGCTTGGGGTACTAAGGTTCTACCAGGCGATCTGGTGATGGCGGAGGCCACTACTGCCGCCACGAACAAAGCGCCTAAACCAGCTACCCCCGATGATCTCCCGGAAATAGACCAGGACGGCGAAGTCGTCATTCACGCTCCTCCGGACGACACGGGAGTAGCCAGCACCAACCCGGGAGAGGAAAAGTTCAAGCGGGCCAGAGCACTCTCCAAAGAAGAAGCCGAGTCGGGGAAGTACACGATCAAAGACATTGTCCTCCCGACCCCGGGCTGGGATATAATCTATCCACAAAACGCCCTCATGGAGATCTATAGTCGGGTTATGAAAGAACATGAGTTAGACCCTCTAAACATGAAGCGCAATCACAGGGAAACAAGTCTTCCGGGATCCTACCGTCACGTTATTGGCACATTTATCAACGGCGAAGCCAACTACGAGATTAGAAAGTACCATGGCGACGAGCAGATCGTCAAGACTGATCTTGAGGTCATCAAGGAAAAAGAGGCTGTCATCGAGGGAGCTGGGAAGGGTGATGAGGTTGACGTGGAGCTCGATGTGCGACCCGAAGAGTGCACGGTGGTTGCTGCGGAGCGGGAGGGGGAGGGGAAGGAGAAGACAGCGGTGGTCTTAAGGTTCCAACTTGGTACAAGTACCTATGCGACAATGGCGCTCCGGGAGTTGATGAAGGAAGGGGTTAAAGCGTTTATTCCGGAATTCGGCAGGGCGTAGGCGGGGAGAAGTTGGCGCGTCGTACCTAGAAATCTTTGTCTAGGACAGATGGGCTGTCGGTCCGTGATATGTACAGTACTGTAGAAGTGATTGGTATGGAGCACTCCTTCGAAGTGACTGGATCGTGCTCTCCCGTGTAAATGCTGTAAATATAATTGATGCATTGGCCTCCGATTTCACCATTTCTCCATAAATTAGCATCTAGATCGCTCCCTCCCTCGCATCGGGAATATGCAGAGGAAACCGAACCGGGTAAACATGCAGGATCAACTCTACCGATACGATCCCAGAGCACGACCAACGGTACGCACCGTGCGGCATCGTACCTCCTGCGCGGGCATGTATCGTACAGTACCGTACACATCGTGCATCCATACCGGAACCCAAATGATCAATCTGATTAACTGTCAAGTCCTCCCCCGTCTCGCCCCCGCCCCGCACTCGTGGTTAGCGCCCTCACCGATCCTACGATTTACCGCATTAACTGGCGAGAGCCGTCAGGCGCAAGTATGATACTTTTTACTGTACGTTCAAATACAGTAAGTTTTTCATATCCCTGTTTTGTCTCGAAATCGCAATAAAACGGCATGACCTAACTTTTATAGCCAGGACTAAACCTTTCAGGGAACTGGGTTTGACGCAATTATAGGTTTCACCTCAGTGGCTCCCTTATTTCAATGTAAGAGTGTCTGACGGTTCTCGCCAGTTAATGCTGTATCATACCGTCGGCGGATAAGCGGCGGTAAAGGATAACAAGGGAAGGAGGGAGGGAGGGAAGGAAGGAAGGTGGAAGTAAACAAGGTTAGTAAATGGACTATATACCCAAAGATGCCGTATCACACACCCTGTGGGGAAACGATCCAAAGAAGTGTATGATACGATTCGGAGCGTCTAGGGCCTGTGCCGGGGAGGAGGAGCACTTTTGTATCATATGATAGTGCCTGTATTTTGGCGGGGACAGAGGGTTACATATGATACTAGAAAACAAAATTTATGATAAGTATCATAATATCATAACCCAAGTTGAAGTTTTCCCTTTACCTTTGTTCATGAGCCTTTTCCATTTTTTTCCTTTCTTTTCTTTTTCTGAATCATTTATTATTCTTCTGGAAGCAATTTGTCTACTTGAATTAATCATCATACGAATTGTTGACCCAATTGTAGGATTATGATGGTATGATATGATAACGTTAACATTATATAAAAAGAGTCAAACCCGACTGCAAATTGAAACTATTTGTTGTTACCCGTTACCCGGTATGATGGAGTACCGGTGGGGCTTGTCTGGAGTTCCGTTTGGGGCTATGGATCTCGGGAACCCTGGCCCTGAGGGAAGAGGAGATATGGTGGAAATCCGCCCAGCCCAACCCTCCCCGCGGCTATGCCTCTGAGGGAATGGGGGTCTGTCTTGGCCGACCTAAGAATTTCCCCTCCGCAATAAAATTGGGGGCTAAAAGAGCTCCAACATTAACTTATTATTTAACTTATGCCGGAACTCAAGGTGGGGTTTTGCCTCGTTAGATTACGGCAGCCTATCTTTGTGTCTACAATATCCCACATTTTACATAAGCTTTTGCATTTCCTCAGCCCCCCCCCC
>PYWC01000004.1:348408-365124 GCA_003182015.1 Tuber magnatum | reverse complement strand
CGAGATTAGGATTTCAGGGTCGCCGCCGGGATCAGTGTCTGGGGCGTTGACATCCCGGCTGCGGGAGAGTGGGACTGGCAGGCTGGAGAGGATCAAGAATGCGAAGCCATTCTCGGAGTTTCTGACGGACGGATTTGGACGGAAGCATACGTACTTGAGGATTTCTGTTACTGAGAGATGTAATCTCCGATGTATGGTCCCGTCATTCTTTACAAAAACGTATTCGACTTGCTGATTTATAGTGGGCCTTATCTCTGAAAAACAGGTGTATATTGCATGCCCGCTGAGGGAGTCCCGCTCTCGCCGCCCGCACACTTACTCTCCACTCCGGAGATTTTGGAAATCGCAAGGCTGTTTGTGAGTCAGGGGGTTACGAAAATTCGATTGACTGGCGGTGAGCCGACCGTGCGGAAGGATATTGTTGAGTTGGTCGAGGAGTTGGGGAAGTTGCGGAGCATTGGGCTCAGGGAGCTTGCTATTACTAGTAATGGGATTGCCCTGCATAGGAAGTTGCAAAGGATGGTTGATGCGGGACTTACGGGGTTGAACCTGAGTTTGGATACGCTTGATCCATTTCAGTTTCAGATTATGACGAGGCGGAAAGGTACCTTCACCTCTGCAAATAGCAATGAGAAGGAAGCTGACGTGATTTTTGCGGTAGGATTGGAAACCGTCTTGAAAACGATTGATACGGCGCTGGGCATGGGTTTCGGCGAAGGGGGCAGCGGAAAAGTGTTAAAGATCAACTCTGTCGTAATGAAGGGTGTGAACGACCATGAGATTGTGGACTTTGTAGAAATGACCAGAGACAAGCCCATTGAGGTCCGGTTCATCGAGTACATGCCTTTTGACGTGAGTCAACCCCCGCACCTCTTCAAAGCAAATATTGACCAGCCCCCCTTCCTCCTCTAGGGCAACAAATGGAGCAAAAACAAAATGGTCTCTTACAACGATATGGTAAGCCGGATCAAGGAAACCCACCCAACCCTTCAGAAGCTCGCCTCCCAGAGACCGAACGACACTTCTAAAACCTGGGGCGTCCCAGGCTTCCGTGGAAGGGTCGGCTTCATCACCAGCATGACACATAACTTTTGCGGGAGCTGCAACCGACTGCGCATAACTGGCGACGGCAACCTGAAGGTGTGCCTATTTGGCGAGGCAGAGGTCAGTCTTCGGGACATGATGCGGAAGTACCGCGGTAGGGACCTGGAAGTCGGAGGTGTCGGGGAGGCAGCGGGTGGGAGGGAAGAGATGGAAAGCGAGCTACTGCAAGTGATTGGCAAGGCCGTTGGGAACAAGAAGGAGAAGCACGCCGGCATGGGTGAGCTGGAGAATATGAAGAATCGACCGATGATATTGATCGGTGGGTAGGTCTTGCCTTTTTCTTCTTTCCTCTCGGCTTCTTCGGCGAGCAAAGGGGGTGGAAAGACGCTGACTCGATATCCACAGATAATAGCAGAAACCAGAAATTGATTAGCGGAAACTTCCCTGCATTCGGCGTTTCACAGACACATATCCCGGGTGATATATTCCCTTGTATCCCACCGTCACGATCTCTCACTCATAGTCAGCCAATCCGTGCATACTTCACCAGCTCCATAAAACACCCACCATCACCACCAACAAAAAACAGCCCGGACCCTCCACCAACAAAATCTCCACCCCCACCCCTCTTCTCGCCCCATCAACCCCCTTCCCCCCCCCACCCGCAAACGCTAACACACATAACCCCGACCGGCGAAGCCCACATGGTCCGCATATCCGCCAAACCCCCGACGCCCCGCACCGCCGTCGCCCGCGGCCGCGTCGTTTTCTCAAACCCCACGGCGCGCGACCTCATCTTGAAAGGCCTCAATAAGAAAGGCGATGTTCTCGGCGTGGCACGGGTAGCAGGTGTCATGGCTGTCAAGAAGACGCCGGAGATGATTCCTTTATGTCACCCTATATTGATTGATGGGGTGGATGTTAGGGTTGAGTTGGGCGGTCGCGATGGCGGCGGTGTGGGGGAGGAGGCAGAGGGGGGGAATGGATATGTGGATATCTACGTCACGGTTAGGTGTGAAGGAAAGACGGGGGTAGAGATGGAGGCGCTGACGGGAGTTAGTGTTGCGGCGTTGACGGTGTTTGATATGTGTAAGGCGGTGGATAAGAGGATGGTGATTGAGGGGGTGAGGGTTGTTAGGAAAAGTGGGGGACAGAGTGGGGATTTTGTGGAGTGATGATATTTTGTGACCTGGTCTTCGGTCCCTTGTTTTAGATCTTTTTTTTTTTTTTATCTCAGTGGTCGTGTAGAAACAAATATATTTTTTTCCCTAGAAAAGAGATCCTCCTTCCCTATTATATACTTGAATTGACGAGGTTGAAAAAAGGAAAAAAAAGGGGGGGGGCAAGAATAATTCCAAAACTACCACTCGACGGAACGTTCACCATTAACGTGTCTTCCATGAAAAGCGAAAGCAACCGCAGTATCCAACTCTGCCCTGGCAACTTCTACCAGGTCTTTTGCCCGCAATAACAGAAGGTAGCTCTTCTTCGCAAACCCATCCAGCACAACGCTCAGCAAGACTCCATCATCCTCTTCCGTGCCCTGCGGGTCCGGGACAAAGATGCATTCACCAGGGGTATGTCCATGCACCTCCCAAACCAGTGAAGTCCTAGTGGTAGAATCAAACTTGACGATACCATCCAACAGGGTGGACTTTACACGGTTGAGCAATCCATAAGTGAACCTGTGCGGCAAAGTGACAAAGTCCGGGTTCATAGTGGGCAACTCCATGCTCGAGTCCTTGTCCAGTTCGAAGACCATCTCTGCCTCGCTGCCATCAACCGTAGTATCCATCCTCCAGCGGGTCAATTTCACCCTACCCTTCTCCGCCCATGTCCATGCAACCTTCGAATCACCCTTTAAATTCTCAACGTAAAACTTCTTGATGACGTCAAGATTTTCATACACCGGTACCTCTGCGACCACAGCGCTACCCTCTTCCCACGCATTGACCGAGTGGAAGGCGAAGAATGGTGGGCACGGGTGCGAAGAGACAACGCCTCTCCTAGCTTCAGTTCTGTCAATGACATACCACATTGTCTGCTTTTTCGGGTCCCAGACGTCGATTGCTTCTATCACGTTTTTGTAGTAGAGCATTTTGAGTCCGCCCATGGCATAGTACGCCCCCCAGACGCAGAGAACCACGTAACGGGGTGTCAGGAAGAAAGAGTGGATGTATGCTCCTGGAGCGTCTGTGATGGTTGCTAGGATCGTGGTTTCGCCTGTAACCTTGGAGACTTGGAAGATCTTGTATTGCGGGTGCTTGCCCAAGGTTAGGTTATAGTTGAACATGTCCCCGGTCAGCGGATCGCTCCGTGCATGGGAGGCGGAGCAGGGTCCCTTGAGCTCCGGGTGGAGAGAGACCTGATTCGCGATGCCTATAGGCTCAAGAGTCTCCGGATCCAGAGCCTGAAGAGTGGTCGCATCCGTCTTGTTGTACAAATTCTTGACGGCCCCTGAAGCATTGGGAGCATCTGGGAGGCCGGGATAGTTTGTTGATATGGTCACCGCGCAATTGACCTTTGATGCGTTCTCTACCCCGCCGGCCACAAGGTCCACTCGTGGCTCGAAAAGGGATACAAACTTCTTGAAGAAGCTTTGGCATGGGTCTCGACGTTGGCCAAAGGAGAAGCCTGCTGGTAGCTGTCCCGTTTCTCGCACGTGTAATAGCAGGTCGTCGCAGGTGTGGCGAGAATTGTAGAGGACTTTGGTGGGGGAGACTAGATTGAAGCGGTGGACTTGTGCAAAGGCGTCGAACCAGTGGGACATACTGACTGTTGTGCCGGAAGCGGTTTCAATCTGGTAGCCCCCGGGACCTGTGCGATAGAGAACACCGCTGTTGTAAATATTCTATTGTCAGCCTACTGACTAATCACCGCTCTTTGATTCACGGGAGATATCCATACAGAGCATACTCCGGAATTGACCCGGTCACTCTAAGTTCGATAGGGGTTCTTTCGTCGTGGAAAACATCAAACTTTAACGCACCACTCGATGTAAGCTGTAATCCGCAAGGCCGATCCGCAAACGGACCGGTATGGAGGGTACATACCCCCTCAGAATTGGGCCAATTTCCGAAGCTCTCCTTCTCTATCCCGACCTCTATCAGTTTCGTTGCTGTCGTTGTGCCGGGTGTATTTGTTGAAGCGCTCGCCGGGTCGGTATCAGTAGGAGGTGAAGCCTTCCTGGTTGAGAACGGCCTTGCCAAGGTGCTCAGTCTCCGTCTTGTTGTACTGTTTTCCCTGGTAATGGTCCCAACGTTCGGCATGGATTTTTGAGGTCGATGCCTCCTCCCAAAGATGCGAGAGGTTTCTGCAGCGGACGGCATTGCGACAAACAAATGGGTAAGGTGATAGACCAATACAATAGCAGAGAAAACGGGCAGTATTGGCTCCACAAGAGAAACAGCCGTTGGCCTGAAGTCCCGAATTAAGTTTGGAGTGGGTTTATGGTTTCTTTTTGAAAGTTTAAGCAAGAAGCCCCATTTCCAGGAGCTGGTGAGGGCGGGCTATATGAAGGGAGGAGAGGGAGGGTGAGAGTAGGGAAGGGAGGGGAGGGGGGAGGGGAGTGCAAGTACAGCAGGTGAAGTACGTGGGGGAAACTGATGGCCGGGCATGTTTTCACTCCATTTCACTTTTCTACGGTAATTGCCCTTGTCGTCGTCCCAAGGGAACGAAGGCGAAACAAAACCGTTCGTGCCGTAGTTGAGACCTCGGACGTTGAATGGCTATTTCCAGACGAGTGCTCGCTTGCTTTCCTTCCAATTCGGGAAATTTTAATCGAGGACCTCGCTAGCCGGAGCTACTTGCATATAAATTACTAGAGATGCACCTGTGAATCTCCATGGCCAAGCTTTCACCTGTCCTTCAGAATTCAATACCGGTAAAGATACTAAGCCCTGCCTGGAGCCTGCTGTGGATGCTTACTATTGAAGGACCTCGTGAGCGTTTTTTTCTTTTCTTTTCAGGGTTAGGCTTTGTTACTCCTCACACGGTCTTACGGTAGTGCTCAAGGGACCATTGGATGCGGTATCTGGACAAGACTGCTGGTGCTTGTAGAGCTTAAGGAGTCACTTTGGAGAAAACTAAGATTGGGTAAGGATCAATCATATCCTATTACCGGTGCTCCTTTACCCCCCCCCCGGCCGATGCCCGAAAAAGAATCCTATAGAGGAAAAGATAAGAAAACATTGCCGAGATGTGCAACGATGAGTCCGTGGAGAAGCCGTATATCTCCACAGACCTCGATTCCAGCTGCAGGAGTGTTCCCGGAGCTGAACGTCCATACAATGAAACTGTCACATCCGGGGGGCGATCCTATTCGTCTCATTTGGCGAGAGATGCTGTCCGCGATCATAAGTTTTTTTCATCTTACACAGCATGAGGCAGAAAGTACACCATGGTGAAGTCCACATTCTTCAAAGATCATGTCATGTCCGGCAGGTTTGATAACAGGCGAGTCATATTGGCCCATCGACCAAAGCCATCTTGTAGCAGTGCATTCCAATTGGCGTGTCAAGAGCCTTTCTTTCCTTTCACCTCAGGTCAACTGGATCTCGCTCAAGGCACGATACGCGAACTGTCCGGCCGGCACTGGAGTGAGCCACGTCGGTGAGTACGATACTCGGGTCAGATACTCCACCATGCTTACGAGCCGCAAGTCCCTGTTAAGTGACCGACATTCTGCCAACAACCGTTTTAATCAACAGTTACGGCAAATCGGCAAAAGGATGCCAATGATTGATGTGCAGCCCCTTCTCTATGCCAGTAGGTTACCGGTCTGGTACCCCGCACCCACCATTTCCGTTTTCCTTCGAGGAACTAAGAGCGTGGGCCCTTTCAGATACAGTTGCTATAATGCTACTTACCACTGGGGCTACACCTTCGTTTCCCTAAAACCTTAACTGGTGATCACAAGGACCCCAGTTTGGGAAACAGGTTATCATGCCTGGGTCTCTTGGGGATCTGCGGCAGCGTGGGACGGGGCACTGGTCCGGGCGCGAGTTGCCGTGCGGTGGGAAACTGGCCTCCTCGGGTTGGGTCAAACTTGAGGGCCCTTCAGATACGGTAGATGTTATCCCTCACTCCCTGGTTGCACAAGACCTCACTCGACTCCCAACCTGCCGGCAAGGGAGAGATTCAAATCGAATTCGTTCTACCATTGGAACCACCACCATGAGTTCTATCAAGATATGGTGCCAGACCGCCACACGTGTACTGTACCGGCACTCCCATGAGCGCTAGCACGAGGGAGGAGAGTCAACCTGAAACAATGATCCTGCGATATGGTCTCCCGATTTCGATCGAGGGAAGAACAAACGAGCAAACTCCTGGCACCCATATTGGTTCGTTTCACAGTGACCAACCAGCCAACCCATCCGGCGCTGCCTTCACGGGTTCGGCGCTGTGAGTGAGCTGTCGTGCTCGCTTCATGACGTCCGAGCTTTCATTTCGATTCAAGCCCAAACGAGAGGGTGGAACCTGGTTTTCTATCGAGTACGGTATGGTACAAGTACTGTAACCCAAGTGACCTAGTGATTACGAACGCTGATTGGCTCAGTAAGCGAACGGAAACCAGGAAGTCGGAAAAACAAAAAAAAAATATGTTGAAGGACTTGTGTGACGGACGGACTGGACCTCGCTTCTTGGAGCGAATCGGAGTGAGGAGGGAGAATGGGAAGGTGGGAAGGTGGTGGAGAGCGACCATCCATTGGCCCGTCAGGAAGCCCAAGAGATCGGTGGAAGTGGTCTCAGTTTGGAACCCTGGTAATTTATTTCCGGTTAGGGAAGGATACTTTCCAGACCTTGTTATTTTCTCAACTAGATCTCTTGGACCTGGTAGTTAGTGCGGAAAAGATTGTTATTAAGGACCTACCGGTAGAATCCGACGGACAAAAGGATAAACGTGGGGTATCCGTCTGCTTGCAAGTACGGTACCGATATGGTCCTCGGTGTTGCGGAGCCTCCTTTGCTTGGGTTTATGGTGGGTCCCTCCCGCGGGGCGGAGGAAGAGGAGGATAGTATGATGTAAGACTCTTTGGTCTATCCACAGGACTTTGAAGGATTGGCGCCGGTATGCCAACATGGGTAATATCATGGGCGTTGTAGAATCTCGTACTCGTACTGCACCGTAGCACCGCACTCGTGGATTCATGGTTACAGTACTTGTACTCGTACAGTACCGTACTCGTAGACGGCCTGCTCTCACAAACTTCGGGGATCCCACTGTCTTTTGGACCCTTCGTGACACCTTCCTAAACTTTAAAGACACGCCGTACTCGTACATGCAGAATGACGGTGCAAGATTGGGGGGGGAAAAAGAGGTATCATAACTCATTGAGACGCCGCACCAAACTTCCACAGACCGATATCCCACACCTGGGATTGGAATAATACCTACGTATAGGTCTTTACCATCCCAGAACGTGCTCGACACAAAAGATTTGGAGCCATGAAACCATTAAAACTGGGATACAATAGCTTCCATTCAGCTTTGCCTTCTCGCGGGTTAAGTCCTTCGGCATCAACTCACAGCCTCAAGCTTCGGGCGCCGTACAACATTCTCTTTCTCCATGGGATTGCTCCGCGGACGTGACGGTAAAGGGAGCCCGTGTCGTGTTCGCTCTCTCCACCCCCCCCCCTATCCTCGATATTCGCAGAAGCGGCGGCAGTTGCGGTGCGCCGGATTGTATCGCAATAGGCTCCGAGGGAAGACTTCCCGTGGGAGTCTGGAAGGGATTTAAAATGGGTCTCGGCGTATTTTCATGCTAAAATCTAGAGAATCAACTTCTGAATTTTCTAAAGTCTGAACCACCCCCCTCCCCTCCCCCGGGGTTCAGAGTTGAAAGGTTCAGATATCTGGAAATCTGCATACCATTGGTCAGCATGCTGCAGGGCCACAATTCTCCACAACTTAGGCATTGTTTACCGGTGCGCAAAATGGTGAACTGGCAAGCTGCTGTGGGATGTGATCCTATGAAAAACCATTTCCAAATTGTATCTGTTAAGTTCCTTTTTTGCTGTAATGATTATAATCTGGCAATCTAGAAAGCCATTTTTTCTGTGGCAATAGTCTGAGATCCAGACCCTTGTTCCAAACTTCAGGTTTTTCTAAATTCCTACCGGAAGCCCTCCAATTTCTCGATCGGGCCTACGCGTGCACTAGTACTAGCCTATTGACAGGGTTTGGCTTTCCTCCGGGTACCGGCTTTGAACCTCTGGACTAAGTGTTTGTCGACCCACGGTTCGAGTTAGACTCTATAATAGCTTTGTTAGCACGGACGTGTCGCGGAAGCCTCGGAAGTTGCAGATCCGGAGCGCCAACTGAACATTCCATTCGTGTCTCACCGGTTCTCTTATCCTCTGCAATGAATCGTCCCTCTTCCACTTTGCGATTTACGGTATTCAGAGGGGTAGGTTCTCCGGGGCTGGATTGGATTTCTGAACCTCGGGTTTTTGGGGCACTCTCCCCCCGGGGTGGAAAGAGGGGACAGGGTGTATTCATGATCTGGCCATCGTCGACGTTATTTTCCTGAGAAGCCTGCTCCTGAAAAGCGATGTGGCTTGGCTACTGGTCGCGATCGGGGGTGGCGGGTGGGTTAGACTACAAGTAGCTGGATGGGTATGCCCGGGAAAGAAAAAGGAGATTCCTCATGGGTACGATATTATTTGGGTTAACTTATATATGATCTAACTTAGAATCACATTTCGAAATAAATCTGCATTCTAGGTTCTTTGTGTAACGTGAAGTATACGGGTATTTTGGCGGTGAGTTCTTAAAGCTGGTCTATGCCTCGCGCCCACACAGAAATATCGGGAAACATGACACATTCTGCCTACTTATCTCAAGCCCATCGGGTAGAGGTTCAATTGGGGATTACTGCTGTTGACTTACCATAGGATTTATGGGACTACTTATCTTTTTGGGGTGCTGGTGGGGTTGGATGACCACCGTTTTTGGGTTCTACTTTCATCCTGGAGGGAAAGCTTCCGCTAGCGGGTCTCAATCGTTGGTAGGGCCTCTCTCTGCCCCAGGTCCGAAGAATTGTTCAAGTGGTTCGGTATCGCGGGATTTGAATCAGCGGCTGGCATTAAGTTCATTTTGCGCTCAGTTTGTAGTCCCCAGCTGCAATGAGAATTTACAATATATATTTGCCCGTATGGGGTTACAGCACCCCGGGGGGGGTAATTAACCCGATTACAGGACTTGAATTTGGCTGGAAATTGGCAAAGAGAGGAGAAACATAGGGCTTGGAAAGATGGGCCTCAGCGGTTCCCATGCAACTGACTGACCAATCCTGGCACTTAGCTTGTTGATTCGCCGGGCAGGAGGGTTCCGTTGGTGACGGCGGCTCCGTGAGCTCTTGCCAAGAATGCATACGCCGAGAGGTATCTGGTGGAGAATAGTTGGTAAGTTTATCGATATGACCTCGGGAGCAAAGAATGATGCTTACTTATCGAAGAATGGCAAAAGCTCAGAGGTTCCGGGAGTGTTTCTCCAGTCTCTCATGAGATCTGCGGCAATTGCAAACATTCCCATGGTGGTAACACCCGCAGCTCTCATACGGTCGTTGGCTTCGTCTGCGAGCCGTCGGTCTAAGGTTCCGCTTGCGTCCAAGTTGGCAAAAACCTCATATCCCTCGGCCCGCAGCGAGAGGGCGAGGAAAGCAGTGCACACCTATTTTGGGAGATATTGTAAACAACAATCTTACGGTTAAAACAGAGATGGTTGGGTTAGGCAACTAACGTCGGTCGTGATACCGGCAAGGACAATTTGTTTCTTTCCCGTAGCTTTGACAGCAGCGCGGAAATCAGGATTATCCCAGGCATTGACTTCACCATTACGCTTGATGAGGGGAGCCCCTTGATGCATCTCAGCGATCTCCCGCGGAAGTGGCCCATTGGGCCCAGTCTCGGCACTCGTAGTCAAGATGGTCGGAAGGTTGAACACCTTCGGGAGAGCAGCATGCGCAAGAATGTTGTTCCTGAATTGGTCTGGTGCGAAGTCTCGGGCGAGATAGAACAAACCCACCTGGTGGTCGATGATAAGGAAAGCAGTGTCGTTCTTCCTGAGCCGAATGAAGGGTTGGTTGCTCGCTGCGTGTCGTGAGCATAGCTTCCTTTCTTGAGGTGGAGTGAGGGGTATTAGGGACATACCATGGGCTGTGAGCGACAAAGCTAGGGCTATGAGAAGGGCAGGGACCGAGATTGAGAAGTACATCTCGCTTGCTCTCGCTTTTCTGATATCCTGATCAATTGAAGGGTTTGGCTGTGTGCGGTGTGGAGAGCGAGGAGCCGGATGGTCTCTCCATGGTTGCGAGATAGCAGGTATTTATGTGAATCACTGCCAATTCTGTGAGCTATAGCCTACATTGTCCACTTTAGTTTCCTGTGTGAAAATTCCCTCCATTAGAGAGTTTGCACCCGCGGACCTAGGTGCCGGAAAGAGTTTGCGGATAGGACCCAGGCGACTTGGCAGCCGGGTTACAGAGCAGAGAATGTATGATATTATTACAGGATTATCATTGTTGCCCGGAAACATACTCTAGGTCTCTAAAGTCGGCTTTTAGACCACGACCAGGTGCATCTGGGCACCTAGGTCTCCAAGCCTTTTAGCATAATATATATTAATGAAATTTACAGCCACCTAGGTCCGTGGGCGCAAACTCTCTATTGGGTGGTGTTGGCCACGAGTTCACGAGCATTGCCTACGATCATAATGCTATCCCAACCTTAAGGAATTGGATAGAATTGGATCTCCGCTGATATTGCTTCAACCAGCCAGTCTTGGCATCGATATTTAATATCATACCTTTTTCTGGGCTACGTGAGGGCATGGAGCGCAGTCACTGGTGCTGTGATGGTGCGTTCGTGTCTCCGAGCAAAGAATTGTCACCCATTTGCCCTTTCTAGGGCCTGTAGTCGCTATTCTGGAGAGAGGGCCAATTCTTGGCGCGCACGCAGGAGTATCATACTCGTACAGTACCGTGCCGTACCGTACCGCACCGCACTGCATCGTCGCCTTGCTTATTCCTGGAGCCGGGGGGGGTGGAGGTGAGGGTGGCGAATCATGAACGTCTCTGAAAGAGCTCACTTCAATACCGCAGGCTTCCGTAATGGATCGCTCTGCTTACCGATGGTTAAGGTTCTTGGGTGTGAGTACCGGCACTTGGCAAAATTTCCCGAGTTACACGGTATGATATCATACTTGGCTGGTTTATTACCCATCCTTATATAACAAGTAGTAAACAAACATCTACTGTACAGTGATCAGATAATGGTGCATAACACGCTCACACGTCCATCGGCATCCGCAGCCCCGTCACAAGCTTCTCCCCTCTTTCGAGCAGCTACTCCGCCGTGTTTGAAGTATTGATAAATTGTCAGCGGTTCATACATAATGTGCCTTAACCTACTCGTACTCGAACGCGGTAGATAATTAGACTAATTGTGCGGTGGGAGAGTGTTGCAGGAAGGGGGTTTCCGGAATTGTTGGAATTCGACTTCTCCTTGCTTTACTCTTATGACAAGGGTTTGTAGGGCGACGCCATAGGTTGATTCTAAGTAATCAGAATTCGGGAGTCACGACGGCGGGCACACATTTGCCTCCCTCCCTCCCTCCCTCCACCATCTTGACATATCATACCTAGCCAAAAAGCTACGGTATCTTCTTACATATATTGACTAATTCCCATCCCCTCCCCCCCCTCCCTTAATACCGGTACCGGGTATTCGGGCCACAAAGTGGGGGTGTTATCATAGTAGTGAAGAAAAAAAGTTTATGCGAGGCGAACTAGTGTACTTGTTGTAACTATCGCCATACCGGCAAGTTTATTATTCGTGAGTGAAGTGATTGGCCGGAAGCGCTGCAAAGCCTTGCTGCTTGATACATACCGGTGTCGTATTCGGGATTGATTAGTAAAAGGAGGGGGCGGGCGGGTGGCGGGCGGACATGCCGGATGGCCTACAATATTGAAACCTGGGTTTTGTCGTATAGGTACCCGTACCGGTACTTGAGCTTCTTGTTGGGTGCGGTGGCGGTTGCGCTGTACTGTACTCGAGCGCTCGAGCTACAGTACTGTGGTCGCGATTGGATGTATAGTAGGACAAGAAGAAGTGAATGGACCAATTTGTTCGGGGGGCGTGTGATATAGTAATATACGAGTAATTCTTTGAATACCGGTATGCGTCTGCGGGGTTGGAAAGATAGGTGCGGTTGTGTGACCAGGCTTCGGATGGAAGGGTGGTACTGCATGACACTGTTAATGTTAATAGAGGGGCTGGGGATGATTGCTCGATGGGTTTGTTTGTTTTGGGAGGGGGTTTGTTAGGTAGCCTAAGTTATCATACCATATTGTGTTGGCTTGCTGGTGGGATTGGGATATGAGGAGGGGGCGTAGGTATTGATGATTGTTGAGTGCAGGATCTCGTCCGGGTGGGGTAATGTCTTGGTGATGCGAAGGCCAGGTTAAGGTATGATACACTTGTAGATGCTACTAGAATTGGAGTGTAGGGTGTGGGGCCCTTCCTGATCTCCGTATCGCGCTTGGGGGTTCCTACTTCCTTGACAAGATGCTCGTATCCTTTGAGCTTTCCTCTCGCTATCTTCACTGTGGGAGTTGTGCTACGGATTAGGACCGAAACCCACGAGTGGGCCGCAGAAGCGTTAACCGTGGAGTTTGGATGGTTGTTGGATTCGCGTTTATCTGGCGCTTTGCGTTTCCCGGTGAGCAGTGGGCTGCCTGCCGCGCTGTGACTTGGTATAGATTCTTTTGTAACGGCTCCTAATACAAGTATTAATTGAGCCCAGGACTCGAGATACAGGAAAATCCCTTATGCTTTCCTCACCACCTATACCGCGTGATTATCACAACAGGCGTATATACCATACAAAACTGCCCCTATCAAAATATTTCATTTAATCTTCATACCTCCCAAAAACCACTCCTCCAGCCCGCTCCCTCCAACCTTTCTCAACCTTTCCGCGATATCACTAAGCCCCTCCACCTCCTCTACCCCAGCGTCGGGCGGCAACACTCGCTGTCCCGAAGGGACAAGATACTCGTCTCGGACTTGAATCGCTTGCCATCTTAATCCCTTCGGTTCGGTTTGGGGGATTAGCTTGATAACCCCGGGATTAGCCAAGCGGGCGGGGGAGGGACCTTGAGCTGAGAAATGTACTCTTCCACACTTTCCTTCTCCCCCTCGATAAATAGCGCCCCGGGGTATCCGGGTCTTGAATATCCTGATAATAGCAATGGCCTGGCCCAGGTTACAATATTCTTCCGCTTTTGTGTGGAGAGTAGGTGGTGGAACCACAGTAGTGCGTGGACAATTACTGGAGTGTCGCTTACGTCCTGGGTGTCGTCTTCTGTAACTAGGTTTTCACCTCCCTTAGGAAGGGAGGTGAAGATGTCCACGACCTCTGTTAGGAGCATGTCTATGCATTCCTGCCCTAGAAGGAAAACGCGTTGACTCGGGTATGATCCACTGGGAAGGTTGGAGTCGGGTACCTTGCGGTAGGGAGTTGACCACTTCGTTCACTTTCCGCCTTAATTGGCTCCTTATAACGTTGGGTATTTTCTCGCCGCATCGGAGGAATACCTCTGGTGGGGAGGTGGACGGGTACATCGCTGGGAGCGTGAAATGAAGGGCACAGGAGGCTTGCTCGCGGAGTTTGTATTTTAGCAAGATACTTATGATATGAGACTCTAGCTTCATAGACCAACCATACCGTCGGGAATTTCAATATAAAATTGTGGATTTTTTTCTGGCTGCACTCACGTTAGTCTAATCTCCGCACCGCACCCCTCCCCTCTTACAAGCTACACCCTCCGGAATCCTACCAGCTCCGCATCCATCTCACTCTCCCAATGGAATTCAGAGGGGAACATGCTCGAGATGAGCACTAATTCGTCCGCCTGTCGTTGGCGATTATCGCTGGCGTCGTCGGACATGATTCCGTACAGGACGTTAAGATGGGGAAGTCTGGGTGTGGATGACAGAACAAACTTTAAGTTAGGGTTATCCCGTCCGCGTCGGGCCGTTTTTTTTGCATTAGCGAAAGGGTTAGAAGTGGCGTCGCGGGCTAATAGTCATGATTTGTCACTTGGCTTTGGGCGGGGGCGCGGGGGGTTTCAAGCTGTTGTAGCCACCCTCGACAAGTAGCGTTGTATCATAGCAAATCTAACAGGGGGGGAAGAAACCGGAGGCGCTCTTTAGGGCATTCATGCATGGCGGAAGATCCCTAGGGGGAGTTCTGCTTTCACGGTGCTAAGGAAAAATATCAAGAAATTCAGGGAAGCCTGCCAAGATCGGGCTGGTTGTGTTGGAGAGATAATTTATGTTGCGGCAGACCCCATCTACTCTAAGCATTCACTACTCTAGATACAACTTATGCGGTATGGTTTTTTGAGAAACGATATACAGCGTATCATATGTGCGCTTGCCTAAAAGTTTGGAACATCCTAGAAGACCTCGATTTTATCTATTTGCCTGCTTTGTCGCATTACCGTAATTCCATTCCTGTGCTTGCATCACCCAAGACAAGAGATCAGATGTCAGGGTATGATAGCGTAAAAACGCTTATGAAATAACAGACCGGGAACATGGCAGTCGACAACACTTTAATGTGCCCTCTCCAGGTGGGGGGAGAACAAACAGCCATGTGTGATATGCACATGGTTGTTCCGCCAATACTCCGGTGTGCAGTACCGGTATTTGGGCCCCCACGTCCCAAGTGCTATCAGCTGGGCGCTCCTTCCTCGGTGGCTTGTTCAATACTGCCACTGTGAATAATCACTCGTATGCCGCCAGGGCTGCCTGGGGTATTATGCTGACTGGAGGAGGGGGATATCCCTGCATTATGATACTACAGAATACCGCTCGAGATTCTGCTGTTCTTACTTCCGGGATACAGGAACCCTAGTGAACATATCCTGCGGTATGAGAGAAAGCTATGCGCATATACTATGGCTTGGCATCGCGGGTTTTGGTGCATTAAATGCTTTTGAGCGCAGTGGAGCCACCGCAGAAGGTGGGGTCTACCTTTGTTCAGGTTACCCTTGCGGAAGGAGGGAAGTGCAAACGCTGAGTAAAGGCCCCGATCCTGGATTACTGAGGGTGTTGACTGATGCTGATACTGCATCCGCTGATGCTCGTTGTATCGGGCGGGAAAGGCGTCCTCGCGAGAAGAGGTTTTTAAGACTGTGGGAAAAACAGGCTGACTGGTTAGGAGGGCACTGTCCGTTGGGGATCTTCGCATGTGATACCGGCATCTGGCACGGAAGAGTGCCAGGATATTTCACAAAGTAGCTTAACTTCGCAAGATCATGTGTATCGGATATCATATTAAACACCGTAATCAGATGCACATATATCCCCCTACTCCTTCCCCTTGAACTCCTCATTCTTCGCACACCACCCATCCAATCTCTCAGCCGCCTTCTTCTTCACCATCCCATCCAGCATTCCTACAATCCTCAACGCAGTCCCCATAATGCCCAAACTCTGCCTCGCCCAAGCCGCCAAGGGGAACTCATCCACCTGCCTCCAGATCTTCCCATCCCTCACCTCAATAGTCGCCCTAATCTCGTTGTGCACGGGTGAGGTCCCGTACAGGTAGTCGCAGGTGTATGTCGTGACATATGTGTTCTCATTCGGACCGGGTACGGCGGGGGTGGTGTGCGTGACCACCATCTTGTTCTTGTCACGGTTCGTGATGAACATGTGGAACATGGCGCGGCTGCGGAGGGTGTTCAGGCCAGGGAAGGCCGGATCGGCGAAGGTGTACTCGGGGTGCCAGAGGTTGGTCATTTTTTCGTAGTCCCTAGGGCGGGTGTTAGCACTCGTCCGACCGCCCTCTCAAAAAAAATAGCTAGGCTTTTTAGAGCTGTGCCCGTGCGAAGGAGGAGGAGGTATGCGAAGGAGGAGGAGGTATGCGGGGATAAGTAATACATCTCCCTGTAAGCCGCAATATACTCATTCACTAATTCAGCCATGGCGTTTTATTTGCGCTTTCTTTTCTACCTCTTCTGTTGCGGCCTGCGATAGTCCTTCTGCTATTTGCGCCAGGGGTTGGTTTTCCGCGGGCGAGGGGGGAAGGGAAAAACTTGAAAAGGGGCGAATTTGTATTTAATTTAAGCTTTTTTTTCTTCTTCCGGCCCGGAAGAACGTTTTTCACGTGACCCAGGCAATCGAGGCATCATACAGTTGAGTAACCTGGCGCAATATTGTTGAGCTGCCATATGGTGCCTAATTGACCACTTTGGGATTTTTCATTTTTTTTTGCGATCTTCAGCTGGATTTGGGAGGGACCTCTGGGTTCTTGTGGTGGGCGTTTGTCTGGCTCATGCATTACGATACTACCGGTAGTAGGTCCTGCAGCAGGTCTCGTGCAACTTGCTTTGGTCGGGACTGGGTTGGAACTAGAGGCTTAAATTTTTACAATTTTTACGGTTTTGGTAGGGATACCGGGTTTGGCAAGGCGCTTCCACACTATTTGGGGTTTGCTCTTACTGGATCCGTTTACCTGTCTGAGATTTGGCATTTGTCCGGATGTTGAGCATCCATCCGAACAGAAGAGGGTGTCTGAATGGGGAAGCTGAATCATGGGCCCTCACCGCCGGCCCGACCCCTATATGACACCGTAATCTCCGCTCGAAGGGGGGGGGG
>PYWC01000004.1:336334-348132 GCA_003182015.1 Tuber magnatum | reverse complement strand
CAGTGTTTGCCATGGGCTGGGCTGGCCCGTGGGCTTTTGAAAGCCTGCGGGCCGGTCCTGCACGGGCCTTAGTTTCTCAAAGCCCGCGGGCTCTACAGTGGCCCACGGGGCCCATGGGCCTTTTCGTTAGGATGGGTAAGGTCTTAGATTCTGAGTGGCAGTGGTATTTAGCAGAGCAAAGATCACTTTGTCGGATATGCGGTGTAGTATGGGGGACAAGGCCTTATTCAAGTACAGGTTTTAGCTGCAGAAGACGACAAGCACGGAGAGCAAGGCATTTCCGATTCTTTGTGGTTAAATTTGTTAATATCTACTATATACTCTAGTATTAGCTAGCAGTCTAATTTCTGAACCTAAAGTTATTATTAAATTGGATCACTACTATCGTACACTTTCATGATATGGACTTATCTCCTTGATTGGTAATGTTGTCTAGCATTAGGACTTAGTAGGAAACAAGAACTAGTTACACATTGATTCTGACCTACGAGGTACCACGGGCTGGGCCGTGCCCATGGCAAACACTCGTGTGTTGGTTAGACACCCAGACAATGGGACCTAAGAATCGCGGATTAACTGCAAGACATAGATAGACCCCGGATAATTCTTAACCCCGTTTCCATCCCCCACGTTCCGCTCCAGTTTCCTTTTGGGAAAACTCCCATAAGACTCTCTACTTAAGTTAAGCAAGCGGAGAAGTGCAGAAGCCATAGTACCCACTCCCTTCAGAAATCTCATACATACTACCCCTCTATGCCCTCGGCACTCTAAGACACCGGGTAATCGTATCGGTCCAGCTAATTCAAGCCTCGTGAGTTCGTGCTGGTCTATCCAGGGCATATGGCTTTGGGTCTTTGGGTGCGGACATAGGTTACAGCTCGCTCGTAGGGAATCAGAGACGGCATTTGAGAGTCTAGGATCACGATATCAGCCCTCACTTCCATGTCACTTGCCCCCGGTCCAATAGAATTGCGCTTCAGCACAGGCAACTATAAGCAGAGGAAAACTTGGCGTTAATTCGGAGAAAAGGGTAAGATTATAGTAAGAAGAATAGTCACATGGGGGCAAAATTTGGGGCTGGAGATGCGAGATTACGGGTCTTTTTGTTGGTAACTGTCTTGTATGTTATTGCTACCAACCGGAAGCGCTGGCTTCTTGGACCGTCCTTTCTTATGATATGTGCCGGCGTTGTAAAGGATACGCCCCCACGCCCAGAAATCCCTTCCGGATGTCGAGGTAGTGCTTTCAGCCCTTTCGCCCCCCCCCCGCCACAAACTGCTCAGCCGCAGCCCAAGGAAGGTGTCATACTCGTCAGGTGATACCAATTGCTATATTGGCTAGACTAGGCATAAGTTACGCCTTGAAATTGCCAACCGCCGTTTGGGCTATAGCACTTTGCTGCATAACATAACCTATTTGGTATCATTATCTCAAGATACTGTTCTGCGCATAAGAAAGAGCGTCAGTGAAAAAGCCATGCTTCGCTACATAAAAAAAAAGCGTTAAACCCTAGCTACAACACTTATATTTTATGAGCCGCCAGATATTTTCCCAGCCGGGCTTCTGGCTTTTAATTGCTACAGTTTCTTAATGCTGTGATATAGGTTTCTCCCATTTCGGTCGGGGGTGGGAAATCCTTATGCCGTTCCAAAGTTTTGAACTGGTTGAAAAGTACCCTTTTACATAGAGAATTTACATGAAAATGGGTATTAACAACCTTGGAGTATAGCAATTTAACGACCAGGGGTGGATAAACTCTGTGAACTAAGTAGGTAGATTATGCACACTATTCCGAGTAAGTAGCTTCGCATAGGCCTAGCAGCAAGGCTATAGCAAGTTCTGGTGCAAAAAGAACATTTCACCAATACTATTGGAAAGAGACTTCCAGGGCGACTTTCGACTCGCCTATCCCTATCTGGACGCCTACTGCCTGATAAATTTTTACTGTTGTTGCCTCCACAGTTTGTGAAGTCTCTCTAGACATTTCCAAGTGATTGGTTGGTTGAGAACTTGTACTACCAAGGCTACGCATACCCGGTAAATATTAGAGATTTAACTCAACCACTTAGAGCTCTAAGTCAACTTAGGGATTCTTAGGAATTCATCTCTAAGCCTCGTACACTGCCGGTGATGCGAAGAGCTAGTGCTCTCTCAGGTAATCGTTCCCGAACTCTATTCGATCCCGGAGGTCAATCAGTTTTGTCTCTCCGAGGGCAGGACACGCCGGCGGAGGGGTTTGTTTTAATCGGGGTCTTAGGCTTCGGGATGGTGCCAGGGTGGTTATTGGCAGTGCTAAGTGGAGGGTTGCGAGTGTGGTTAGGATAATTTACTTTAATTGGATCTCAAAGAATTATAATATCGTAAATATCAAATTTAGGACATCTCCCCGCTCCCGGTGAGGTTGGCAGCCCGGGTGCCCTCCGGGCCCTCGTGGGCTTGAGGTATTAGGGAACAAAGTGAATATATCTAAATAAAAAAAAGATCATAGGCTCTAGATTTATTTGCAGTGGTATGGTTACGCAGGGACTTTGTTTTCCCAAACCTCTAAGGCGTTTTCGGGAGGAGCTGGACTTCGTGGTTGACGTCGCTATTTCGATTAGCTGCACCTTCCTCGGTGTGTGCTCAGGTTTTTGATATCAGTAAGGGAACCTCTCCGGGTTTCTGCAAGTCGCTAACTTGCAGGATAGCAATTGATGTCTCGATAAGACCTAGATGTTGCTCTTGCATACTTTCCTGTTCAGTTTCCAAGGCAGATTCTACGGAATATTCCTTTAGATTTCGCCTAGCTTTTTTCTTTCTTTTCTTTTTTCTTTTTACAACTAGGTGGAGAGAGGCTCTAAATTCCACCTAGCGCATTGATAGTAATTTACGGTAACACAAAATTCCTTTAGAGTTGACCAATGGGAGGCCGCAAGAGGTATAATAGTCATGAACACTTCACCCAATTCCTTGGCACCGATGGTGATATATGTTGAACAGGTGAGAAAGATGGCTGCTGTGCGTGTCATGACAGCCATCCCTGAGAATAATATAGCCACAGCCATACTCCCCATGACGTATCCGATCAGCCAAGACTATAGGCTCCCGACGAATCAGAGATTGGCATTTGACAAGAACAAAGGGGGAATGAGGCCAAGGGTGTAGAACTCTACCTCAATGACTACCTTTCAAGTACACTTGCCGATCGACAAGGTCATGGCCATAGCCCGTGAGGTTATACTGGCTGGAGCCATTCTGATAAAACCTTCCAGCCTCATCCAGGTCACTCCAGAAGAGGTGGAAAGCCATTTCAAGGTGAGGGAGCAGGTAAGGGAAAAAATATATGAAAAGTGGGTAGCATGGGAGTACCCCCCTATTATGATTACAGGCTACCATATAGATCATGCTGGAGCTTCATGGTTCTCCTGAAGTTTCAGGCCAGTCAGATACATCAGATGCATGCATATAAGAGTTACCTGAATGTTCAGGTAGATTGGTTGAACCAGGACCAGGACCTGCTGTGTGGGCATTGCTGAGGAAGCTCAGAGACATTCCAGCACACTGTTCAGTGCCCAGTGTTGGAAGGTGCATAGAGGGGGAAAGACATGGAGACCTTCAACTTAGAGCCTGACTCGGTGTTGTGGAAGAGCGGGAAGAGGGGTATGAAATTGATTGTGGACTTTGCCCAATATGTATTGCAGAACAGGATAAATTTTGTGGTGAAGTTGAGAGTTTTTCCTTTTACAGGAGTGGCCAATTTGGCTTCATGAAAGTTATGAATTTGTTTCATTTATGAGGGGATTGATTTGATTATTACATCGTTTATTTGTTGGGTTTTGGGGGTGGATGTTTCTTTTGTTATGTAAGGTTTTTAGGCCATACCTTAGGGTGCTTGCCATGGATTTTCCTGTAGCTTAGCTATGAATAAACCGCAGATTTAACAAGGGGAAGAATTCACCCAATTCCTTGCCGCCCATTGCATAGCACCCCGTCCGATCATTGCCGGCTGGGCTCTACGGTGCTCCCGCTTCCCCTCCCCCCTCTGCTTCCCTACGCTCTACCTCCTAGATAGTGGTGTTTTCATTGCGCTTCCACTTGGAATATCTGGCACAACTGTCCCGCTCGTCTCCGCTAAGGCAAACACAGGTACAGTACAGTACCGGTATTGCCCATCGCCTTTTAAATGAATAATCTTTCCCAAGGCACCATCACAACTACTTCGCGGAACTCCCGTTTCCCCCTCTCTCTCCAGAAAGACGCCTTCTTCCCCTCACAAGTTAAATCAGTATCTGCGACATAGCTCATGGTAATGCACCTGCATACCAGTGCCTGCCAAACAATGAAACGCCTGCAAGCGCTTCTGATACCAGGCTTATTCTCCAATGGCGTGTTTAGCATGCTATACGGTAAACCAGCCAAGCCCTATATTCAAAAATAGGAGTTTACACCAGCCTCAAATATTGTTGTGTTACGAGCGCGAAGGTCAGGCATAAAATAGCGGTACGGCGCATAGCTAGAATTTTAGTTGTAGTGGTGCACCTGGGAACATGACCCCGAGAGAATCCATAGTTCCTCTTATCTCGATCAACTTTAAACAGATATAGTTGACAGATCAGGTGCCTAGTATCTAGTTCAATAAATCTATCAAAATAAGTGACCCTCTCTAGGCTCTTGTTGAGAAATCAAAGGCTTGTGTTTATAGACAACCAAGTCGCTGTGCATCAAACATCAACACCCCCGCCCAGTAATGTACTACCATCCTATGCCCGACCCCGTACGGGTACGAGTACCTGGACCTCACGTTGCACCAATCATACCGGCATTGCAATTATAAGTGCACTTCAGGCGAAGGCAGACTCCGGCATTTTGCAATATGAAATCCGGCACATCTGCTCCCGGCACTACCATGGCTTTGAAGGTATCACGTCTCACCAGACGGCCTACTCCGCTGCGTGCTTAAACCCCAGTTTTTGTGATACCCCTAGGACGAGAAGTTGGTAATTGGGTGTGCATAAAATATGCATTCTGATGCGAGCCACGCCTGCAGGCGAGGACCGCAGCTGGAAGAAGCCTGACAGTCAAGTGATATCAACCCCGCCGCAAGGTAAGGGAACTATCAGCAACTCAATCGTAGAGAATTTGCGCCTATACTATACCTTGTGCTCTCGACTCGACTGCGGTATGATATAGCTATTCGAGTATAGCTGAGCCCGAAGATGAAAACCCCAGCCAGCTTTGTCCGCGAGTGATTGTTAGTGCTGAACTTCGGAAGAGGGTACCATTTTCGGCAGCGAATTACCCCACGAAACAACCAATTTTCGACAAGCCCATTGAGTCTTCCACCCCACTTTCAGCATTCCTAGAGCGGAAATCTCGCGGATGTTTTGTTAGAATCGCGCAATTAGTTCCCGCAACCCACGATATCCCGAGCATATTAATTTACGAACGGAAAAGCACTCCAAAGTGGAGAACCTTCCACCCTCGGTCCCATGATCCATCGCAGGGCAGAACTCAAGGCAGTGGGCTACTGCATTCTTTCAAGAGCGAGTAGGGTACGGCGTCCCGGGCGAAGTGGCCGCCATATCAGATCACAAGATAATGACGATAACGAGATAGATGCACTGTACTTAGGGTGTGCGCAAAAGTCTGTCGAACTCTTGGCACAGTGGCTAGAGCAAGGCTGGAGCAAATACTGTTCCCTAAGTGGTCGAGCAGGCCCTGGAGCCAATTAGAGTGAGTTCGACAGACTTACCCACAACACCCGGTACGGTGGAAAAACCGATAAGGCGATCCACCGTCCCGCATCTGCCTGCGGCTCCACCAAAGAAAGTTGCGAATTGTGCGCGAGCACCGCCGCGCGACCGGGGGCTTAGCAACACAACCAACCACATGAGCGCTGGTACAATTCGATAAGGTAAAAAAAAAAAACTCACAATTTGTTCTTAAGGCGTTCTCGGTTAACTTGTTGCTTTTACCGATGGTCGGCGAGGTGGTTATCGATGACCTCAGAGTGTTCTGACGGGGGTCAGTATGATAGAGCCATTTGCCACTTTTGGGCGACGTTTGGCGATTTGAGTCTTTACTCGAGTAGTCTAATTGGTAATCATAGTATCTGCAACATAATTATAATCATAATAGAAACATTATAGATTGGCCCGGCGCGATCTCGGAATCACATACCGTAAGAACCCGCTGAAATCCACTATCTCCTCCAGCCCAGGATACCGGTAGGGCTAGTTTGACAGGTTAACAGGATCGCGAATACCAGTTAGTGGGACCCAACCCCAGTTGGGGGCTGATCTTATACCGTGTCAAGGAAATTCTAATCCTTATCAGGTGCTTTGAGTCAGAATCCGGAGATTAGAGGGCTGATGGAGATAGTGGCATTAGTATTACCAGTATTGTGATTTTGGGAGCTTAACATACGATTTCAAATCGCAAAAAAGAAACCGCAATTTGAAATCATAATCGCCTCATGCTAAACACACTCTTGAAAATCTTGAAAATCTAAGGGTTTGCAATGCTAGGCCAAGCAGTGACTGCATTTTTGCAAAATCGATAGTGGTGTGGCGACTCGCTCGGGCGCAGATATATGTCAAAACTGTGGTCACAAGCTTGCCCGGAGCGCCCACGGACCCACTCTTACTCCATGTGTATTTCGGATAAGTTAAGCTGATGGAAAGGTGTGGTAGGTGCCAGATGACCCTCTATTGAGGCTTTAAAGTTCAGAGTGTGGGAATGGAAGCAGCACGGCCAGGTTATTGATCGCCGAAGGTCATCCCCGAGTACCGCTCCGCAATGTCCCCAACATTCTGTGGACTTAGAGCTATGCTTTTGGACCAGCATTGCTCAATAATAGACCTTTACTTTCTGGAACCGCCTGGTTGGGCTGGGGCGCTAGACTATGACACAGTATCTGTGTACAGTGCTCATTGTCGTAAAGCGCAGTAAATGCCAGCGAAAGGTATCCCGTGTTCGGGGACTGGCTGGCGTATCATTCTGTAAAAAGTGGAACTAGCACTTGTGAGGGTTTGCCTAATCACCCCTCCGTCTTTGTTTGAGTTGTGGTGATATGGGAGACCTCTTGCACTCTCGTTGGGTTGGCTGCCCTTTGTCTCAATTCGACCGTTGGGCTACGATATGATAGGCTCTATGACCCAACTCATAACTTTACACGTGGAGCGTGGCCCAAGAGCGCCTCTCGGGCCTCCACTCCATGGCTTGCCACTAAGGCTGAGATCTACAAGTGTATAGCCAAATGTGGCTGGCTACCTGGCCGCTAAGGATGTAATGAGAAAAGTGGTGTGCCTCCGGAACCTCTGAGATTTCAGAGGTTCCCCACACAAAAATTGAGAAAAGCCATGGCTGTATATGAGTAGCTATCGTATGGTGCCAGAAGCCGTGGAGGGGGAGTGCGTAGGCTCCCCCCCTTCTTATTTCGATTTTTTTTAATTCGCAGAAGGCAGTCATCTAGACCGGAGACCGCTCGGAAGTTTAGAACCACGATGGATTCAGCGTCCGCAAGTTAGCCACCCTGCGGCCAGGGGGCTGCACGCTTCCCGCTTGCTAGTAAGTTATCTCTTCTGGCACCATAGATACGAGTGCTGGAGTAGCTAAATCTCAGGCACCGGACAATCGCACGGTTCGAGTACCATGAATCGGGATACTACCGAAAAACCAATGTTGAATCCCTGGTATGACTGCTAACGAACTGTCAGACATGCTTTTAAGCTATCACTCTGAGGCTTACAAGGTTCCTAGGGTTCGGCGAAAGCACATCTAACCTTGCCCTGCTGTATCCCTAAAGACAGCCTAGGAGATTCTTGTCCTGCGGAGCTTCTCTCCACTAGATCCCTCATTCTCGAACACTTTAAAATACCGCTATCAGAATTTCGACAGGGGCGTGTCTCCAGCCAGCTCTTAAGACATTTGGCAGCTGGCCTTTTCAGAGGAAGATGGTGGGATATAGCTTTGCGGTGAGTGTGTTGTTCGGGGTGGGTCTGTGATCGCACCTTGTGGGTATTTAAATGTACTGGACGTGGAGGGTCATAAGAGCAGTTTCAAAGGCTTCCTAACAGCCCTACATCGATAGTAACTCAAGTACCGTAAAAACAGAAATAATTGGACCCGGTTTTATGTCGTTGGGCTTTCCTCTCTCAGTAAGGTCAAGAAAATTTCTTTTTTTTTCTGTCTCGGAAGAGGGAAAGGGCCTGTTTTCGCTGTGTGTCTCGCCCCCTTTCCACAGGGGGAAATTCCGGACTACATGAAACCGGGTCCAATTATTCAAGTTCTTACGGTAGAGCTATTAGGGAAAGAGATTTGGTAGGAGACTCGGAAGTGGTATTGAGCCACCAGATGAGCCTGAGAGTACGGTACTCGGGTACTGTATAGACGTAGGTGACCGGACAGCCAGGGATTAGAAGGGCCCGAGCTAACTACCACCGTAGGAAATGAAAGGATGAATTTAGCATAGAAGTTGCTCAGACAGGCAAGAAGCTTTGATACCTTTAATCCCTAGCTGTCCAGTCGCCCACGTCCATACCCGAGTAGAAGTGAACGGTAGGATACAGTACACTAATGTGGCATATACTAGTGGGTTGTTTGTTAAAGTGTTACCACCAGAATCGTACAGAGACATTGTGGAGGCGCAATAACTAGTTTGTTATTGATAGAAGAAAGCCTTGAGGGCTGAATTGATGCTATCCCAGTAACTTATACGAGCTCTAGTGTTGTTAGATGTCAGCGGTGGGACTGGGTGTTGGTTAGGGACTATCCTTAGCTCCCAAGTCTCTGTTTTGCGGGAACGGAACCCTTCGTGACGGTTCAGTTTTGAAACGGCTGCCCCCCCTGTAGAAACGGACCACTTCCGTTTCGTAACAGTCGACTTGGCACATTTCAGAACAGAACGGTCGTATCCAAACACACCCTTAGGGTGAGGCAGTGTTGGCGCGAAGGGGAGGGTTGGTATGTATCATAGGGAAAATCAACCAACATCTTAGAGCTCGCATTCATGAGCCTCCTTCAAGGGCCTGAGGCTCGGGAGAGCGACAAAAACACACCAATGGTATCATAACTGAATTGAAACAACGTTATTCACGGTTATTCATAGATTTCAAGATCGGATACTTTGGCGCCAAGGATCTCTGAGCCTTAGCACTAGATGTCCAGATGCTACCTGTAACTTACTTGTGGTGCCTAATTCGAAATATATCCCTCCACCACCCTCAAGGCCGCTGCCCGCATATCTTCGCCCACACCACCACCAAGGCCTGGCCCAACAGCAGGGGAAAGGCGATGAATTCACACTGAAATGATACAGAAAAAGCTATGTATAAAAAAGATAAGAAATTCGCTTGGAATCAACCTTGGTGAGCCCCGCCCTCGAGAGGCCGTTTGGTAAAACCTCCGCTTGACCACGCTACCGGTAGTGCCTTTGTCACGAGATTGAGGCAGGGGAGGTCGGAGGGAAGTCTCCAAGCCGCCGGCGTTGGGGTGGTTGCCCCAGCACCAAATCTAATACCGGCAGTGTTCACAACCGGTGGTTTTGTTCAGGATGTGTGGATGCAGCAGCAAGGTTGAAAAGCAGAATGGTGCGTCTCCTTGCAGGTGCTGATCACCCCGACCCGCCCCCAAACAGATTGGACGAGTGGGCATACTTGATAACAGGACATAGTACGCTACTTGTAATAAAAACCCCCCCGACTCTCCTAATCCAGCGTCACAAACCACAACACCGGCTATCAACATCACAATGGACTACTTCAAAAGAAAGTTGAATCGTCGCAACCAGCAGCATCCATCCTTCAGCAGGAGCCCCCCCGACGATGGGAAGTCGGACCCATTCGCAGACCCCGTTGCACAGTTCCCATCTGCTGGATTATCCGCTCCTACGCGAAAACCTCCAGCCTCAAACTATTCGAATATCGCTCCACCACCACCAACCTATGAATCCGCACTAATAGCCCCGGCACCCGCTATCAGACGTGGGACCTTCTCCGACACCTCGCCTACCGCCGAGCAATACGCGGGGCTCAGGAGGTTCGATACAGTCTTCCTCATAGACGACAGCGGTTCCATGGCTGGTTCCAACTGGCAGCAAACGGCATCGGCCCTAGCCGCTATTGTGCCCATCTGTACGGCGCAAGACTCGGACGGTGTGGACATCCACTTCCTAAATCACAACAACTCGCACACAAATGTACGCGACGCCGAGCAATTGCAACACATCTTCGCCTCCGTGGCCCCACGAGGGATTACACCCACCGGAAGGAGGCTCGGCTTCATACTGGACCAATACTTGATGCGATACAAGAAGAATAAGGGGATCAAGCCGCTTAACGTCATCGTTATCACTGACGGGGAACCCACGGATCCCGACAGGCTTGAGAAGAACATTGTCAAGTGCGCGAGGGAACTGGACGCTATGGGGGCAAACGACCGCCAAGTCGGCGTTCAATTCTTTCAGGTGGGGAGCGACGAAGCGGCCACTGAGAGCTTGGACGAGCTTGACAATGCACTTGTGGAGGAGCATAACGTTCGCGACATGGTCGATACCATCAGCTGGAAAAAGATGAACGAGGGGAATGGGCTCACGGCTGACGGCATCCTGAAAGTTGTCATGGGCGCTGTGGACAAGCGGCTGGATAGGAAACGGCGCTGATTGAGCCGTTGTTTCCCTTGTCTCCCTATTATCTTGTCCGGCGCAATTTTATTTTATTTTTTACCAATCCTACCTCATTAACTGGCGATACCGGGAATGGAGCTGACGTATTCCACACCCAAGTGAGAGCCCGGCATGGCGATCCACCTACCGTATAAGATTGGGCAAAGTGACTGGTTGAGCCCCGGTTGAGATTTTAGACGGATGGCTCGCTCTGGAGTGTAATAGTTTAACCCTTTACGGGAAGCCCTTTTGGAGGCAAAGACTGCAGCGGAGACAGCGCCCCGTGGCAAGCAGGTCAGACCACGGTATCGCTTTCTCATGTTATTTGTATCTCTTTTCTTTTTTCTCTTTCCTTCTTTTCCTTTCTTTTTTTCCCTTTTCGCTGTTTCCCTTAGCAGCGCTTGGTGGAGATGCTGTGATGGGTGGGGTGACTATGCTTGCCAAAGCGTGAGAACTTGTAGTGTCGGGGCTGGGCTTTTGTTTACAGTACGGTGCTCAAGTACCGTACGTTCTTGTCATAGATTTCCTAGCTTGCTTCGGCTGGTAGGCGGCGTTAGAGCTTAATTTCGTATAATACCTACGGTGGTCATGACTCGATTGAATTTCCTTAGTCCGTGGTGCGCTGCGTCCAAGATGTCTTAAAACACCCCCTTTATGATGCTAGGAAAACAACGAGATCTGGGAAGCATCCTTCCCTAATTGGTAATAAATTACTCGTACTATCTTAGAGCTTTAAACCGAGAGCTTACCCCGCCGATCCCTTGGATAAAGCGATGGACCATGGTACGAGTCTGGGGTAAAGGAAAAAGCCCTCAGAGGCTTGACTACGGATATGAGCCAAACAAATTCCCTCAAGAGGCATTGCTCATAATGTGATTTTAAATTCCGTGTACAAGTGTGATGTGATACCATATCATATCCAGTTCGTGTTTTAGGGCATTGACCCTAAACGCCGGCCACACCAGACTAGGGCTGGCTGGATCCCGGTGTGTGACAAAACAACACGGGTATCATATCATACTCGAGTACCGCCCTACAAGTAACTTATCATACCGGTAACCACAAATGATGCGCTGGGGGCCGTCCAACCATACTGAGTACCGGTGCTCGTAGACTTATCGCTCGAGCACCGGAACCCATAAGCGAGCCTTGGCTA
>PYWC01000004.1:321507-336317 GCA_003182015.1 Tuber magnatum | reverse complement strand
TTAACTAATTGGGGCAGTTCCACCACACACCCCCGCCCCGGAACCCGGGAGCGGGTCCCAAGCGCCTTTGCGTGGTCCCGGGGACACCGACAGGCTACGGTACTACTCTGCTGCACGAGCGCGAGTACCGAGTAGATTGATTGGTGGCGGAAGGACTTGGTGCTAGCCAGATGAGGTTGCTGTTCTTGCGGATATTCTTGTCGGTATATTTGATGAGAATGCTTGTCGGTATTAATGCCGGGGGACAGAAATGTGCTCGTACCGGTACTTGAATGGAGAAAGGGGGGATTAGGGAGGTATAAGTAGATCTGAAGGCCTCAAGTTTGCGGAGAAGACACCATCGCACTGTTAAGATACGGCTCGCGATGTTTTCGAGGCTGTCTATCCTTTCATTGGCTTTTGTAGCTACATTGTGCGGTGCGGTTCCGGTCGAGGAGAGAAATGGCGAACATGTTTATCCTGGATGGGACAAATTGAAGTACCTTTTCTTCTTGTACGTTGATTCTATCATTACTACTTGACGGGCTTGTGGCTGATTTTTCCGGGGGATGGAGTGGCGATTCTTACACTACTACGGGCTTCAATTTGACCAATGGCTCGCCACTGCCAGTTTCTGGAAACCCGATGGGAAACCCGCCATGGCCAGGGCTAACTTCTTCGAAGCATGCGATCCTTTTCTTGCTTGGCTTGTAGTGTGAGTCTAACGAAAAGAACAGTGGCCCGAATTGGGCAGGATACTTGACAACCACGTTCAATAGATCCGAATTACTAACCTACAATCTTGCCTACGGTTACCTCCCCGCCACCTAGCTTGCTAAATAAGAGATATCATAAGCAAAATGCTAACAATCCCCAGGCGGCGCAACCGTAAACTCCACCCTCGTGAAGCCCTATCTCCCGACCGTCCTCTCCTTCGCCGACCAGGTCCAGACCCTCTTCCTCCCAAAACTCTCCCCCAAAGCCCCCACCCCGCTCACCCCCGCCTGGGAGTCCGAAAATTCCCTCTTCCTGGTCTGGATCGGTGTGAACGACGTCGCGAATAGCTACCAGAACGGCGACTACGCTAATTTCCATGGGATCCTAATGGACGAGTACTTTCGCATTCTGGAGGAACTATACTATGCTGGCGCTAGGAACTTTTTGCTCCTCAACGTGCCACCGATTGACCGTAGTCCGCTTACTATCGGAAAAGGGGACCAGGAAGTGCTCTTGGAGCGGGAGGCGCTAGAGAGTTATAATGGAGCGTTGGAGGATGGACTGCATAGGTTTAAGCGTAGCCATGGGGGTGTTTACGGAAAAGTTTTTGATACTGCTGAAGTGTTTACCAGGATTTTGGATGGGCCGGGATGGTATGATATCAAGAACACAACGGCATACTGTGAGCAGTATAAAAAGTATGAATCCTCTCTCCTCCCCTTGCTCTTCTTCCTCCCGGTCCTCTAAATCGTCGCTAACCAATCGCAGCGGAACGCCGGAGTGGGACACCTACTACCCCGAGTGCGGCGTCAAGGTTAGTGAATACTTTTGGCTGAACAGCTTGCACCCCACGTGGCCGGTGCACAAAGTTCTCGCGGAGGAAATTGTGAAGAGCTTGTAATTCGCACCGCACCATGTGAGTGGGGAGCGCTGCGCGATTTGTAGAAACGCACTGTATTCCAGGATACCCAGATAGTGTAATTTAAATTTTACATATTTTGCTCAGAATTCTCGCATCGAGTGATACATTACGGGCCCCCCAAGTCGTTTAAAAGGGTCCAGGCTTACCACGGCTTACGACACGGTTTATAGCAGCACGAGAGCGAGGAAGGATGCTACGAATTGACCCACCACATTCTGATAGCACTGGTGGGCGTGGAAGAAAGAGGAAGGGAGCATGATGTATTTCCTAGCTACGTACCATACATTGCTATATTATAAGAGAATACACGACTACCAAGGCTCGCCCACTAGACGCTCTCCATACCCAAATGGCCACGGGGATAACCCCAGTATCATAACCTCCTATCATACCAACACATTCACTATCCCATCTTCTCGGGAAATCCATAATCACTTATTGGCAACGAACTAGCCTCGCAATACCGTTCGTTATGATACATGACCATACATAACGGAGGGGAACAAGATGCCATAATCGGCTGCGAGTCCCGTAGTTGTGACGATAGTTCTCTGGTGTTGAGTCGTTCCCAATTAGGAAATCTTTTTCAATGACCGGAGTTGTAACGGAGACGGAGCGTGAAATCAACGGATTACTTGGGACCCGCGTTTATGAACCCTCCCCCGCGCGCCTTTGAAGGCCTTTGGGGCTCAGAAGATCCACCAAAAAACTCGCCATGATAACTGGGTTAAAACTTCACCGTGGTATATGGGCAAGAAAGGAAGAGAAAAGCCTAATACAGGATATATACCCCTCCATCGCCTCACCACTTCTGCCCGCAATATTTACATCTGTGTAACACCATTCATCGCCTTACGGATAGTTTAAGCTCCAGCCTAGCTGCGGGGAAAGGCTCTTTTGTCAGGAGCCAGCATTGACCAACCCCTCACCTTGGAACCCCCTTGATCCTGCCAAGGCCTTCGCCGCAACCTTGGCTTGGCCAGAGCGCCCACGGGATCAGTGGAATACGGCAAGTCCCGGTTTGTAACCCTAGTGCAGTAAACCAATTTCCAGTTAAGGAAGGATACTTTCCAGATCTCATTATTTTCTTCACCAGATCTCTTGGGTGTCTCCCCGTAGTTCGTGCGGAATACTCGTATATGTTGTTGAGGGCGCAGCATCCCACGGGCTAGGGGATAAACCATAGGTTGCCGGCTAGAATGCCGTGAAAGCTTCTCCCTTCCTTCTCACTCCTTTCCCGCCTTCCACGCCTTTTCCCTCGCCCCCGGGCCATTACGCCATCGTCGTGCTGCCAATGCCGAGGCGGCTTGAAAACAGCGCGTCGGGCCAAGAAAGGTACTCGAGTACATTGCTTTGGTTGCGTTATTCATCATAAAAAAAAAAGGTAGAAAACGCACCATTGGTGATGGCGCTCTTTGCGGGCTACCGATACCTAATATCGTGCCCCTGGCATAGGGGGCCGATTGTTCCGTTAACTAATTGGGGCAGTTCCACCACACACCCCCGCCCCGGAACCCGGGAGCGGGTCCCAAGCGCCTTTGCGTGGTCCCGGGGACACCGACAGGCTACGGTACTACTCTGCTGCACGAGCGCGAGTACCGAGTAGATTGATTGGTGGCGGAAGGACTTGGTGCTAGCCAGATGAGGTTGCTGTTCTTGCGGATATTCTTGTCGGTATATTTGATGAGAATGCTTGTCGGTATTAATGCCGGGGGACAGAAATGTGCTCGTACCGGTACTTGAATGGAGAAAGGGGGGATTAGGGAGGTATAAGTAGATCTGAAGGCCTCAAGTTTGCGGAGAAGACACCATCGCACTGTTAAGATACGGCTCGCGATGTTTTCGAGGCTGTCTATCCTTTCATTGGCTTTTGTAGCTACATTGTGCGGTGCGGTTCCGGTCGAGGAGAGAAATGGCGAACATGTTTATCCTGGATGGGACAAATTGAAGTACCTTTTCTTCTTGTACGTTGATTCTATCATTACTACTTGACGGGCTTGTGGCTGATTTTTCCGGGGGATGGAGTGGCGATTCTTACACTACTACGGGCTTCAATTTGACCAATGGCTCGCCACTGCCAGTTTCTGGAAACCCGATGGGAAACCCGCCATGGCCAGGGCTAACTTCTTCGAAGCATGCGATCCTTTTCTTGCTTGGCTTGTAGTGTGAGTCTAACGAAAAGAACAGTGGCCCGAATTGGGCAGGATACTTGACAACCACGTTCAATAGATCCGAATTACTAACCTACAATCTTGCCTACGGTTACCTCCCCGCCACCTAGCTTGCTAAATAAGAGATATCATAAGCAAAATGCTAACAATCCCCAGGCGGCGCAACCGTAAACTCCACCCTCGTGAAGCCCTATCTCCCGACCGTCCTCTCCTTNAAAAAGATGCCCTCACAGGCGGGTGCGGCAACACAAGTCCGCTATCAGACCTATGGAAGGGTCCTGGCGGAAAGGCCTAATTGATCGCCCGAAGGCGGCGGGCCGGGGGGTGCGGCCCCAGTAGAATAATGGCAGTAGGGTGCCAGCCGAGGAGGTCGGGTGACACTGCGGGCAGCATCAGAGCCAGAGAGAAAAGTGGGCGGCCGAGGCCGGCTGGGAGCAAGCAGGCTGAGGCGCTGCTGCATGGTGAGGAGGTAGGGCCCCGAGGACAGACAAGATCCTTGGAAACACATAGCTTGAAGCTTCAGGTTAGGGAGTTACACAGCATATGCAGGCAGAAACTAATTGATCTATGTACAGATAAAACCAATACAGCGTATTGAGAGAAGTTATACAGGACAGAGAAAGCTTGAGGGTTTAAACTAGGTAAAACACTATCATATTTGTAGTGAAATACCAAACAAAGCAGTTTGGATGTATTCTCTCACCCTTGCCAAAGCTTTAGCATTTTGCATAATCCTAAAGAGCACAATTGGATGATGGACCAAGCCTGAAGTGACACAAAAGATTATTGAACAGGCTGGAGGGAATGGTTCATGTCGTGATCTTGGCGAGTTATTTCTGTGTTTATGGCCAAACATGGAAGAGAAGCTTTTTAATTGCTTTATATACCACAGAGGACTAGGATAGCCTATAAGAGATGGATGGTTTTGGAGAAATGAAAAGGAGATTTGGAGTACCAGCTATCCAGACCTCCCTTCTATGCTTTTTGTATTTTTGCAGGGCTGGTTTTATGGGTTTCTATTCTGTCATGGAATTGTGTTACAGTTTGTAACTAATACAACTTAGTCTCTTCCAGCAAACTATAAAGATCAAATTCTGAGTTGGCTAAGATTCAACTGAGAAAATCAGATACTTACATCACTAGTCTTATTTCCACCACTCTCTGTTCCAAACCTATATTCACTTCATCTCATTTGTAATGATAACCAAGAAGGGATACCCAAGCACTGTATCTATAATATTGATGAGATACTATTGCTATAGGAGTATCTGATTGGCCAAACCTATAATATTCAAGGTACAAAAACAGTTTGGTCAATAAGCACTGAATCTGGTTCAGAAAAGCACCAATGTACTCTCTTTCTGTGTATTTTTGCCAATAGTGTTGCTCATGTTCCACCTATTCTTATTTTTGCAGCTGAAAGTGGTACTAGGATTTTAGAATAAGAGTTCCATTTGTGGGAGAGACTTGTTCATGTAGAATTCTCTCTAAGTGGATGGATAAACAAAGCATTATTTATCAAGTTTATTCTACAATATCTTGTGTCAATCTTTGGCAAATAGTATGCATTGTTTGTTTTCGATTAATATAAGGCTCATCTTATACCTCAAGTCTTTCAGACTTGCTGTGATAGCAATATGATACCCTCCTTAATTCTGGTAGGTATTATACCAATAATACAACCTCTTGATACTACAATGAATGAGCCTTTCAAAGCCTTGATAAAAGAGTTTACAGAAGAAATTTGAGAGAGGAAAGAAGTTGAGGAGGATATCAAGAAATGGACTATTAGCCAACATTGCATTGTTACAACTGAGGCAGTTGGTCATGCATGGGAGGATTGGCACTGGAGTGTATCATGACAAAAAATTATTATACAAAGCTTTTGTGATATGGGTATCCCATTGCCTATTGATGGCTCTGCAGATCACAAGTTTAATATTAAAGAGTTTGCTCCTGGGGAACTCGTAGTTGGCAATTGGGCCAGATCGGAGGATGAAATGGGCTATAGTATATCTGTAGCTGAAAATGCAGAACTTTTATCTGTGGATGATACTGCGATTGAATTTTCTCTTTTGGATGGATAGACTTTACCCTTGAGTTATGATATGTCTCTCTCTCTCTTTTTTTTTTCCATCCAGGCCTGGTCTAGCGGAATGGCGATCTTATACATATACTCCTTGGCAACGGTCTCTATATACACAGTGGTTACGGTATCTGCATAAGACTTTTTTTCTTCGGAGGTGAATGTTCTCATAACACGTGTCAAAGATACGTATGGGGAAATTGATGGACCATATTATGGCAGGGGCTGGAGGATGAAAGAATGGACAAAATGGGCAAAAGATAACTGAGCGTGGGGTGAACTGGAGGATCGATGAGGATGCTGGCTAAGCATAGACTTACCGGTAGGAAATATATAAATATATTATATATCTCCGTGATATAACTAACAACTTTGGATACCAAATGAAACTCAACGAACTCTGGAGAAACACACTCTCCAGAAAAACCACCATCATCCTCCGTAAGCCTTCATGAGCCTGGACTTTCCGGAACGATTGAAATCAAGAAAGCCAATGCCCCATGCCCTAAGCCGACGGGTATGAAGGGTGAACCAAATAGCCTATGATAACCTGCATAAAGTGCAAAACAAACTAAACCAAATACGGTACCCGATACCTAGTGCCCGATGGCCACGGGATATCAACCAAACCAAACCAAAAACCTACAGTATACCCTGCGCCTACTGATGTAGAATGTGAAAACAACAAACTACAACTATAAGCCTAGCCACGAGACACCTCCAAGCCACAAGCCCTATAACCTCCTATCCCCTAACCGGATGCCCGATAGGCAATCCAACGGAAGTGACCCCAGCACCACTCCCACTATTAAAATTTAATGAAATATAGGAAAAACCCATACGCCACCAACACCACCAACACCCTAATCCTTGTTTGTAATTTGCACTTTGATAGCCCCGCTCCTTATGTCTGCACTCGTCTTAAAGGCCTCTACCGCATCCTCGATGGCGAACCTATGTGTGACTAGCTTGCGGATATTCGATAGGATCCCGCTGTCTACGAGCCTGATTGCCCTGGGCCACGTGTTGCAGTACCGGTATTGGAACCTCAGGTCGATCTCTCGAGTGCTCAGCCTCATGAAGGGAAATTTCATCTCGTTCTTCCCGACGCCGACAACGAACACTGTTCCACCAAAGCGGACGGCATGAATGCTTGCACCAATGGAGCTCTCGACACCTGTGCATTCTAGAACAATGTCGGGTTCCATCCCCAATGCCCCCTTCATTCCTGCAGCTAATTCTTCTTCAGATCTCCCGCTCTGTACAAGGTATGTGCATAGAACACCTGGCGAGTCTGCGACGAGTGTCTGCGCAAAGTTAAGGCGGCCCCGATCGATATCTGTGATGAGAATTGGTTCGGCACCAGCTGCCCTTGCGCAAAGAAGGGTGATCAGGCCGATGGGTCCTGCGCCACAAATAATTGCTGAATCGCCTAGTTTGAGTTTCGAGCGATCGAGTGCGGCGAGTGCCACTGACAGAGGTTCCAGGAGAGCACCATCCTCGTAAGACATGCTTGGTGGAAGCTTGTGACACCATTTCGCGGGATGAGTGACGTAGCGGCGGAGGAGGCCGGGGACGGGCGGAGTCGATAAGAAGTGAATATGCTCGCATCCGTTATACCGACCAGCCAAACAGGGTTCGCAAGAATGACATGGGATATTGGGCTCTACGGCCACACGATCACCGGGCTTTAGATGTTTTACACTCGGGTGCACAGAAAGGATCTACCAAAGATCAGCGCTACAAATGGAGATATGAAGAGCGAACATCCTTTACCTCTCCAGCGGACTCATGGCCAAGAATATGTTTGTCTTCCACTATCATGGGACCAATGAACCCCGCATGCCAGAAGTGAACATCAGACCTACGAGAGGTTTAGTTTTCATGACGAAATAATTGATCCAGGAAAAGGCCACAAACCCACAAATGCCCGTGCTTCTAATCTGAACTATGACCTCTCCGGGCTGCAGATTTTCGGGCTTCTGAACCTCTTCAACTGATGGTGAAGCATCGGCGGTGTAAAGGTTGTGTTGGGGGTCTGTAAAAACTCCAATGTTTGCTTTTAAGCTCCCGACCGATGCCCCATCCTTTGCTGACGCCATTTCTATTGAATATTCGCCGGTGGATTTGATTGATTCCTGAGTGGAGTGGAACAAAACTTAGTTTATCAGGAACCCTCCACCCAAGAAATAGAAGACAATTGAAGAATCTCGCCACAAACCAGAGGATATGATGCCACTAGTGAGGATCCTGAAATAGTGATGGCTTGATCTGATAGCAGCTAACCTTGGTGACACTAGGATAATAGTGATCTAACTCGCGACCGCAGTGGAAATGGCGTGTGGCACAGGAGGAAGACACTTGTGGTGTGGGGAGGAGAGAGACGACTTCCGTGATTGCTCTCGACCGACTTGTCATAAACCAAATACAGGTAGAGAGCACTCTGAACACACAAGCGGGAGAAAACCCGCACAACAACAGTCGTGCCCCATACTAGGTGTGATACCCTAATGACTATCAGATGGGATTACATCTGTCATGATCCAATTAAGATGCTTCGAAAGAGAGCCGAGCGATGAGCATCTCTTATACTTCTGTGTCTCCGTGGTTTTGCTTTTGAACCTTCCACGGTAAATCTTTTGCCTATATCAAGATGGAGTGGAGGACGCCTAAGTCGCGTATCGTGTCGGGGATTGTGGTTGCTGTTCTCCTGCGAGTCTGCTACAACCTAGTAAAACTATACAAAGGCCCAATACACTCGGAGCTCAGTGTTCTGGTGGTCCACCAACGTTGCTAGCTGCCGGGAACCCCGCGGAACCAAGTGCGGGGGAAGCGAGGGTCTCTTCAGGATAAATGGGAGCCTGTTGCCGAACCGGTTCATTGGGGGGCCAGATGGATGAAAAAAGTATTGCAACGCGGCATCTTGGCATGCCTCAACAGAGGAGGGGGAGGTTTAACAACAATGGATCGGATTACAACAGAACAAAACATTGAAATAAAAATAACGACGCTATCTTAAAAGTACAATACTATGAAGCAATTACCATCAGGTAGATCCTCCATGAGCCTTTCTCAGAGCTGGAATTCTCTTAAGCATACTATCAATCCAATTACATATTCTTCTCCATGGTAGATCTTCTCAGACTACATGTGTAAACCAAATAATCTCTTCTCATCTATGGAGGTATTGGCCAGAGTCTTGTACAGCTCTCCTAAACCTAGCTTTCTAAACTAACCACATATTCTCAATAGAATTTAGGTCAGGTGAATGGGTTGCTCAATCTCTTCTTTTAATCCCATTTAGAAATTGAAGCTGTTGTGTAAAAGCAGATATAGAATAGCTAGCACTATCTTCAATTATTTGGACACTCATATCAACTCTATCCATATCCTGATATGATGGAATCAGATAAGGTACCTTAACTCAGTTACCTACTACATATAATTAAAGCCTAGGTAATTCTTCACAAAGGTTTTTTCTAACTTGCTTTTTTGATACAAAGGTACAAGCTAACTGTGCTCTTTTAACATAAATGTAGCAAAGAGCTGAACAGTAACTGGTTGTCTAAGGAATATACTAGATACTAGGTAGTATCTTTGCTCAAAGATAGTAGCAGAAGAGTATCAGGTACTAGGCTGGTAATAAACTACTTCAACCTGAAAATAGATTTCATTGCTATAGATATAATGTCTCTACGATTCCTTGGACTAGTGATAATACTGATGGGCAAAACACCAATACTGATAAAAACTCCTGACAGTCAAATAGGCTTTTATTCAACAAACTAGTATAAAGAGATTAGATTTTTGAAGGCAGTTCTCCACTTTCTACTCTAATATATTAAGGCCAAATAAGATTATAATATCCTGCATAGTGGCAGTTGGCTCTTAGCTAGAGATATGTCAAAGTTGCCATTAATCTTGATCAGATAGCTTTTTTGGCCTTCTAGTTTATTTCTTGTTGTTAATTTGATTTTTGTTATACTACTACTTGATAATCATTCATGATATAGTAGAACCAAATATTCTTAATGCTTCTCCAATTTTTACATAGGATCAACTCATTACATGCTTTTCAATAACTGCAATGCATTTTGTATAATACAAGAATACTCATAAGTCTTCATTAGTTTTGAGGATTCTGGTAGATCAGAATATAGTTAAGTGTAGGGTATCAATAGTTGGAATAGATATTTAGTTAAATAAGCCAAGCTGGCCTATTGCAATACTTTTCTTACTCATCTGAAGCCAAAGTCTCTTTGCTTCTATTTATGAAGAGATGATATCTTGTTTAACTATTATGGCAATACAACAAGTACTCTTATTTTACTCCTATGATGGCTTCCCTAGATATATCCACTTTTCTCATTATCAGCTATAAACAGACAGTATTCTCTCAACTCAGCTCTCTACTTTCTTGATCTACATTTTTCAATCTTCATAAATCACTGGTATAGAGTTGAGTTCAAATATTGTACAGAATTTATTTGCTATCCAATAGGTCGTAATCCTGTTCAAGACAATCACAAAGGCCTTGATATCTCTCTAGCATGTTTGTCCTGCCCTTGCATGCTGTTATCCTTTTCTAGCCTCCTTGCTTATCAGTTATAGGCTTTCTGACTTTCAAATGTTCTGAGAGATTGAGACCTATTTGAAGATGCTGCTTATAGATATTGTTATCTAATATTACTACTATTAGGCAGTAGCTGACTTTAAGGACAAGCGAGTTCTCACTAAGGCCTGATACTCAACAAAGTGAATTCTAGGAAGGCTCACTATACTCAGGATGTATGGAAGTACAGAAGTTGTATTGTATAATGAATATATTAATAATATCTCTTCTCCATCACTGATGATGTTTGTAAAAGCGTGGGAGGTACCTTGATATTTATATTCTGTATCTGGGTGTTTGTGGACTATCTAATCCTCCTACCTTCTCCTTTGTTTCATCAGTATGAACTTCGTAGACCCTGAAAACCTTAACCCCACTTGACTCTGAATTCTGTAGGCATTAGGGAGGGTGTCCCCATCCCTCTTCTCACAGCACCAGCTCTATCCATAGTTACTTCAACCCCTTTCACTGTGGCAGGCAGTTACTAGTTTGTTTTCTGCACATGAAGTAATCAGCTCTGATGATAGACTTATCAATATATCAGGAACTCTCATCTATCTGTGTTGACCTACAGGAAGTATCCTCCTTATTGCGCCAATGGCATTTAGGCCTCTTGATACTTATGGTCAACTTCTCGTATGGCAGGCCCTCTGCTAGCTCTACCTTGTCATGCCTCTGGGTGTGAATGAATAATTATCTCTTGAGCATTGTTCTCTCTTCAGGATTTCCTCCACATTCCTCCACCAACTGGCTTGCTCTTCAGTTTTGTTACTTGTGCGGCAGCCATGGACTCCTATTAGAGTAGCTGAATACCCCCCAGTTGGCATCCATCAGTTGATGTAGCTGAGTGGTCTTTGTATATATTTATCTCCACAACCAATCAACTGAATCTGGTTGCTTGACCTTATCAGTATAGCTAAGAATCTGCTCTTGAGGATTCAGTAAAGATGCCTCAGTCAGCGATCTTCAGTGGTGGCATAATTGAGGGTTTTGTGCTAGTATCGCATTGGTTGAAATTGTCTCATTCTCCAAATGCTCTGGCAAACCCTGGGGTTGAATACATAACCTTTTGCCAATAATCACGTGACATGCCCATTATGCTATACCAGTATGTCTTATGCATGACAGCTACAAGGCCCTTCAATTAGCCTTATTTAAAGGAGTATTAACTACTATAAAAATTCTAATAAACAAGCTGTGTACTAAGAGATTGAATTAAGATTAGTCATATCAAGATACAAATCTATATATCATGCAATATCATGTTTAAATTTCTTGGCACTAATTAGGAAAATAATTCATTATCCTCTACTTCATTATTGACCCCTTTATCACTATTGATGATATAATTATCTAAAATCTCACTAACCTCAACAAACCTCTTACCTCTATCTGCTAAAGTACAACCCTCTTTCAATTGACAATTAACCAATCATTGAACTAGAAAGTCTGTCTCTATCTGTAATGTGTTCACATCTAGAGTGCTAATCATGTTTTGTATATAATAGTAACAGGTAGCTTGCTTGATCAACAAGAGGTGAGAGCTGTAGTGACTAAAGGAGGCTTCAAGAAGGTATAATAGGAAATCAAGAAGTAACTGTTCAACTAAGTATATTAAAGATACTGTCAGTTGAAGCCTACTATTTTTATCGTAGAATCATTGGTCTTTAAATATAAATTCTTACTCATCCTAAGTATAAGCGATAATATAATCTCTTTCAAAGTATTAAGTAATACCTTTAAAACATAACAAGTATTAAAATTTAATAATACTATAAAACAAAACATAAAATATTCAAAATATCAAGTGATACTTTTAAAATATAACAAGTATCAAATGATACTATAAAATAAAACATAAAACATTCAAAGTATTAAGCAATACCTTTGAAATATAACAAGTATCAAATAATACTATAAAACAAAACATAACCTAGTATCTATACTAGTTACACTATCTCCTTAATTGAGATTTCAGTGTCAGCACTTCTATTAACTGGAAGTGACAATCTAATAACATGAAATAAATGTCAAACAATATCTACCTTCTCCTATGAGAAGCTTGTTTAGACCTCTCTTATAGCTCAAGTAGCTATGATATGCTAGCACCCTACCATACTTCTAATAAGTTTCCCTCCTCCTAATAAAATCTCTTACTTCTTTTTATTTATAATATCTAGTCTAGCATCTAACTCTTCCTACTATCAGATTAGTATTTTAGTTTTAAAGATTAGGTAGGTTCTATTTTCCTACTTTTAAGATATCCTCAAATGGGCAATTAATTGATATACTAAGAGGTTATATCAATCTAGTACAACCTCTTAGTGTAACACTAATAGTAATGTTATTAGCATATAGTGTATTCAAAATCTCTTCTGTTTTCTGAGCTATAAATAGGTTCATAGCAAGTAATATTGGCTGATTTTCAAGAATAGAAACAACTTGCTCATAAAGCTACTCAAGTATTATACTTTTTTTTTTTCTCCTTTAAGATAGTTGGCCCAATCACTTTTCTATGAAAGAATACCACTAGTTAAACTCTAGGAACTGTATTGATGAACATGGTAAATTGAATTGTTCTCTATCTTTTGTCTCGCTATAATATACTCCTTGACTGAATTGAAATTGTTTTGTCTTCAATAAAATTATATGTTTGCCCTTTGAGATACTCAAAGGGTAATAATATTTGATCTATGTTGTAGATATTCTACAACCTGTATCTTTTAACCTCAGCAGGTAAGTCCCTTCAAGTTAAGACAAACTCATTATCTACTTGAATTATTGAGTTTCTTCAATTAAACCTCATTCATCCTAGTATTACTTCTGCAAAATTAGCAGGAAGCTTGCTAGACTTATTAGTTAAAAGATATAAACTAATCCAATATGCTTACAGAAAACTCTGAAACCAGCCATTTGAAAACTTAAATTGGTTTTCCCCACTTTCTATATTAGGATAAAGTTTTAAGAATAACTTTTTGCTAATCTGTCAAAACTAGCCCCTTTGTACAGGTCCTTCAAGTACTCTTCACTAATGAAACTCTTTATATAGTGCTTGTTCTAGCTTCTGTAACTTTCATAGCTGTTCTTTACTAGCCAATTACTACTTGTCTTACCTTGCATTGGCATACCTCTCCTTCTTCTTATTCTTCTTCTACTGGGACAGATTGCCAATAGGGACTTTGAAGTAGTATGCTATTTCATTTTATGTTGGATCTCAGTTTTTACTTAATCTACAAGGTATTTATATTCTATACTACCAAAATAATACGCAAAGCTTATAGCTAATTGTATATGACTAATATATACTTGTAGCACCCTTAGCACCTTTCTGAAGAATCTCAGTAAGTGGTTTTCTTTTTGGCTCCCTCTTTTTCTTTATTTCACTATAAAATCTATTAGCTAAAAGTAGTGGGAGTATTGTCCAAATTGTTATCTATCCACATACTTTTTTATCTTGCTTAGAAAGCATTTCATACTATTTCTTTGACTAATAGAGTAAAAAAACTTGTTAAAAAAGTAATAGGTAGTATAGAGTATGATAATAGAGTTAAGGTAAATGTTTAGAGAAATTGTATATATTAAAATGAATAATAAAAACTGCAAAAGATTTTCATTCACTAATGGCTTTACTACAAATCTGCATGTTGTAATTATGTTTTTATTTACTTTATAATCTGTTGTTGGATTTACCATTGAGTCAACCCACATTACACTATTCAAATTTTCTAAATTTATGTCTCAGACATCTTTCTATGCCATTTTTAACAACTTTAAAACAATCTTATAGCATACAGCTCATTTATTTGAGTTTTTATAGTATGGTATCATATGTGTTATCTCATGGCACATTTTGGTCCAAGTTAGATCAGGCCTTCCTGTTCCCTAGGATTGAGTTCCTTGTAGGAATACTGGGTATTATACCATCCCACAATCTGACAGTTTCCTCCGATAGGCAAACCACACAAGGGAATTCAGTTGGCACAACCAACAGGTTGCATAGTGCGAGAGGAGAGGTCAGAAGGCCTGCTTTGAACTAATGCATATGAGGAGACTTGTTGAAACAATGCAATTACAGACATCTTCAGATGTCATACATTTTGTATACTTACTTGCAGTAGAGGGATCCAGCAGTTGCAATAATTTCTGCAGAAAATGCAGTAATCACACCAACAGTGCTGGATTAGGAAAGGCAAAATACCAAGAAAATAGACTAGGTATATCAGGCAGGAATTGTAACCGGTACGGGTTACTAGGGTTTTATGTTTGGTTTTTACAGTATCGGTTGATACTTGTATTGTTTCGTGTGCTATCGGTTGATACACA
>PYWC01000004.1:285169-300974 GCA_003182015.1 Tuber magnatum | reverse complement strand
GATGGAAACAGCAGACTTCGACAGACCGTATTCTTAATATACTTGGTTGAACGGTTACTTCTTTGATCTCCTATTACACCCCGTTCGAAGCCTCCTTTAGTCAAGCAGCGCTCGCTTCGTGTTGATCACGAAGCCATCTGCTCCTATCGTACTGCTACATGACTAGGGTCTAGCCCGAACACGTTACATGAGGTCTACCAGGGGGCGGATCCTTCCATCTGACTTGGGTTGTACAAACATAGCTGCTACTCCGGGAACTTCCTGTCGTATGGTAACTCCAGCCTGTCATTTCTCGTTTATCCAGTTCATGAGTTTCTCCTTGTAGGCTTCTGGGATCGAGTATGTTGGTTTGTTTTGTAGGTCGGTTGGATCTTTTAGCCGAATATGGTGGCTAATCTTACACACAGGGGGTAGTGTTTCAGGGACCTTGTCCGGGAATACATTTTTGAATTCTTCCAACAATGTTGTTGTAGTGGTGTCTGACACAGTGGCTCGGAATTCCCCACTTGTTGGTTTGCATAGCACACGCAGTTTGTCATCGGGAAATCCCACTGCTGTATCTCCACACCTGATAAGAGCATTATGTCTTTTTAGGAATGGCATTCTTATGAGGGCGTTGTATTTCGCAAGATTTCCTACCAACATCTCCTGATTTGTCCATTTCTTTTTTCTGATTCCCACCATCAGACCACACCTTTTATGACTTGAGGAGCGGGAGCCTTTCATGGCCATATTGACTGTTGTCGGTTGGGGTAGAGGCTCCGTAGGGATTCCATGGGTAGAGATAAAGGTGGCGCTAACTGTGTCGTAGCCGATTGTTCCCATGTCGAATAGTACATTTGCTGGGTGTCCATCTATGTGAATCGTTCCTTCAAGAGCATCACGGGGCCTGATTGCCACCGTTGGTTGCGTTCGGAGGCTTTCCATTTCTACCGAGTTAATTTCCACTTCGTCATATTCGGTTGCTTCCATATGGTTCCTACTTGTTTCTCGCTTAGATGATTTTCCTTTTCCCTTTTTGGCATAGCAGTCCTTTGCATAGTGCCCCTTTTTCCCGCATTCGAAACATGTGCCTTCATCGCATCGTTTCTGCTTCTTATCTTTCTTGTCTTTCGAATCTTTGCAGTATGGCTTATCCTTTCTTGCACTGTCCCGTGATAATGATCCTTTGCTGTTCTTCTGCTGCAGTATGTGGGTTCGGTAAACTCCTGTTTCATACAGGATAGTGTCCTTTCGTTCGGCCCATTTGACTATCTTGTCAAAGAAGTCTCCTTCTTCTTCCCTGGGTTCTACCTCCTGGCGCAGTCTGCGGTACATTGCTTCATACAGTCTTTGTCGCAACGTGTACTGAGATACCCTCCCAGTAGGCAATTGTCCATGATACATTAAGAGATCTATCGCAACCAAGGTTATTCGTTCTGTTTTGCCATTTTGTACTTGCTTGATATCCTTGAACCTTTTGTATAGTTCTTCCATGTTTCACGAGGATTGGAATCTCTCTCTCAGGTATTTTATCAGGGTCATTCCTCGGATTTTTTCCCCACTCTCAAAGTGGTTCATTGCTTGGTGGTATGCTTCCTCTGCTTTTCCAGTACAGAAGCTTCCAAAGTACGCTCCGCTTCCTTCTTTGGTTTTTTCCACTCTGTGCAGGGCCAGGTATTGAGAAGTGGTTGTTACCCATCGGTCAAATGCTTCAGGTTTTAAATCGTCCTTCTTGCCCGAGAATGAGGATGGCAGCGGAAGTTTGATTTTAGGTCCTGTTTGCCCGGCCTCTAGGCCGGGTGGCCCAGCGGATTCATCTTCAGACATGTTGTATTCGGACTCTTCGTTACTGGGGCTGTCTTTTGATGAGCTTTCTGGAGAGTCACTGGGGAATTCGTCTGGTGGCTGCTTTACTACCGTGCGATCTGATGCTTCTTCGTAGTTGTCTTCCTTCTTAGGTGTCCCGACGGGTATGCTGTCTTTCTTCGGTGGTTGTGCCAGTGCCTTTCCTTTACTGGGGCTGGGGGGAAATAGCACAGAAAGGCTGGTTGCTGTCTTTACTAATTCGTCAGTCGATTCGCTAAAGGTCTGCTTGGCCAAGTCTCGCGCTAGTTGTCTTCCTGCTTTGTCAATTGAGAGGTTGCCCTTTGGCCCTTTCGGTTTCTTTGGTTGCCTTTTCTCAGTTAGGCCTTGTTGTGGGACCTGCTTCCCACTTCAAGTCTCCAGTGACTCAATTGTGTCATATTGGCGGAGCCGAACCTTCCTTGGTTCTGCCACTCCCCACTGCTAGCTTCGTTGTTGGACGCTTCGTAGGTTGATCAGACCAGGTCCTGGCAGGTTTCTAACCACTTCCTGAGGTTCAAAAAATGTAACGTGTTCGGACCAGGCCCTAGTCGCGTAGTGGTACGATAGGAGCAAATGGCTTCTTGATCAACAAGAAGCGAGCGCTGCTAACTAAAGGAGGCTTTGAACGGGGTGTAATAGGACATCACAGAAGTAACCATTCAACCAAGTATATTAAGAATACTGTCTGTCGAAGTCTGCTATTTCTACTATAGGAATCAGTGGTCTTTAAATACAGGATATCGCTTATCTCCAGTATGAGCGATATTCCAAACGTTGTGTGTATCAACTGATAGCATACGAAATAATACAAGTATCAAACGATACTATGAAACCAAACATAAAACAATGTGTATATCAACCGATAGCACACGAAACAATACAAGTATCAAACCATACTGTGAAACCAAACATAAAACAACCTAGTACCTGTACCGGTTACACTACTAGAACAATAGGGGAAGATAAATACAAGGTTTGAACATCAAAAAAAAAGAGTTATCCATATATATATAGGGTGATAAGATGTAGAGAATAGGTCAAAGAAAGAGAAGTAAACCTTCATACAATGGTACAAAATATGATTACAGCTTATACTGCCATAGTTTCATTATTTTTACTTGATCCATTTTTGCTACTACAACAACAATTATGAAAAAGAAATATTGTGATGCAGCATATCCATTTGAATCTACTGCATAGTCAAATTCAACGTGAATGCTTACCCATTTCTCATCCCAATCGTGACCAACCTCTATATACTAGGCACCAGTTTGATCTTTTGACTAAAAGTAATAACTAGTGCCTAGAATTGCTTTAATTTATGAAGGTTCAGATATAGAAGTTAGCCTAGGCATTTAGACTACAGGATTAAGTACTACAAATTGCTGTCAGGCTTCTGCAGAAACCTGCTCAGCTATACTTCTATTTTGTTTAGCTTTTCCTAATTGTTATAAAAGTTGCTATAATGTATGTATACTTTGTTCTTATCACTATTTGGTTTTATTATCATATAGTCTTGCTTATTTGTATACTTACTTTGCTCTATATATTTTTTATTTTATTTCTATCTTATTTATTATTATATAATATATTTAATATTTGTATAATATTAAGGTCTAATAGCTAATAAAAAGAAATTTACAAGGTTTTTGGTTGTAGTACTTCTTGGATTAAGACAGTTTTTAATAGAACATTAATTTATATCTACAAACAATGAAAGAATTTCCTGTTTTGGTATGCTGAACGCCTTACACCAGAATGACTTCAAAGCTATTATGATGCTATCGATACTCCAGAAAATAGAATCTATGGTTTTATTGATGGAACTTATTGAGCCATCTGTCAACCAGGTACCATGGATCAGAAATTCTTCTATTCTGGCTACAAAAAGGTCTATTCTATTAAATTTCGAGCAATTATGGTATCTGATAGACTTATTATCTATGTAGCAGGTTGTTTATCTATTTTCTATTCCTTTATTATTGTTTATTTTACTTTTTATTTTATTATTCAAGTTCATTATCAATTATTTCTTTTACTATTGTTTTTAATTTCTTTTTACAAAATTTAAACAATATTAATTTAATTATCAATGTATACATAGGTCCATATAAGAGGATATTAGTTGATTGGAGTATGTACAAAATCTTACAATTTGGACAATGAATATGGCCTGGGATGTAATTATCTAATGGACAGCAGCCATTAGTATATGGAGATCTAGTATATTTTTTAGGACTGGGGATCATGGGTGCATACTGTAGTCTCAGAAATCTCAATATAATACCAGCTGAACAGCAATTCAATAAGCATATAGTACAACAATGAATAAGTATGGAATAGGGTTTTGGAAAAGCTCTTATGCAATGGGGATTTTTAGGACATAAGCTTAACTTTAAGGTTGAACTATGATCAGTTGGAAGTTATTATGCTATTTGTATTCTTTTGGCAAATGTACATACTTGTTATTGGAGTTCAGCTATAGGTATTAAGTTTGACTATCAACTACCAAGTATTTTTGAATATCTTTACTTTGAGTAGAGATTTTATTTTAAGCTATCAAATAAACAACAATGAAAATAAAATATATAAAATAAAACTTCTAAAATCAATCAACAAAAGATAAGAAATCAAAAGAAATACAAACAATACCTACATTTACTTATTGGTTAAAAGTTGAAGCAATTCCATCATTTTCTCTTGCCTTGTCTTACTTTTCTTTTCTGCCTCCACTCGCTTTCTTACAGAATCATTCAACTTTTGCTCTACAATTCTTTCTTCTTTCATTAACCAATTCAACTTTCTCTCCTCCTCTGTAAGTCACTTCTGTCTCCTTTGCTTGTCTCTTTTAACATCTCCTATCTCTTGTCCAAGTTCTTATTTGTGGGATTGAACTGGATTGCTAGCTTTTGCAATTGTATCCACTAACTTATCAATCCCAGCAGTCAGTGTCTCCTGATACATTTTACCTGCCTTACTTTTTCCTTTTTCTTTCTCTCTACTGTTTCTTCCTCGATATCTCCACCCTTGTTCTCTACTTTTTCCTCATCTTCTACTCCTATCATATCAATAGACAGCAAAGGCAAGTCTACCCCATCTATCAATTCAACTCCTTCCCATTGTGCTAATAATTGTGTCATTGTTAAACAAAGTCAAGATATAGTCTCTTTGCTGTTATGCGTATTATTGTCTCCTTCTTTTTCTCCAACTAATGCCTCCTCTTTTTTTTAACAAATTTCTGACCATGTTATAGCAGCTTGGTTAAGATCTATTACTGCTACAACAACATCGGATCTTGACTCACTACAAGTACTTCTGTGAACCTTATTTATATTGTAAGTCAGAATCTTTTAATCTAGTTATTTTATAATTGAGGCCTTACTAATATACCTTTACTTGAATCAAAATATCTCCCATAACAGCTTCTATACTATAATCAAACCTCTCAGTATGTTTAATAATTTCTCTTTGTATAGCAAAAAATTCTGTTTTTCCTATTATTTTATAATCCTCCACTACTGCTATACAGTGTCATACAATAACTAATTCCTGCTCATCACTTAGGCAATTTTTTGGAGTTACAGAAATTGGGCAATTGGGAATTGGTTGGGGTTGGGTTGGTCGATTGAGTAGAGTTTGATTTTGAGGCAGTAGTAGCCAACTTGAACCAGTAATAGGAGTACAAATTATTGGGACTGGTGTAGCTAGCAAGGGTTGCTCAATTTCAATATTCATTTGTTATGATATTGGATTTGGGTTTTGATTTGCTACTGTTGCTTATACTGTATATTGGTTTCTGATAAATCTATATATTTGTAAATATTTAATGATCTTGTAAGCTAACATATTCCATGTATTTCCTTGTACTTGTACTATTTTTTTTTTGGGGAGGGAAGTGTAAAAATAAAATACTAATCAATTTTAGTTTATATGTACATACCAAGAACTGACATTCCAATATTGTGCAAATACAATGGATATATGGGATCCTGAAAGAAGTGTTATAGTGGGAGGTTTATTGCTTGAATACCATAGGCTCTAGTGACCCATTCATAATAGAAGTAGTGGTAGCGATTATGTTCCTCTGAATGTGACAGTTGGACTGCTGGGTACATATTCTGTTCTTGTTGCTTATATTGTTGTACATGCCCTATCTGATTTGCTTGTGATTTAGGAGTTTGAGAAGAGGATTCGTTTATTTTTGATTTGGAGGACATAATAATTCTGGTCTGGAAAGGTTTTGTAAAAATGAGAGCATACAGATGAGAAAATTTTTTCAGTATGGTAAGATCTCCAATTCCTCTATCTAGTAAGTCTATAAACTAACTACATTTAAGCTACTTTTCCTTGGCTCAAGTCTTAGCTACTGGAACTCATTATTTTCCCACTGGTACACCCTGCTTCTCTAGTGTCCTCTTGGCAAATCTTTCAAGAATTCGGTCTGACTGCTGGATCCCTCTAGTACGAGTAAATTCTGCTCGGATCATACTGAGATTTGGAGACCCCTGACTGAGGGATCCACTAAACCGTTGACCCCGAGAACTGGCGTAAAATTGTGCTAAAGTGTGTTTGGTCATGGGAGAAGTATCATACCGGGGTTAGCCGGCCTTTACCGGGGCACCGTTCTATTGCCCGTACTCGAGTATAGTATTATATAATAGCCTCGAGTAATAGGAGACTATTAGTTAGGACTGCGTACTATGCCCGTACTGGAGTACAGTACGGTAGACTACATCAAAAAATACAGCATTCCACCCGGTTGCTAAATATCATTCCTGCGACTTTAATGACCCTCGTCGTTTCCTCCCTCAATTGTTCGAGTAACATATCATACTTCACCTCTCTAAACCTTCAGGAACCCCTGCACAAACGGGTGACCCCCCATGTTCGCGCGCTACCCTACCCCGCCCTCTTTAAGGGCTATGACGCCCCTCATCCCGGGCATTGGAAATGTGTCTTGTCACATAATAGCCCACGGTAACCTTGACAAGGGGTTTCTGATAAAGCTGCCTCCCGTCACGCTCCTCGCCCCACCTGCCACCCTCAACACCTCGCTTGACAAACAAGGAATCGTGACCTTCTCCCTTCCGCTAGCGACGGAATACTGGCACAATTCTATTGGTCTTTCCCCGATACCGGTAATACTCACAGGGTCGGGCGGAGCCGGACAGAGAAATCATGGCACAGGACATAGTTTTCACGTACGATTAATGCTTCTCCCTATCCGGTGGGCTAAGTCATCCAAGCTAAAAGTTTTCCTGGTTGTGAAGGCTCGCGATCGTAACCACAATAATCCTCTTGCTCATATGTATCCGCTCGGTACTGTTGCGTAGGGCAAAGATTGCTCGACAGCAGCGGGTCGCGGAGATACTCGGGCAAGCCGAAAGAGAGATACCGGCCGGGCAGTGGGTGGGAGCCACCCATGTGAACTCCATACTCAGGTGGGCATTTCTTCGACCGGTTGACACGAAGGCGAATTCAATTCACAGTTATGTGTACTGTATTAGGCCTGCGCCGGTTTATTTCTGCAATACAAGGCCTCCACCAGCTCGTGTGCGTCCCAGCACCAATGAAGAGGTCGCTATCGAGCCTTTGCCAGTTTACGAAGCGCCACCGCCAAAGTACGATAATGTCATCAAAGGGGCACAGCCACCGGTGCAGATGAGGGACCTCGAGCGTGGTGAGCCTTCAGGAAGTACCGGGGCAGAAAACAATCCACCCGAATACAATCAAGAGAGGGGTGGAGAGGAAGGGGTTGTCGTTGCCAGTGTCGCTACAGATGGAAGCCATACCACTGCTACAGAGGGTGAACGCAGGAGAGGGATATTTTCAACGGCAAGGCCATTCTACGGGTTTGGGCTAATGGGTAGATTGCGGAGGTAGTGGGTGAGTGATCAAGGCAGAAGCCGAACACACTTCATTCGGTTTAAGCTTACATCTCGGGATAGGGGAGCGCAAGCGTTCGTCTCATCTTCGATTGAGCTCGGGTGCTATTGCGCATATATCTCCCGACCCAGGGTTCTTGCTATTCCTGTTCTTATTCAAACTTATACGCTAGGTTTACTCTCGGGTTTGAGTTATGTCTCTTTCCTTACCTGTCCACAGAATGTTCGGGTTTGAATTTTTGTTCTCGCTAGGAATCCTTGAAATTCTGTGGCGGATGGTTTTTCTGGCTACGAAGCTTGGCGTACGGCTGTTTTCTCAATTTTTCCTGCTTATGCGAGTCTTCTGAAGTGAGGTCTGGATTTCAGTCAGGGCGTTGTTTTACGCCCTTGCTCTTTTTCGCGGAAGCTTGTGTCCAAACATACGAAAAAGTGGAGGTAATTTAATCTTCGATGTTGACGGTTTAGTCTTGGGGGAGAAAACACTTGACACTGCAGACTACAACATAAGATCTCGGCCACAGCCGCGTAGCCCATCAAACCCGTTCTGCGGGGTACACTTGACTACTTGTATTATATTTCTTCCATAATATGAAGCTCAACGTCCGAACGGGAGACGGGATTCACGCATTAGCAACCCCACCTCTATGCGGTTACCACTTCGGCGGTGAACTCCAGTATCTTTATAAAAGACACATCTGAAATTGGAAACTTTTGAACCGGAGGATTAAATTTTTATTTTTTTCCCCCTCTACTATTCGTCCGTGGAGAGATGGTGTACCCCAAGCTTCCGCCGGTGATATCGAGGATCGTATTCTCTCGCCGTCGGTGGAAACGTCACGGCATCCACCGGAACGTTTGTTTCACGACACAAGCTCCTGGGAGACCAGCAAAGGGCTTCCTTTGCCCGAGCTAATGAGAATTGCTTTATATATATATTCTTCTTGTCCGAGCCTGGCGTAAGGCTTTCCCCTCTTTCTCTCTGTTTCCATTTGTTCTAATATGTCGCTGTATCCGATGTTTTGGCTTTAATATTTGGCTGGCCTAAATTATCACATTCTCTTTACCCACTTACAACTTGACAGTCTATGTAGGGGACAGGCGTCCTCTATATCCCTCATCTTTCTTTTCTTCCATTTGAGATTTGATACCAGACCAGACCAGGCCGCCCATATCTCTAGGTCGATCTGAACCACATCTCTACTTGTCTCCTTGCTATTCGCTTCTCAGGAAACTGACCCATCATGGCCAACTCCAAATCGGCCAGGACGCTTTCCCAACCGCCGCCTCCTCCAGCAATACCTCTTCCACCAATCCCGACTCAAATGCCCGTTCCTGAAATTCCTCTAGTTCCCTAGAATCCTCCAAGCCCCCCGAAGGGTCAGCAAACACAGCAAAACCTCCTCCCCCACCTCTGCAAACACCCAAACGATCTTTGTCCCTCATAACAGAGATACCAAAATCCGATCCAATGTGTTTAAGAAGCCCTATAAACACTCCAGATTCTGTCCGAGCGCCCCTTCTTTCCCGCACTTCGCGAACGATCAGGAGAGCCTTCTCCGCTCGCCGTGCACCAACACCCGTGGCCACGAGACGCCCGGTCACCGCTGGGCAGATCGGCACACCAGTACTTCATCAAGGAGAGAAGACGATACGGACACTTGCAAAGATGGGAGTCACTTTAGATGCAAATGGAAAAGGCGCTATTATAACCAAAGCACCGCTTGGATCGCCACGACCGAAAAGGCAACACGATAGGCCGCACCGGAAGGCCGTCCCTAATAGAGGTAAAAGCAACAGAAGTAGTGAAAATGGTGGAAGAGAATTAGAAAAGAAGAGGGATAAACGTCGGGGGTTTGTATTTGAGCCGGCACTCGAGGATGGAACAACGGTCGAACCCTTGGAAACGATCATTGCGCCGTTAAGGATGCTAGGTAATGTTCTCGAAGGGGCGGACGATGGTGAGAATGGCCATATGGTAAGCGTAACGGAATATAGCGATGGAGAGGTAAGCCCTGTGAACAGCTGTGAAGACAGCCCGGGGATATTTGACGATCCCATCGATAAGATGCGATGGAGCTTTTTAACGCCACCCAGGCCGCAGGAGAACGTGCACGGAGCTCTAGGGGGCACCAGGCAAATGACGGGAGGAATAGCTTGTTCCCTTGCAGATACTGGTCAAAAAAAGGCCAATCCTAAACAAGAAACGCCCAAGCAAGGCAAAGCCACGCCTAGTCCCACAGCTAATCTTGCCGGTCCGGTCATTGACAGAAAGGCACCCGAGTCCGGGAACCATTCATCACCACCGACCCGCCCCCCACCAAGGTCTTTGCCTTCTGTACCCGGTGGAGATGAGGAGGTGCAAGCACGACGGAGACCGGTAAAGGAGACGGTCGAGAAATTTGAAAGGAAAATTAGCACGTCTCCAAAACCTTCCCCACCGGTGCTTGGGCCGGTATTCGCTAAGGGGAAAAATGGATCTGTTAAGTCACCAAAACATGCTCCGGTTAAGAAAACAAAAAGACCCATTCCTCCTCCTCTCGTTCTCAGGAAGACAGGTCCGTCAAGACCACCCGGATTACCCCCTATCGTTATTGAGCAGAAGAACGCGGATATAGATCTCCCAGCCCCGGCGATAGGCTTATACGCCGACAGGGGAAAAGCGGCTCCCAAGACCCAGGAAGCCCGACTTAAGCCTCAGAAGCCACCAATCAAAGCACCAAAAGCCCCAGAGACCCCCAAAGGTCCCCGGAATCTGCCTCCAGTGCCAGCGAGACCGCAGTCTCCCTCTCTGCTTATTGTTTCAGTTTCCCCGCCAAGTGCTCCTCGTACACCAGTACTGCTTCAGCTGCGAGCCGCCCAAAATGATGATATCCCCACCCGCATCAGGGACCCCCTGACTGGTATCCAATACATTCCTCCAGCTGCACCATCCCCTCCTATGTCACCTCCAGCAGGGCGAAGCCGGCAAGATGAGGAGAATTGCATCGAGGAAGAGGTCTTGAAGGAAGTTCTTTCACTGGAAGCATCACGAAAAGACTTTTCTCAATATCTCGCGACAAGGTCCAACGGGAATGATGGTAAGCTCTTAGAACTCTACATGGCGGCGAAGGCCCACGAAGAGGCATTGAATCTTGTCATGAAACTATCGGAGGAGATTCAAGTTATCGCCACGCAAATACCATTCTTCAAGTTAGACAAATCGAATTATCCGGAGAATATCACTATGGCGCAAAAAGAAGCATTTAGGAGGATGGTGGAAGAATTTCCCACTTATCTGATGACTAGTTCTTCTAGGCCGATTGAGCGGCAGAGGGAATTAGAAGAGAGGATGGGGATAGGGAGACAGAGGGATATTGAGTGTGAGGTTGAGAGAGAATTGGGGAGGGAAAGACGGGGGAGAGGTGAGCAGAAGCGCAGGGAGCTTCAGAGGGAAATAGAGAAAGAACGGGAAAGGGCTAGTATGGAAGGGGAGCTCGGACGGGGGATGGTGAGGAAGCTAGAGACCGCGGAGGGGGGGAAAGCAGTCAAAGGCCGTGAGCGCCGAGGCCGTCAGACGCACCCCGAGAAGGACCCCGGCCTCAAACTTCAAAAGCCCAAAGAAAAGGCCCGCCATCTCAAGTGCCCTTCTGCAAAGACCACCCAATCCCAAGTCGCACCAGTCATGGAAGAAGAATCCTTCGGAGACATGTCGTATCCAAACTGCATCGACAAGCCTTTAATTACCAAAGACGGTGGGCCCCTCTCCCTCATCATACACCGCGAGAAAAAGGCCCTCCCGGACTCCCTTAGCTCAACAATGTCCGCAGCGCAAGCAGCGACCACAAAGTCCCATCAAAAACTCCCCACCCCGGTCCGCCGCCGTCGCTCCACCGTCCGTGTAGCCCCCGGCTCAGAAAGGAAAGTGCACATAGCCAACTCTATCCAAAGGAAATCTCTCTTGCCTCAACAATCCCATTCCTCCCGCCACTCTCTCCGCCCGAGCATTGAACGCGCCCCATCCTTCTCCTCGTCGGCGTCGGAATCCGAGCCGGAGCCCGTCAACGACTGCTACTCGAAGGTTTCCATATCTGATAGCATAGGCAACTGCCATGGGGAGGGTGGTGCGCCCGGCCCTGCGTACTCCAGTAATCGTATGAGCTTTGCTTTTACAAGAGATGAGGTAATCAGGCTTAGTAAGGTTCTAGAAGGAGAGGACCACTTGAGGATCTCTGGCGGGGAAGAATACGGCGGTATTGTGGAGAAGCTGCTTGATCTTAGGGATGACGAGGTGGACCACAAAAGGGATACCACTATCGGGCTATACGATCTCTATGATTGTTAGTCCGGGTTAGATATTTGGCTGCTGTTTTTCGGTTGTTTTCCCGGTCCTTTGTAGGAATTATTATTTAGATTACTCTTGGTGTTTATCCCTTGTTACTGTGTTTTCTCCTTTTCATGTTTGCTCTCTTTTTTTCTCTTCCGGTTTCCGGGTTTCCTTAAGTTAGTATCGGGTGACGGTCATAGGGCGTCACTCGTATATCGGTCATAAGTTTTTTTTTCTTCTTTGCTTATTTCCTTGCGTGCTTATATCCCTATCAGACTCTCTATTCTCTTTGCGAATATCATGAGCGACCGATGCCCTATTGTGCAACTCTATAGGCGTTAGAAAACTTGATGGACGACGAAAAGGAAAAAAAAAGAAGTGTTCCCCACATGTTCACGACAAAACCCGGGTAATCTAGCAGGCAGTATAGTGGTCTCGCACTCGCCAACACTTTCAGCCATCATAGCCAACTTTACCCAACACCCACCCACCACAAACACAACCCAAACACGCCACAAACCCCCCCCCCGCCCGGTNATCCACCCCCTCCCCTCAACCGAGTGACCAAACATGAATCGGAGAAGAGAATTCAACTCGCCCATCATACCACATCCGCAGGAGAGAGAAGAAGAAAAAAATTAAAACAAAATTTCTTTAAAACCTACAGCGGTGTACCGGTAGTGTACGCATGCAGGTATAATGCAAAGCGTTCCAAACCAGGACCAAGGCCGTTGCATCCTGTAATGCCTCATATTTGTTAGAGTGCAGGGTTGTCTATTACAAAAGGTATACTTTATAGGTCATATGTTCAATTCCTACCTTTGTTGAAGTTTTTCTTCATATTTTCTTTGGTCTGATATCATATCTTGATTTTTTATTTTATTAATATTATCTACAACTTTCGACATGAATTGATTTTTGTTAACTATAATACAAGTTCTTTACCCTTCTATGAGAATTGTACTTTCAACTCACTAGTCTCTCATATTCTGATGTTGCATATACAATATTGCTCCCATAGACTTCCATGATTCTGTGGGTATGCACCCAATATCTCCAGATCTGTTGCTTTGGTACTATGGCTAGTGCCTCTGGTACTAGGCACTTTAATGCCTCAAAGTCATACTCACAGTTATTCTTGGTATATACCTTTGCAGCACCCTAAAAGTATTCAATGAAGTTAAGTTTACAGTGAAATGCTAGATAAAAAATAATCTTATATCCAGCATCTAGAATTGCTTCTTCAATCTGACTCTTTTGACTTTTAAAGTCAGGTTAGGTAGTGAGAAGTGCTTGGGCACAGCAATTTCCTCTATCTAAACACCTTGAATTTAGTTTTCTCTTCTTACTCGTTGACTTAATAGAGCACTGAGTCAGAAACTGCAGACAATCATGTAGCCAAAAACCACACTCTTCCAAAACTACTTTTAGTCCTTTTGGAGTGCTGTCAGGAAATACCATTTGCTATATATATCCAACTTCTGAATAGCTATTATCAAGGATAAAAGTATTATGCATTGGCTTGATATTTTTTCCTCCTGGATCTAGGTTCATTTCAGAAACTCATAAAGCATTGTCAACATACTTAAGATAGTTGCAAGTGTTATTGAAGGCAAATAGAGCTTTGCAGCCTAGAAATTGTGCCTCAAAGGCAGGAATTATCTTGTTTACAATTTGGTCTAAAAGGCAATCCCCATTTCACCACACTTCCCCTCTACACTTCAATGTAACACAGATATCTCTATCTGCTAGATGGCCTGTTGGGATTAGAAACTCGGATACATGAAGGCCCTGACCACAACCCTTCTTTTGAATAGGATTATACTCCTTATAAACCCAAATAAAATCCTTTTCATCACTTGAGTTAAAGGTCAATTTATCTTGAGTAACAAGAATAAGAGGTTGAACCACTCCAGATTTATGATCTGGATTGGAAAGAATATCAAGATTTTTATTCCACCTCATGAACTAATCTTTGTATAAGGCTATTTTGAGAAGAAAAGCCTAATGACAGTATTCTTTAACATCATCTCGCTCATGACCATCATTGTATATCCTCTTACGATACTCCTTGTATTTGAATCCTAGTTTTCTTAACCACTATAATACAGTTGATAAAGCAATTAGTTTTTGAACTTCACATGCAACATTGTTGCTTGACCAATTTGAGACCTTCACATCCTTATTCTGACTCCCCTAATATATTGCTATTGCCTTTATCAACTCTCATGCTGTTAGGTCTTTTTAATCATCTAATTAGTATCCTTACAGTACTATTCATGTTTAAAATATTAATATTACTTACTATCTTTAACTTTTCTAATATACTCTCTAGCAGCAGGTAATATTTCTAGATCTTCAAGCATGTTTATTGCTTTATGGTTTTTATTGTGATTTGGCCTTGATATATACTATTTGGTTATCCACATAACCTCATCGTGCATGATATATTCTTGTATCGCCTTTTCCCACTCTCCTCTATCGGCAATCTTTTTAACAAGAACCTTTCTAGACTGCAAGGTACTATGCTCTTCTCCTGGTAAATAAATCAGATTTCTGAAGTGCAGCCTCCTCATTCTTGATTTGCACTTTAAAAAACATCAAAACCTGAAAGTGTCAAGTAAAATAAGCTCCCTTGAGCCTATGGCCTTTACTGCATCTTCCTTTTGTAATCAGTTTTGCAATCACTTTTAGCCCATCCTGCAGGATCTGCAAGTGAATATAACAAGGCCTCATTTGGCTTTTTAGACACTTGGGCCAAGAATTAATACAAGCTTGTATTAGACAGCCAGGTATTGAGCTTGCTCCTGGTACAGTTGAGAATTGTTGCTGACCTAATGGATCCTCAACTACTTCAATGTCTCTTGTAGCTGATAATGTATTTTGTATCTTTTGACATTCTCAAAATCTATGCACATGAAGAGCATTGGCACTCAACTCTCTTCTTTGAACTGGTCTACCCTATATTCCCCTTTTTTAGTTCTAAAAAAATAATTATATTTATATATAGTTTTATATAATATATATCAAATTACTAGATTAATGAAATTGGACTTAAAGCTTACTTGGTTTGTGTTTCTTGCTTGTTTAAGTTTCTCACTCCTTGCTCAACGTCTCTGCGTATTCCGATTCACACTTGATTCAAGACCAGAATTATTTGGAGGTTCTTGTGATTCTCTACTAATAGATAATACATTTTTGTATTGGAATTGTGGTAGTAATATTGTGAGGAGGATTACAACATGTCCATAATTGAATTTGACACAATATATAAGAGACATGATATATTCTGGTATTAATTTTATGTCAAGGTCCCGATTAAATAATTAAAAACTTCGATCTAATACAGTAAACCAAACTTCAATACTTCTATTAAAATTCTAAATCAAATAACCCTGCACCCTAACAAATAGAAGGCATTACAGGATGCAACGGCCTTGGTCCTGGTTTGGAACGCTTTGCATCGTACGAGAACCGCCCCCCTCCCCCCTGAGCAATTATCGTGGACCCCTTCCACTCCCCTCCCCTCAACCGAGTGACCAAACATGAATCGGAGAAGAGAATTCAACTCGCCCATCATACCACATCCGCAGGAGAGAGAAGAAGAAAAAAATTAAAACAAAATTTCTTTAAAACCTACAGCGGTGTACCGGTAGTGTACGCATGCAGGTATAATGCAAAGCGTTCCAAACCAGGACCAAGGCCGTTGCATCCTGTAATGCCTCATATTTGTTAGAGTGCAGGGTTGTCTATTACAAAAGGTATACTTTATAGGTCATATGTTCAATTC
>PYWC01000004.1:242120-284535 GCA_003182015.1 Tuber magnatum | reverse complement strand
AAACACCTTCTCATTCGTTCGAAAGCCAATTTTACCGTGAAAACAATATATATAATATTAAAACAAGTAAGTGTCACAGTAGTATGAAGATAGTTATACTTACCTATATCCAGATGCCTGCTGATACCTCATATAAGAAGCGCTGCTATGTGCATGCTTTGCGATTTCGGGCTGGGTGGACCTACCAGCAGATTGCCGAGGACCAAAACATTGGCCTCAGTACCGTGCATGATATATGCAAAGCCCCAGCAACACCAAAAAAGAGAAAGGGTCGACCTTTCTCAATTGATAGTCCCACACGCCGCCACCTTGTCGCTACAGCGACAATGTCCTCAGCCCATCGCCGGATGCCCCTTATGGAGATCGCAGAGCTCTGTGGAGTCCAAGCGAGTGAGAAGACTATCCGAAAGGCCTTCTCACTCGAAGGATATTCTCGTCGGGTTGCGAGAAGAAAGCCCTTTCTCGAAGAGCGGCACAAGACCGAACGCTTAGCCTTTGCCCTCCGGCACCAGCATTGGACGAGAGAGGACTGGCGCCGGGTGATTTGGACAGACGAGTGTTACCTCTGGCTGACCGGATCCCATGGCAGAACCTGGGTCACCCGGCGCCCAGGAGAAGAGTACAAGGAGGATTGTATCGCCCCCAAGTTCCCTAAAACAAAAACAATTATGATATGGGGGGGAATACTTGGGGGCAACAAAACTCCTCTGGTGGTTTGGAATCGGGAGGACTGGGGAACCATAACAGCCAATAGTTATGTTAACCATGTTCTCACTCCTGTCCTGTGGCCATATTGGTATTGGGAAGGTCAGAGGAGGGGGGCAACACTTGTGGTGATGGAGGATGGGGCATCTGCTCACCGGGCCCGGTATACAGCTGCTGTTCGAGAGCAGTATAATATGCCAAAAATCAATTGGCCTGCCAAATCCCCAGATCTTAACCCGATCGAGAATGTCTGGCATATTCTAAAAAGTATGCTGAACAAGCGGCGCCCCCATCCCGTCGGCCAGCAAGGAATGGTCGATGCTATTATGGAGGAATGGCACAATATTCCGGAGTTTGAGATTCTGGAATTGGTGGACTCGATGCCAGAGAGAATTGCTGCTGTTATTGCAGCCAATGGCAGTCATACTCGCTGGTAGTCTACTGTCTTTTTTTTTTTTTTTTTAATTGTGTATATATTGAAATCTAGCTCTAAAATACGCTTTTTCTATCATGTAAACTACTTTGTTGATGTTCAGAATTCCCAATTTGGCACCCCTGGATTCCCCTGTCTCACCTTACCCCCAAGTGGCGTTTACCCCCCCCCTGTTTTCGGGTACTTCTTGCCTGGGACAAGTACTGTACGAGTACCCACTGGAATGCGAGTGAGCGGTTGGTCCGGGTTGACCTGAAGAGTGATCCCTGTCTTGCACGAAAACATCCCTTGGTGCCTGTGCTGGTAGGGGTTCGGGTTGTTGGGATATAAATAGTATTTTGGGTTGGACTTGGCTGGGACATGATACATAAATTAGGATACCGACCAGTACAGTAGGGCGCCTGGACGGGCTCTTTTGACAAAAAAGTTTAGAGATTTATCGGCTGATCCGGATTGGGTGAGTGGTAGGCGTATATAGGAGTCGCTGCTTGTGTTCAAGCACTCGAGTACGATACAAGTACAGTACTCGTACATGCAGTGCTTTGCTCTTTTTGCATGATACTACCGGTACGGTAGTGGGTTTTGATCTCTCCCTAACAACCTTGCATGGAGTTCAGGATTACCCACCCCCACGCGAACCGTCTGCTCGACCGGAACATGATGGTCTTGAGAAATTGGACGGTGGAGTTTGTTTTTCCGACTGATTCACCACCGATATCACCATCAACACCCGGGAATGGTTGTTGCGGTCGGGCGTTGATACGTTTCTTGCAGAGATGTTCTTTGAGCCCGCGAGCTATAATAAGGCCCCAGATGGGACGGACAGGGCCGGAGTGCAGGGGTTGGTGAGTGGATGGAAATAGATCATCAGCTGGTATTTCCAACAGAGTTATCACCCTTTTCCCCACGGTACCGTACAACGGGCTTGCCGAGTGAAGCGAGAGGGTGAGAAAGGAAGGGAAGAGGAGGAGGGGGGGGGAAGGCTGAATTGGGGGGGGAGAGATGATGTGGAAGTTCTTTTATTCACTTTGTGGTACCGTGCGGGGCTTACAGGAGGTTCTTGAAACTACCTGTACAGTAGGGTACGTTAGGGACTCTCTATCTGCCTCAATCCTGAAGGCGGGGGCGTCTGGGTTGGGTAGAGTGAAGTGAAGAAGAGGAAGGGGATGGTGCCAGGTGATGATGATGATGATGGAACTTTACCATACGGTGCCGGCATTGCGTGCCGCACAATATCGTATTGCACATCTTGGGGTGAATGGGACGGATGCATTTGCGTGGTCGTCTCGATCGGGCCCAAGCTCGTGCTCTACGAGGGACTCTCATAGGGTGAAAGGATTGGTGCAGGTGCCGGTACCAGTTACAAGGAGGGCGCTCGACTAAAGTTTCAGTAAAAGTGGTACACCCGAGAAACGCTGTCCTGAGGGGATCTCCATTCCCTCCTGCCTTGGTCAACTTTTGAAAGAAGCATAATTGATTGATCGGGTGCCTAACCTCCGGTTCGATATATCTATCCAACGAGTATAACAATTCTCCGCGGGCTCTTATTGAGCAATGGAAGGCCGTGTCTCCGGACGGGCTAGTTGCGGCGTACAGTACTGTACAGTACCATGATACCACTACGGTAGTTTTGGCCAAAATCAATCTCGATACCCCTGCTCCGTACTCGTACCTGTATCCGATAGAGAGAGTCAATGAACAGTCAATTTGGGTTAACCTGCGAGATGGTCCCTGTCTTGGACGAAAACATCTCCCCGGGTACAATACGAGTACTCGTACCAATCTTTTACCCCCAAGGCTTGTACTGTACGCGGGCGATACGCCGGGAACGGAAGAGGAGTGGGAGAGTGGGGGAGAGGGAGGGAGGGAGGAAGGGCCAATTTCGGTATTCCCCCTTCACTCTATCCGTTGTGATACGGCCAATTGTCGAAGTATCGTACGGTAGGACACGGTCGGGTGGTCATCACCATCATGCTCACTCGCCTGGTGGAAAAGCCTTGTCTGGCCGTGTGTGTGTATTTTGGGGCACTGGGGGCGGAAGGTACAGTACTGTACGGTACCTGTGCCATACAGTAGGGAGTGGGGTGTGATAGGGTTACAATAGCACGAGTACTCGAGTACTCGTACAGTATGATACTTGTATGGTGAAGAGAGCATGGCACACTTGCCGCTGCCGACTCTAGCGCCTTTGTCCGTTTGCCGAATGGGTGCGAGTACCTTTCCGGGCGCGCCCTGCTTGTTGCTAAAGAAAGAAAAGGACGAACGGGGGCTATCCCCATCCAGCCATTCCTGACCCAGATCCAGAGTGTCTCGGTTGCATCCAAGCATCGTGCGTCAATAATAACAACATGCTTCTGCGGCAAGAGAGACATGCCAGCAGCTTATAAGTAAGTCAAAGTCGCGTACGGATAGGCTTCTTGTGCGAGCACTCTGTAAGAGTACAAACGGTACTTCCGTCCCGCTCTCTCATTAATCTGCAGTGCCAGTGTCGCTATCCGGCTTCTTCCCTCTTGTTCCTCGCGGGATAGGGAGAGAGAGAGAGGAGTAGGAGAAGGAGGAGGAGGAGGAGGAGGGAAGAGAGGTGTCGGGACACATCCCAACTTCAGCTGTTCGCTGATTGATTGTTCGCTTTGCTGCCTATCTGCCAGTCAGATCACGGCATCCTTTCGTTTGTGGTTCGGTTTCATTCTTACAGGATATTATCCACCCTCATCCCATACTACCCTTCGCATTTCACCCCCCCCAAATCATTTTACACTTCTCCTTGGTCGACATCCCCGCGGTCTTCCTTCTCTCGCTTTAATCGCTTTAATCCTTTCTGTACAGTACTCTTCGGTGTTGGTTGATCTGATCCGCGGTTTCTCCCTGCTTTTCTCCCTCTTTTGCTTCAACCGCGCTGCTCGTATATACGTTACATACATACATACATACATACAGACATACAGACATACAGACATACATACAGCTCCCATCTTGCCTTGCTCGACTGGGTTTAACAACTTCTGTTGGCCCCCCCGCATATGCGCGACATCTGGTCTCATTCGTTCCTGCCGTCCTCCTCGGGGGCTTTTAGTATTCTTCGGCTATTCGTCCACGATTTTCGCCACCTTTCTATTGTGCCTGCCCTAAGTTAGTCCCAGCGACTCCCAGGCACCCTTCCCGTCCTCTCCGATCCTAATATTAACAAGCTGCTCGGCGTCCGTACACGACGCTGAACTTCCCGCCTTCTTCCTCTCGTTTTCAGGGAGGTGAAAGGAAAAAAAAAAAAAAAAAAGAGATTAAAACAATTTAATTTAATCCGCTACCTAATCTCCTTCTTTCACCCTCCCCTCCCGAGCGTTATTCTGGCACTAGAAGCGATGCCCTCTCTCCTCCCGCTTCTTTCATCGGGCGCGTCTCCCGTCCCTACTGCGGGCTCTTCCCCGCCGGTCACGCCAAAGAAGGTCCCAAAGAAGCTCCGTAGGCGCAATCCTCCTTCTCCCTCTCTGTCCACGAATCACCAGAGGTTGCCCTCAGCTGGGTCGTCTACCATCTCATTGCCCAAGTCCCGACCGTCGTCTAGCAGGTCCACGGGCAGCAAACATGGCTGGTTCGGCGGCCCCACAACTTCCCATCCATCCGGAGATGGACGCAAGGGGGACTGGTCACCCGAGGAATTCCCTCCAAGGCCTCCTCTTCCAGCTCAGCCGGCGGGCATGATGACCCCTCCAGGATCCGGTTCCCCGGAGTTGAGGATGGCTAGAAACTTCCATGAGCAGCAGCATGGCAGATCCATGTCAGCTTCTCGGGTAATAGCGGCCGAAACCCCGAGGCAAACGGAGCGAAGGAGAAGCTTGGTACCTGCTCCAAGCCAACCACCACCGCAGCAAACCCAGCGGAGACCGCCGAACTTGCTATTAAAGAAAAATGGGAAGGATGCTTTCAAGGCCTTTTCCTACGAGATGTGCAGCAGTATGCCAGTTTCTCCACCTCCGATTACTCCACCTCCTGGCTCGGTCCAGCCCTCGTATTTAGGAACTGCGCAGTATCCGAATAATCTTCTCCAACAAGCTCGGCCTGATATGCCTCCTTCACTGCGCCCGGGCCCGCCGGTGAAGCCACAAGGTTTCCCTACGCCATTGGATACGAATATACCGCCCATTACACCTGCTCAGCAGAGGCTTGTCGGAGGGAGAACCCCCAATGGATCGCCTATCCTTCCCCCGCTTCCTTCATTTCAATCCGGTGGATTTGGCTTCGACAATCCTAATGAACCGTTTTCAAAACCGAAGCCATCACCGACTTATCCGGGCCGCAGTAAGTACAAGCCGGTTTCATCCTCCGGTGCGTCAGAACCTTCCAGAAATGTGCCCGTTCCGACACGCTGGTCGCAGCAAACCCTGCCCCACCAATCCCAGCAGGTTGAGGAGCCGCAAGAACTTCGGGAATCGGAGACCAATGAGGTTACTTCCGAACCGATGCCCTTTCACGCAATCACAGCTGAAGAACCTATCGTGCTACCCTCATCATCCGAAACATCACCCCAATCATCCCCGGAGCTCAATGGCGCAGAGTTCGCCGAGCCACCCCCGAGACCACAGCGGGGTTCAAAGTCGAATGAGAGGGGCTCTTTCCTAGGTGGATGGAAATTGGCATTGATGAATTCTAGAGGTGCGAGTAGCCCTGAGGATGAGAATGCAGCTAGCCCCGATGGTGATGCACCAGTTGGCGTTGGTGACGGCGGTGGGTGGATCCATAGGCGGAAGGGGAGCTTTTCGAGTACCCGGCCTCCAAGTGCCGAAAAGTCTAAGCATAAGCAATTCGGGCAGGAGTACAAAGAATTCCGGGCACAGAAAAAGGCCGAGAGCGCTGCGTCTTCCAAGAGAGCTTCAAGGGAGAATAGTGCCTCCACAAGTCCGACAGAGGGGGCGGGGGTTAGCGCGATATTGGGCAGCGGCGCCGGTTCTTCGAAGAATGGATCCGGGGAGAAAATGAGGTCTTCCGAGGCTCGTCAGATGCGGCGGGAAGATGAGAGCGCCGTGGGAGCGGATGGGATTGTCGGGCTCGATGTTGCAGTTAAACAGATGAATCTGCTTGAGCAACAGCTTCGATCCGGCCAGCCGTTGAGTCCGCCTGATTCTAGGGACGGTGAAACTCCCTCTACAGAATTGGAAAAAGGGTACCTTGCCGGCTCTGAGCAGAGCAGAACAAGCCAGTCTTCATCAGCAGTAAGCAGTTCCGTGCCATCCCCCACCGAAAATCTGAAGGGTCAAAATCCTGTGCAAGGACTGCCACCAGCCCACAAGAAGAACGCTTCCAAAGGGAAATCTCGTTCCCCCCTTCGTCACGAGATTGACTCCACTTCCGCTCCCTCCTCCCCCTTGGCCCCCGCGCCGCCAGCATCTGCGGAGAAAGGCAAAGCCAAGGAAGTAGACAGCAAACAGGTTCAAGAATCTTCAAAGAGCTCCTCGAGACACCCCGCGAGCTCGCAATACCCCCAGCCATCGGAATACCTCGGACAACCAAAGAGCTCCGGGACCCCGACTGGAAGCGGCAGCCCTGCGGCGGGGCCGCCTGCACCGCCGAGACCGATTGCCAAGTTGTTTGTTATCTGCTGCAGATGTAAATACTGGCATGACCTTCCGAGCATAATGTACAGAGCCATGGTTGAGAATGGCGGCGCTACTAGGTGTCCGTATTGTATGCATGGTATGGAGGTTGCGTGTTGCTCTGGGTACGTAGTCCCCACTTTCCCCCAGCTTTTCCTCTATAGTTCATGGGCTAACATAGATCTTGTTGATAGATATACCTGTGTCGTATACCTGCACCAAAAGCACCACGGTCCCGATGTTTAACACGGGAGAAATGTGGTCTGAATTCATTTTTGAAAAAAGGGGGATTTTGCATATAGGGATAGATAGCGTTTCGCTTTGTAATTTTACTACCATTCTCTCTCTCTCTCTCTCTCTCTCTCTCTCTTTTTTTTTTTTTTGCTACATGGTTTATGATGATTACTTGGGGCGGAATGGGATTTGTAGTGCGCATACATGACATTGTTGGAAAAATAATGGGATTAATGGATTCATAGGGTGTCACTCGCGGCGGTATTGTGGGGGAATGGCTAAGGGATGGTATGAGAACATATGCCTTTTCTGGTGCTTACTTGGTATGATATCGAGCTATGATTTGACATTTGATGTTTCCCATTATACATGGTAGGAGGAGGGGTGAGGGTTAGTGCTGTGATAGGAACCGACAATTATCCATCAGGCACGAGGAAGGGAAGAAAGGCACGATCACCCTCCTACTATCCATGCCGTGACAAAAACCTACACACCGGTACTCTGCTTCTAAATCGCCCAGCAGGTCGACAGTGGAGGCAATGCTTTGCCACCGCCTTCCCCCCTCTTGCGAGTACCAATCACGCCCGCAACGGACGGACGAAAGGCCCAGGCACTGCCCAAGCGGCGTCTGCAAAGCCCAACAAAACCAACGCCCAACACCTCATCCATTGACAGTCGCACCGCCCTCCCCTTGAATCCGTCCATCCACCCGGCCTGGATTGAATTGGATCGAGGATAAATACGTGACGCGGCTTCGAAAGGAGAGCGCAGACCCATCCTGGCACTTGACGCGCGTATGGAGGGCTTTGCCCGCCGGGAAAGGGTGGCTTTGTACTGTATGGCACTGTGCTCTACTCGTGGGAACGTATGTTGGTTATTGGAGCCTTGCAGTCGTTTCTTTTGGCGTACAGGGTAGGACACTGCCGGTACGGTATACCGTTCTCTATAGCGGGATCCATCAAAGGTTTCTCACTTGGTCCCACGGCGGGCCTCGAGTAGAGGAGAGAATACGCGGGATCATAGACTAAAAATCTTCTCTGGCAAGGAAGGAGGAATACAGTGAAAAAAACTCGCTCCCAGTGACCGACAAAACGGAAGAAACGGCTAGGAACATCGTATGACGGGTCCGTTTACTCCTTTGCGGTAGGATACCTCTACAGCTTGCGTCAGGTCAAGTGTGTGAAACGAGATGAAGAGTGGGGGATAGAAAGAAGATACGGGCTATGATATATAGATTGGTATCATAGTAAATGCAATTTTTTTTTTTTTTTTTTTTAAAAAAAGTGTTTATTCCTTGTATATTTTCCCCGACACGATGTGGTACATGTACTAGGAGGGGGATATGATATAAGTTACTCATTCCTGTAGAAAGCAGTTCAAATACTGTGATGTCTGGCCAGAGCTGAACAACGCTCCGGACGGGTTTGTTCCTCAAATTCCCGAGTGATGATCCGTGAGGTTAGTTATCGGACTGGGATTTATGATAGGTGGAGATGTGTGCGCGATCCCCTGGGGGAAGTCCTGTGGTTTGAAGCAAAAATCATACTTGGAAATCGCATAGTGATAAACATGCCTCTATGATATGATACTCCCCTTAGCAATGCATTTAAGCGCCAATGAGACCCTACCGTTTTTCCACCCCTAACATGAAAACAATCTCCACTATGATATGGTACATTGGGGACGCCTCACTTACCATACATAAAATCAATACAGCACCGAACGGCAACTACAACGGGTGGTTCCAAGATTTGCGGAGGGAGATTTAAAAAATAAAAATAAAAAGTGAACGAGATACACGAATTATATATATATTATAGGGACGATATCGCGATAACGGGAAGTCCTTCCCCTCCTTTCCGCTAAGACTACCGTAACAGCAAAAAGCTTTTTCAAACTCTAGCATTCCTCCTTAGTTTGAGAGTTCCCTTTTCCCCCCCCACATGAAACGGATTGCTGGGCGTGGAACGAACCTTCACCAGAGTTTTGGTTGGACTTGGGTGAAAAAGTGTGCCGTACAGCATTGGATATTTCGCTCTGAAAGCGTGGGTCGATTTACTATTCTCGGCTAAGCTCACGGAAAGTAAATCTGCCCAAATAAGACTGGACGTATGATACCCACCCCTACCATAGAGGCCAGGTGGTGTGAGTGGCAGAACCCCCCCGCCCCCCAGCTAGTAATCGCACTGCACATGTCGTGACCCCAATCACTCAAGCTGGGTGCCGTACCGTATATCTCTACTATCCCCATCGTGTGGCGGCATTACCACTCGACATCGTGAACAAGGCGAGTCAGGCGGGGCAGAGGATCACCACTCCCACAAGGTTATCCAAGTATCATACCGATTTGCGAGGAAGAAAGAAAAAAGAAAAAAAAAATCACGGACCAAGTTAATCATTCATCCGAGAGGACAAGGGTGTGGTGTGCACGCCATTTACGGAAATACCTCGTATGATATGATACCCCACCCCACAGGAACTTGTCTCTATAAGTTGCTCTCAGTGACAATCCACCGCCGTGAAAAATACAGGAGGAGGAGGAGGAGGGAAGGGAAGGGAAGGAAATTGGGGAACTGAACGCATGACTTTTATTCAATCCCAGCGAACTTACGGAAAGAATGAAGGTGTGTATGATACTGCGGAGATTAGCACTCACTGTCAATGATCCGTCCGATGTCAAAGGGGACCTACCATACAATCTTAGTCGAGCAACGTCAGTGTGGAGTTCGTCTCGGTGCGTACTGGATGTGGGCTAGGTTGTTCGGCTACCATATCATAGAAGGATCTTACAAGGGAAGGAAACTGATTTACGAGTGATGTTGTATGAATTCGCTTCTTTTCTTTTTTTTTTTTTGGTCTTCCCCTCTTGGGACTTTTTTGTATGGTGCGATATTCTATTACTATTTATGATACACTTCCCTTTTCAGGAACAGACATCACAAGACTGTACTGTACCAATATTGGAGGAAGGAAGGAAAAACCCCCCCATCGATCCATCGACGAAAGGAAACATAAAAACGTAAAAAGGCGTGATCAAGTTGGTATCATACTTAAATGACTGTACGCCACCGGGTCCCCACACTCTCGCGGTAAACTGTGTCTGACAGGAGTATCGTATCATACACAGCGAAAAGATCTGCCCTGCATGATACCATTCGAGTTTTTTTTTTTTTTTTTTTTCTTTCCCTTTTCCGGAGAATGAAACCTAAGGTTCGATTCATACAGGTGTTATATTATTATTATAATATTATATAGGTGCTTATTCATCTTTGATAAAAAATAAAAAAAACTTGGTCCCTCCCTCCCCCCGTTATCGTCCATGCTAATGACCTCGGTTTTGACGGATAAATCGATTTGGGATGGTGATTACGTATCCTAGATGTGATGGGAGCTGTCACTTTATGATAGTGTGATACGAGAAGGGAGGGATAATAGTGTGTGTGGTCGGGGCGAAACTCCATCCTTTTCTCGCAAAGCTTATCATACACAAAATGGGTTTTTGATGCATGTTCCGACTTGCATACCGGTATTCATAATAGTTACTCCACCAAAAGCAGCGCATCTGGTAATACAATTTCAATCGGGAATTACAGAATATGATGCCTCCCCATTCACTTTGCAGATAATGCAATCCGAGTGTGAGTATGGCTGAATACCCGTAGCTTCATCAACTTTCCACAGTGCGCGCCACAACACACCGAGCGATTCAGCGCGGAGAGCATTCCAGCCCCGTTGGGAAAATGCCAGTACTGAAGAGTGACTACCCCCCGTGGTGAAACATCTTCACTAGTGCTAGAACATTTTCGGGGGGATAAGGACTCCCAATCCGCCCATCAAATCACCGGANCCCCCCCCCCCCGCGCTCATCCGAAACCTCGCCAACGGCGAGTGAGCGCGTGTGAAGGGACAACTTATATATATCGCGACACGACATAGCGCCCAACCCTTCGCCCATGTCTGAGCCCCTTCCAGAGTCTCCATACGAGCGGTGAGACAGGTATCGCAAGTCACCGGAGGGGATGTAATGGGGGTTGCTGGGACAGGTTTGGAAGGACAACTTAAACTTATATCCTAGCCGGGGCGAGTGTAGGTTCCCCATTCCTCCTCTCCCAAACCCAGAGATGGCATACGGGCCACTCCCGTGCCGGGGAATCGGTCCCCGGTTGGCGTACGATCTGACTACTACCGTATCTGTAACGAAGGAGGAACCGGGAATGCGGTTGGTTTTGGATTTTGTCGAAAGTTTTGGGGGCCTTCTGTTGGGTTTCCCATTCGCCGAACCCGGAAATGTGTTCTATATCCCTGGCGGGTTCGCTTGGCCCGGATATGGGGGGATGGAGCGGGGAGTCCGAGACGGCTCATACACGTGACCTGATGACCTGCTTTCTCTTGTGTGAGACCGGTATGTTGACATTAGAGGTTGTCTTGGCTTGTCGATGCATACCCTTGCAGAGATATGGTATTGATACGGCTGTTGCGGGGTGATGCTTCCAGTGGGTTACAGTGCAGAAAGGGATTGTGGTTTCCAGAGTTCGATGGGTTTTTCCCCATTCCCAGACATTCCCACACACGAAACCGACCATTCAAAGCGCAGAACGAAACAAGTCAGGCGAACCATGGAACGATCGACCGTTTCCGGAAACCGATCTGGTACCGGAGATGTGGGAAGGGCCGTCATTCGAGACCGACGGTGCGCTCCGCAGCGGTGCCACGGATCGGGCTGGAGGGTTAATCGCTGGCACCATGTTCAACACGACCAGATGCAATGCACTCGAGGCACCATGAAAAACCAATGTGTTGGAATTCCAGTCAGCGCTGTTTGCAATTTCCGACAAGTGCAGGAAGGCGTCCAGCCCTATTTGGACTGGGGCCAGCTCAATTCGCTCCCCTATAGGGTGAAAAGGCTGGAACCTCCGGCGTTAGCTCATGGTGATAGTATGATATGCTATTCCACACAATGATAATTCAGCCCTTTCGATCGTGGCCGGACGGAGCACGAATCACCCCCCTTTGAAAACTAGCCCGTGCACACGCGTGGGAGACAAGAGATGCCCATTAAATTCCGCTTCTGGCCATTGGGTGATCTGGTGTAGATGTGAAAACAACATTACACCCACCCCGTGCAGCGAAATGCATATTTAACCCCAGAATCCCACCGCCCGGAGAGATCGTCTAACTACCCGAACCTCACCATCACGATATCGAAGGCACCGCCGTCGGTGGGAGATCATGGAACGTCATTATCAGAGTTGTCCGGCCCCGAAAACCTGAAGTATGATACCTCGACGACGCCAAAAACAACACAACTCTATACCAGCAGTTGTGTGCGCCACTATCCTCACCAGCAGGTAAGAGCGCAGGCTTAGGGGGTAAAAGGGAGATTAAACAAAAAATCACCGAAACATTATTATTCTCTGGCGTGCATTACATAGCCGTCAAAAGGTATCATACCGTCTCGACCAGTCTTAATTCAAGCTTCGTCCTCCAAGGAACTACTCCTCCGGAAACTCCCCATCACTATTTATCTCCTTTTTAGGAAGTTGCCACCCACCTTAATAGCCCTCGAGGGACGGAATACTACAAATGTCAAATGACCACCAGACACTGTCCGGCGAGGCCAAAAAGTCACCAACGCCGAGTTATTCAACCGGTAGCAGGAGAGGAAGAAAGAAAGAAAAGTCAATAAATCCCAATACCGTACGATAGGTCATCACCACCACCACCACCACCACCACCACCATCACCACAATCAGCCGGTTTTTCCCAGCCCCGCACAATTAAGTAAACCATCCAGATATCATTACCCTCCTGACCGGAGCACAGCTCCAAATCCAGGGAACCCACCGCACCCGCCGTTCGAAGCGGTGCCCGATGCCGAAAAGGGATGCATAGAGCCGGCCCTTGCTGGCCAGTGCACTGCGAGTACGGTAAGCACAAAAAAAGCGTGCACCATTCTATTCTGGACCATACAGCAGTGGCAAATTCAATCCTGCACGGACAGATCGTTATACCATCATACGTGCAGAGGAACGGAAGTGAACGAATGGTAGCCCACCGCCAACATCGGATGAACTAGCAAGTTTTAGACAACGATCAGAGAGAAGGAAAAGCTGTTGTGGGAATCCGCCGGAGGCTGAAAGATTTCGCTTGCGAGTATCATACCCTATACACACTCATCATAACTCGCCCCGCGGCCGGACGGAACCGCCAAGTTACCAGGCTTTCGCGGAAAGCGCAATATGCACATTCATCGTGTCGGCATGTATTTGGTAATACGCTAACGCGCCGCTTCGCCCTAGGGTTCTGGAGACCAATCGAATGGCCACACATGCCCGTCCGGCAGTGATATGGTAGCCCTGACCAGGAATCATCCTCGAACCAAGTAATACCTAAAGAGCTATGATAATCCATTATGATCTCCATCGCTTTGCACTCCGCCTATGAGCAGATTCCATCCTACGTATGGTACGGTATTCAAAGAAAAGAAAAAACAAGAAAAAATAATACTCGAGTGTTTCCAACCCATCACGGGTCGCCTTCAGGAAGCGCAGCGCAAACTAAAGCACCGGCGCTTCTACCCTCAATTTGTTCCGTTACCAAATGCCGGCCGTGGAAAATACGTATGAGATACCACAGAGAATTCACCGAGCTCCCTTAGCTCTCAAGGTACCGGTAGTTGCCCTTCCAAAACTTATTTAATGCCCGGTAACCCTTCTGGTACACACCCCGCCAGACACCCATACGAGAATGGTCCTACCACCTTCAATTCGCTATTCTGGGCGGTTTGGGAAATGGCGAGAGGCATATGTAGCATGGTCAAACACAAATATAGTACTGTACATCCCCTCGGCCCTAATCCGGGCGCAAAGTACCGGTAAGCAAGATAGATAGATGGAGCAAGCAAGAACCCGGATACATACTGGACAGCAAGTCAACGTATCGCATATATTGTGCCAGAGATGTCGTATCGCCACTCGAAAAAGAGGAGGAAGGTTTCGGAAGATTCCGGGACATTGGGGAATACCGAACTGTGCTCTATCAGATTACCCAAAATGAGCCAGCCAACAAAAATGATGTATCTCACCCAAGCATCGAATGACACGGCAATAGAGTCACTGTACTCGTACCGCTTTTATTCATTGAGCAACGGAGTTAGCCACATGCTACTCTTCAAAATCCTAATGACCCTCTGGGGAAGGCTTGCGAGAATAAAGCTCAAAGTGCGCTACATTCCATTTTAGCCAGCTTCCGAGTTCAGTTCAAAAAAATTAAACAGGTCGCAACTTAACCGCCGCGACCCCACCCCCCTCATGAGTGAATTGTAGAGTACAGTACATACAAGGGTAGGAAACCATCAACCGGAAAGGACAGGGATATATCTGGCGGGTTAACCTCCAGTACTCGTAACTGTTCCATAGTCCCTCGCAGGACCTCGCGCGGCAGTTGGGTTTTGGCGAACGGTCAATCGATACTGTATGAGCCGGCGCCATTAAGCTAGATTCTTCTTCTTCTTCTTCTTCTTCTCCACTTCTTCTCCGGCTGGTGGATTTCAAACAGGAAGCGCACTTGCACTGCACCGGCAATACCATGACACGCCCCGGGACTAGACCACAATCGAAAGCACATACCGGAACTCGTGGTACCTTTCCTTGGCTCGCACATGCGGGTCGTGGAGTGTCCTACATCACAAGCCCTCACCAGTTAAAACTACCCCACCAAACACTGATCCAGCAGCTGGCAAACATATCTTTCAAAAGTGACTGGATGACGTCTGTATTCTCTCAACAGGGAGACATCACGAGAAGGCTCTGGAGGCGAATGCAGTTCTGGGCCAACCAGATCGCTCAGAAGATGCGAAATCCCTAATGGACAAAGTGGTGGAACGCCATCAACCCAGTCGATGGCCTGACCAGCCAATCAGGGCTGCCGCGCTTTATCGGCGCACGAGATTCAAATGGATTGGGGCTAGCCTCGTCTGGATACGTAGCCGGTATTCGCAACGTGATGAAACATTTGGAGATACAGTACGGTACCAGTATGGGCCGCTCCGCCGCCAATCGTATTTCCCAAGCAACCAACAGCAGAGAACACTGAGCGACACCCGTATGGCACCACCCCCCTGTGGATAGTGGCGATCGCCGTTTAACACTCCTGACTCTGCCCATACCTACACGGTATTTCCCTCGAGTGCGGTAACGGCGGCCAGTCGAGAAAAGCTGTTTGATAGGTAAAATTAAGCTTTTCCAGCGTACCTCTTGCGTGGATCCTGAGTGCGCGGCTGTCTCGACCAATCGGGGCCATCGCGGACAACACCCCGCCCGAACCTTTGACCCTGGAGCTCTATTCCCCTTTTTTCCCCGACATGTAGATGTTGATCGATCAACGATAAACAGCCCGAAAACTTGTCCTCAAATACCGGTAAGTCAATGGGTCCGTAGGAACATTTGTGGTACCTTACCTTACCGGTACTGTGCGAGACTGCGCTGCTGTGGGTCCCGTCACCAAGAAATACTGCGCAAGTTGATTCGTACTGTCGACCCGCGATGCGAGTGGCAGGAAGGTACAGTACGTTAGCAGGATTGGTTATCACGACCAACTATAGTGCAGGATCCGATATGCACACTCAACCGCATCACGCTCAACTACGGATAGATGCCCGGCGGTGCCCAGAATTCATCACCGCCGGGAACGGTAGGAAACAGGCACCGACAAGCCGACGAGTGAAGGGGTGGTATGTTGGGTTATGCCAGTTCAACCCGGTTATGATACCTGAAATTCCGCTTTACCTGCGGGAAACGCGTGGATCTTCGACAAGGACCGTGATGCCAGGAAGGAAACACCAAATAGAACAAAATAAAATAAAAACTCAAAACAGAGTAGTAGTAGTACACCACGTCCTAATTCATCTATTCACTCATTGACCTATGGCTTTCTTCCACACATCGTCACTCGATCCCACCCTTCGCTGGCAGGAGGGTATACCGGCACCCCCGAAAGGCCATTCCCTATCATGGGTCCCTTTTCCATTTCACCTGAAACAATCATTGGCGGGGGCAAGTTCAAACGCAACCGGTTACCACGGCTTCTGGCTCCTCCTCTTCCCCTTATGCTCCGTCTTTTTCTTTGCCGGTGCTGAAGTTATCACATTCCCCCCGTGCCGTGGGGCCACATATTAACCTCGCCTGAATGAGCGTCACAGAGTCCAGGCAATCCAATGTTCCGAGGCCTGAGAGAATCGGTCCGAAAGCATACGAATCGGTCGAAAGTCATCGGAACTCGCTCACACTAAGTGGTCCGGTCCCGACACGAATTTGGAAACGTTTCAATCAGACAAGTGATGCAGAGTACAGTACCGGTAGACTAAGGGTGAGAGAGAAAAAAAAACAAGTGCCCCCCCCCCAACCTCCCTCCCTCGCGTTATGATACCGTGGTAGTGAAGATAATAGCTTCGCAATTGTCACTGCGGGGTAATCCACAGGCAGTGAGGTGAGCGAGTGAGTGAGTGAGTGGGGAAGAAGAAAAAAAAAATAAAAGAGCTAAACAAGGGAAGCACCATCACCCACATCTGCCACATCGTTGGAGCTGGGGCGGTGCAGCAAACTTTACACACAATACCGGTATACCAACCATAGCCCGACAAGTTTCTGTCCTCGTTAATCGCAAGCAGGAATCCCGTTCAGGATCCGAAGCATGGGGTGCGAGACTTGGTTCCTGCTCAGAATACCCCACCTAGCTGCGTATCAATCAATATGGCAGGAAGTATAATTCACACAGCGCTCGAATTCGTTCGCCCTAAAAAATTTAACAACGCGAGAGCTTCACGCATGAACCCCCCACACTTGAAAGCAACGCATCCCTCGCAACCAATTGGATATCACGTGAAACCTTAATGCTCACCGGTGGGTGCTCCATGAAAAGCTACGGTATGAAGGGTGCTGTGCTCGAGTATGCTCGAGTAAGGCAGGGCCCCCAATTAATATTACAAGGGCGCGTGGTTCATCTGGGTTTGAATCTAAGTTAAATTGGAATCACGAGCAGCGGGAACGTGCCGAACACATATGTGCATACACGATCCGGGTAGGAGTCAAGGAGGGCTTTACTCGTAGACGGCAATGTTATTATTTTTTTTTTGTTTTTTTCGTACGAATCTTATTGCTACCTTACCTTGCCACCCCCCCCCCATCGCACAGGTAATGTACACGCTCCTCCCGGAGCTATGCAGCTTCTACAAATCAGCAGCTCCGAATCGTCAGGTACACGCAGTGGGGGATGCATACAGCAGAGTATCGTATCATTTCAAACCGCGTGGGATTAGTTGAGCGGTGTTCATCCCAACTCAATTGGGACGTCAGCTGCTTTTGCCAGCAAGTGCCTTTTTTCCTTCGCTGTTATGTAGGGGCAGAGGTGTACGGTATTCACCCCCACCAGGGTGAATTTCCCATGATGCTCAATGCACACGTACTCCTATGCATCATATTTTATGTAATTTCTGTGGCCAGGGAAAAGAGACAAACCAGCTCTTTCACTGAAAGGTTTGACACAGGAAGCGAAATAAATCAAAAAAAAAAAGAAAAGAAAAGTGGAGTAGGAAGCTGTAGTATATTTTGGAGGAGGGGCTTTTTTTTTCTTTTTCGGAGAGCTCTGCGGGGCTTCGCAATATTTGGATGGCAAAACCAGGCGTTCTCGCATTACTTCCAATTTGCCCCGAAGGTCGTCAGGTAGTTTCCAGTGTTGAAAGCGCCAATCCCCTGCTCCAGTGGAAATTTCGAACAGTCAGGCAAACGAAGTGCATTAACCTGACAACCGGAGCTGCATCAATGCTCGGGATGATGTAGTGTGTGCCAACTTGCAAGATATCGGCGATAGGGACTGGAGACCCAATTTGTGGGATTGGCGTATTTGAAGCGACATACAGCGGATATGTGCCGGCCCGGGCTGCGAATGGACTCTCCTCACAAACGTCTAATGACATGACGCCCTCGGTCACGGTAGTAGGGAGCGGGAGAGGTAGATTGGAGAGAAAGAGAAGGGAAGTTTGCTTTTTTCCACTTCGACCGCTAACTCCTGTTGCGAAATTCGAAGGTAGGAGCATCCGCGGAGTAATACCGGAGTATTCCAGCCCTGGTTCAACTTTTGATGGTTGAAATTCTGCCGAGGATACCGCCCCAACATTCGCTTAATCACAGGGTCCCTTTTTGGTACAAGTGACTTCCCGGTACGAATCCCCTCTCTCCCCGCTGAGTGGTTGGGATTGGTGGTTTCTGACATGCCCCCCCGGAGCCTGGCCCCGCGGTGGACGGAGAGCCTCCGCATACTGCTGTAATGTATTGCACAGCATGCGCACCAACACTCAGAGGAAACTCAGCAGGAATCATAACTTACCCAGAATACTTGCTGCCATCGTACTGCAATGGAGCGCTAAAAGAGCGTCACGCGCCTCAAAAGAGCAGTTGGTCGTGCTTCCCGTTGAATTATCCACACAAACTTGTGGGGATTGGGGGCATGACACAACTTATACGAGGAGACCTACGGTAGTTCCATGCTGCGCAAACCTCCGTATCATACCAGTACCGTATTGTCATTATTCTGGGGAATCGCACATCCTCACTTCCGTAATCTGGTATCAATATGAAATAGCAGGTTTAGCGATGTCTGTAAAATCTGGGCGGAAAAAGCAAGTGCGACTGAGGCTACCGTATAGGTACTGTATGATATGGGTAACTCAGCCTTGGTGTAATCTCTCGTGACTCCATGATGTGCCGTAGAACATACGGAGATCGAAATATCATATTATCTCGGAGGGAGAAATAATTTGTCCTTCATCTTCCCTTTCCCTTCGTCTCAAACCCCTTTTTGCTCCTCACGATAATTTCCTCCAGTGGTCAGTTTTCATTTTTTACGCCCTCTCCTTCACCACTCATGGAAAGGGACTCAACCCTGGCGCCACTTAGTCATTCTTGGGCATTCTCAGGGAAAGTTGGAACCCATTACCCTCTAAAAAAATGCAAACCAGCGCTCTACTACGGCATATAATATTTCATTAGAGGGTAGATCTCGTTCTCGCGGAGAGCTTCATCTGCAGAGAATCCTGCACCCATCTCCGCCTCTCAATCCTGGATCCTAGTCTCATTGAGTTGTCAAACTTCTTCCTTCCTTATTAACGAAGCTTCTAGAGGGCCTTCGTTGGGCATCTCAACGCGATTCCCAAAAGCAATAGGAAAGGCGTCCTGCGGGGCCATACGCCTAGTTCAAACTTCAATGTCGAAAAGCACGACACGCTGATGCTTGCGGACCCTGCCAAGATCCCTTTCCTAGCGGTGCGGAGCCTTAAGCAGAAAGTGGATGCGCTTTGCCCCGCGCAGAGTTTCTTTACGGGCGGACGGCCGCCGTACATTTGGGCAGTACCTTCACTCTCTGTGTGAAGGAGGAAGGGCTCGGGAAGGGGTTCTCTTTTTTTTTGTCCCGGAATTTAAGGGCGACGCGCAGAATATCCTCAGAAGAATACTTTGACGCAAAGTGCGTAATATGGGTCTCGGTGCCGGAAACCGGGAGACCGGAAACTCTCGCTGGCTCACTGCGGTATGATACAAAGTCGGCGCGGCGTCTTGAGCGTGGTGGGGGAAGGAGGAAGGGCAAAATGTTTGATTAGTAAACCTCCCCGAATATCTCGGAGAGCAATCCACTGTGGTTGGGTTAAACAGCCAGGGTTCTCAAGTCTTCTACCGTATGATACCATCCAGTAGGTAAGTTACTTGTGTCATGCTCGGTTACGGTACCCTCCTCTCATGTCATTTATTTTCAACCGTTCCGCTAACAAGGTCCGCCTACTGTGCTAGTATCATACGGTACTGGGTGAGCACCATGCCCCTGGAGGGAGTTTGAGCGGAGAGTTCCCCAGCCAGAGCGCATTCGGGGGAACTTCCATCACGTCCACCGCGAAACCTAGACTGCTAGGAAAGGGTTAGGGTAAAATAAAAAACACTCAGCGGGAGCCGGTAGTTGAAATATACTGTACGGGCATAATTTAGGGTTCGCACGATAACTCGTCGATGAGGGTCACAGAAATGATAGAAGGTATTGAACACCTACGAGCACATTAACGTTATAGTTCGTTTTTTTCGTTGCTTTTTTCTACCACCCCTCGTGATCCCTGCAAGAAAAACGTGGGGCAGTTCCCATCCGTGTAAGAAAGACCACGATGGTTTAACTTATATCTGAAGAGGGGAGGGGGAGGAGGGGCAGATCAAAGAGTGGTTGCAACAACTCTCTTTCAAGGTTTCACCTTCAGAACGATCCGACCAAAATGTGCCGTATCGTATCATACGCCCTTCCCTTCGTCACCAAACAGGAGCTCCCCCTGAGCCCCACCGCTCAATTCCGGGTTCACAGACTTGATTGCTGTATCGATTAACCTTAAGATCAAAGCGCTGCGTGCTTATGGATGGGGGATCTTCGAACGTAGAGAGCACGTCGTCGTCGTCGTCGTCGTCGTCGTCGTCGTCGGAGCTACCCCACCTAGGATGCAGTGTGGTGATCAAACACGAGAGCAAGAGGAATGTTAAACGTACCGGTAGTGAAATACCGATAATCCATCGTGGTGTCAATGCACATAATTTCCCAAACGTTATTCCCGTCCCTGGACCATTTCTGTTCTCCCTTCCCCCAAGGAAAGTAGTAGTGAGATATACAGTGCAGAGTAGTAGAATCAGGATATCACTGTACTTCCCCAGAGGGATGGGAGCACGATATGTATCTGGAGCGGCAAATATTCCAGATGATCTTTAGATAAAGGAGCTCATCTGATTTAGGCTATTTATTTATTCGTAACGGTTACAATCCACCGTTGTGTGTTATTCCTATAGTATTACCACCGGTCAATGGCCAAAACACACTTCTGAGTTTCTACCGTAACTGCTTTCGCAATGCTACGTAGGTGGTAAAACGATCCGTCCTGGCTAGACCTGCAGGGTAAACAAAAGCTCGGAGCTCCGTACTGCTGCGACCCTGGGAACTCACATGATTTCACTTCGGCGCCTCGAAAGTGAATCAGACGCAAGATATATTGGCATTCTCGTTCGTTAGAGTGCTTCTGCATGGATGTTCTACGCTCACGGGGGCTAAATGACATGGTGTAACTGGATAGGTTCCAAAGAGAACCAATTAGACGGGCAGAGTAGGTTAACCAATGGCGCATTTTGTACTGCGCTGCGATATACGCTTCCAAAAGCTGGAGTAACCCACCTTACAGTTGAGCTCTCGGATGCGCCGTACTGGAGTGTTGGACTAGTTTCCTCGCCCTCTAGTAAAGCCTGTTGGCTGGAGAAGGGGTGGTGGTGGTGGCGGTATGGATGTTTGGCTCCCGCCTGGGCAGATGCTGTGGGGAGCTGCTGATTGGTTAAGGGGGGAAAGATTTCAACATCACAAAGCGGACGATACGGTCTCTGGAGATGGCAGCGGNAACAAGGGAAAACAATGCCCCCGAGGTAGGATCGGGGCAGGTGGCTATAATAGAGCAACGGAACCGCGAATCGCCGATGCACAGTAGGCCTTAGCTCTCTGTGTCAAGGCCATCAGTGAGCAAGAAGGATGCTCAGCCATTGACCAAACCTTGATGAGAAAAGAGCCGTTATACTCAAATGATTGAGCGGCCTAATACTGTGAGTATCGCCATGCGGGATAGCCCCAGGGAGGCGTCAATTGCTGTTTAGTCAACGGATTTGGCCCGACGGCTGGGTTCAATTGGTGCTGAGCTGCCTTCCTAGTGGATGGGGTATCTTAGTGCCAGATCATGGCGTTCCGACCGACAGTTTGTGAATTCAGACTTACATTTCAAAAAGAAAGAACCGGAAACTCCTAGAATAAGGGGGTTTTACGGCGACATTCGTAATTCCGAACTGTGCTTATTTTGCGACGAGTTGCGTGTGTTGCAACAACGTCAGAACACTACCGGTAAAGCTTTGCCGCGCACGGTACTGTGCAGAGCTTGGTGTTGATACCATTGTAAACAAAGGCCTGTTATGAGCTGTTCTCAAATATGTGCAGTGTTGAGCCACAGAGCACTAGCGCACATTTGGAAATGATAGTGTCGATGCCCTGGCCGTAAGAACGGTTCGAGCTACGACCGTCGTCCCTCTTGACTTGACAAACCTCCCTAATCTCGACAACACAGAAGTGATACCGTAATCTCAACGAGCAACCGTGTTTGATCACGAAGATTGATTGGACCTCACACCTTAAAGCCCAGGACCGGCAATGGAAATTAATATCATAACCAAAGCGACGCATCATTAGTCTGTGGCCTGCATCGATGGCTGCGGAGTTTGACGCAAGGGTTAGGTTAGCCGAGTTACTGGGGAATCCAATACCGCAAATGGCCAAAGTTCTTCAACCGGGACTTGGGACACAAGTCTAGAGAGGGGCTTCGACTCCGTGTGTACAGAGGTACGGAGGAGCGCTAGCTTACATTCCATATCGGTGTTCTTTTGTCATTCCGCAAGGCATCCGGGGGATTACAGCGCCTAAAGTCCAGCCCAACAACTCTATTGGTAGCAACAGGGACTTCATCTGTTTGCTATCTAGTGAAGCTATGATGCTGAGATAGTAAGAAGTGGGAAGCCGGCTGCTCTGGTTTGCTCTTTCTAGGCACGGCTTGTGATCGGTGAGGCGGACCCTGACCATCTCTCTGGCGGCGGTGGTCGTACTGTGGCACTTACAACGCATACTCGGGTACGGTACGCACGCACACATTGTAGCCAAATTTCGTGTCAGCGGTTTCTTGCTCCACTCCAGACAGGAAGAACTTCCCCCAAGATCGTTCCGATAACAGCGGTTGCGGGATTATGAAGCTAGACTTCGCGGTTCCTCTCTTGCCACTCCTCCTTACGGCCCCCAGAGGAGCTGCCGTTCGCTCGATAATATAAATTTAATGGTGTGTGTCACTGTGTGAGCGAAATGTTCTTTGGGGTGGGTGATCCACGGCGTTCAAATCCTGAAAGTAATGAGCCGGATATGCTTCCTTCAAGTGACTTCCAAAAGTTTAAGAAAGACCGGGTTAGGGTAGTTTGCCGAAGCGAGCGCCCAAGAAACCAACGATGTCCTGCATGCTGTTGGTCGCTAAGATACTGCACTCGGACTGCCTCCATTCGTATTATCATAAGTTAGCTCTAGTGTCTACTGTACAGACCGAGAGGACTAAGTGCATCAGTTTCCACGAGCGCCGTCCAATCATGCACGGCTCTATGATACCTAAATCGATGACTGCATTTTGTGGCCGTTGGAAAGCCAGTCAACCTGAGGTTTCGTGAATGTGAGTAGCTGGTTCGGGAATGGCGATGTGGGCCCTAGCACCAAGAGGGCAATGGGCGGGGGTGCCATATGTAATTTCGTCACTCCGGAGTCCTTACTCTCGCGGCCGAGTTGAAGTTGGGCATCCGAGATGGCTATTCTCATGTACAGTACTCGAGTGATTTGCCGACTTCGGCCCGGCGGCGCCGGTAGGGATGGAGCATTGGTCGGAACAAAGCTTGTAAGAGAGAATATGAGGGGAAAGGGGACTGGCCATCTCTCCCGGTGCCAGAGGAATTCCGGGGGGGGACGATTAATTCCTTGGGTGATAGATAACGGTACGATATGCCAATGTGTTGGGAGAATAGAAGTGGAGAATAGAAGCCAGGTAGGGGGATGGGATTTTTGTGATCTTTATTCCATGGGATTGCCATTCGGCATCCTCCCAACAACATGTTGGGGTGATGGATGAACAAGGATCTCGACGTGTCTATCTCATCAAGGGGTTTGGCCCGTCTAGACGGGAAGACGGTTACCAGTACTGCCCGGATTCTCGGAATGGGATCATGGTACCGGCTTGATGTTTGTCAGGTAGTAGAAGTGGTGGGTCAGTTGGGAATCCTAATGTTGAACCCGGCAACCACAGATAAAAGCGTTCCGGCCGAGTCTGACTTCTCCTCGCATCCTCGGAAAGGGAAGAGTACCGTGCGGTGCGGTACGGTAGGGCGGGATCATGGCACTTCAACGTTTAACGAGCGAAGAGTTCCAATTTCTGGTCTCGCACTTTGAATCTCCGGACAGGTAACAGCTGGACGGGAGGATTAGCCTATACAATGTATTCTGGACCAAGGTGCTCTTATACAAGGTCGTAGGAGTGTAGAAGTAACTTGTCACAAGAAATGCAGTTCTCTTCCACTTCCTCTCCTCTTGCCAAATGCCCCCCTGCTGACTGGCGAAACCGTGCTCACCCACACAGTGCCCAGAGTCGCTTTCTACCATACTCCTCCCTAAATTTACATTATGTACTCCCCCCTCGGGTAATTCACTTTGTCACCTAGTCAACTAGATGTTATCTCCAACACTGGTGTAATTCATCGACTGGCGGGAAGGGATTCCCTCGTAACCCTACCCAACCTGCTCTCTCTCACTTCTCTTGGTATCATACGTGCTGCCGGTGCTCTCCTAGCACTTCACATTTCTATCATACCTCCACCTCGCCTGTTCATCATCATCACCATCATCATCATCATCACCACCATCATCATCATCATCACTATCATCGTCATCATCACCACCTACACCATCGCACCATCATCTATTACGACCGTATTTGTCGCTTCTATAAGACACGCACATTTGTGCGACGATACTCGACCTTCTCCAACCCACTGCTGAGCGGACGACTGTGACGAGCCGCCCGCCCCCCTCTGACCTTTCAGCTCGCCGCTTGACGTTGGCTCCGGCTGCCTATCCACCGAAACCCTCCATCCCACCAGCACCACTTATTTAGTCTTGGTCATCCCCGACCCTTATCCTTGACCGCTCCGCTGGTATCATACTCGAACGCCAACCAGGCTTCCACTCCTGTCTTACTAACCTGAACCCGCCACTTCCCCAAAAGGTTGTCCCCCCCAACATCTCTCCTTAAGCGTTCCTCCTGGTTGCAACACAAACAGACTCACTCCAACTCCTCGGCTCGCAATTACAACCGCACACTCTCGCCTCCGTCGTGCTTACCTACGGACTGACGACCAACTTCCCTCAAACAAACACAGCTTTAGAGCAGTCATTTTCCGTTCCGCCGCCCGCCACGGATTTCCTCGGAACACCTTTAAGCCCTATCTGCTCGAGCGAGAGCTCCCATCCCACCACCGCTCCTTTCCGCGAACCTGTGCCTCGCAACGAGAACCTAACACCACCACCAACCCACAGGTCCACACCCGAACCTGCATTCAACAAGATGCCCGCTCCAATCGATATCACTTCTCGGCCGCAACCCCATCAACCCAAATCGAACCTCACCAGTCAGTTACGGGCGGCCGAGGGCACAGGTTATGCCGCTCCGGAGGCTCGAGTTGGCAGTGTATCGCATAGTAATGGCGTCCCGGTGTCAAACAGACTGAGGCGAGAGAGTATGGTGAACAGTGAGATGGCTAGAAGCTTGATGGGCGCTGGTGCCATGAGCTGGGGCGCTGTAAGTGTTGGGAGTTGGATAAGAGACGAGTAAGTTCTTTCCCCGAAGCGAGAGTTTGATGTGGATGCCTATGTGGTGCTTGGGGATTTATCTATGCTTCCTGGGCATTTTATCCTTCTCGTCATATCATTGCTCATTAGTTGTGCTTATAAACCCTTATTCCCCCCTCTGCCCTCCCCTTTAACACTCCTTGCCACTTCCAAACTACCGTAACAATTTTAACACCTTTCTGTAGCATCATCATGGCAGGCACTTCACCATTCACATTCAATTCTCCTTCTTTTCACTCTTCATCATATCTTCCAAAGCTCGAGGCCGAGTTTTGCCGAGATTTTTCTTGCTGCGGTTTGCCACTTCCTTCCTTGCATGATCTTCTAAGGCATTATGAGGAGTTTCACGCACAACAAACCGGGCCTGTACGTCGGGACGAGAACGGTGTTTCTGGTCATGATCTTGAGCGGCAACACGGGCAGATCCACCGTCCCCAGAGACGAGACGCCAGTGGTATGACAAGCCCTATTAGTGGAATGGGTGGTATACAGCTGGGGATGATGCAACAGCAGCAACTTCAGCGACTGAAGCAACAACAGCAACAGTCAGCAGAAGCGAGCTGTCAAGAGATGAGGGAGGAGGAGGAACAAGACGGAGGGATTGCCGGTGACATGGAAATGGACGATGAGGAAATGACCCCCCCGCCTAACGCGGGCCCACTTACCCCGCAGAGCCATAATCAGTACCCCTCGCATCCACCCACACCCTCTACGCATAGCCATCCCTCATATCAGAACACTCCAAACCTGCCACATGCTCAACTCTCTAATCTCAACATTAACCAGCAACCCTCACATTTTTCGCCCGAGTCTTCCGGCCCAGGTACTCCGCTTGCTATGGACCAGCTAGAATACTCGTTTTCTCCTAATATGAGCAACACGCAAGGCGTCGTAGGCGCTCAGAATAATGGTTTCAATAATAGCAACACCTCTTTCGAAAATAGGGGTGACATGTCACTTGATTTGTGTATCGACGAGCCCGCCAAACGTCTCTTCAGCCCCGGAGGGCAAGCGATGAGTGGGGGGTACACACAGCAGCAGTTGCATATGTTGATCTCTGGTGGCGGTGAGTATTGAATTGAGAATATTCTGCATATTCCGTGGCTAATGTTTGGATAGCTCAAGGTGTTCACCCCGGAGCCCAAGGTGTGCAAGGCCTTCAACAGGAAGACAAACCTTTCAAATGTCCTGTTATTGGTTGCGAGAAGGCATACAAAAACCAGAATGGCCTCAAATACCATAAATCTGTATGTGTATCACCTTTGGAGTTTATAAATGCCAAATGATAACAGTTTGTCAGCATGGACACACCAACCAACAGCTTTTTGCCAACCCAGATGGAACATTTTCTATCGTCAATCCCGAAACGTCGGCGCCCTATCCCGGCACATTGGGTATGGAGAAAGAGAAGCCCTATCAGTGCGAACTTTGCGGTAAACGATACAAGAATCTCAACGGCCTCAAGTATCATCGAGCACATTCCGTCCATCCCGCCGCAGTTCCACAGCCAGGGGGTGTCATAGCTGTTGCCGGTACTGGAGAAAGTGGTGCTTCCTTGGTATGAGCAGCTATGGCATTTGTTGGATTTCAATTATCCGTTGTCCTCTCTTTGCCTTTTCACTTTGGTCGTGATGTTTGTGGTTCTCTTTCTCTCTTTTCCTTTGGGGGGGGGGGAGGCAGTCCATCTCCCTTAATTCTGTACCAATTTCTTTGTATGGGTGGTAGCGTTTCCTTCCTTATTTCGATCCGGCCTTCCCACCTTTCTTTCTGGGTGGGATCCTTGGTGGCAATGGTCACAGCTCGCGGCTTTAGGACAAAAGCCTCTCTAAGGAAAGGGTTTCCTGAAGGAAGACGGGAAAGGCACCATTTGGTTCCTGTGTCACGCGCCTCCACCACCAGATTTTTTTTCTGTTTGCTTTGCTTGGTGTTCTGTTTCTATGGGTCATCGTTTCTGGGCGCCTTATTCGTTAGCTTTTTAAATGGGGACCGGTTTCTAACGACAAATGCGGAAAACAGCAAAGTACGAAGAGATCATGACAAATGGGCTTTTTCTTCTACAAAAAAGTTATTGATTTGTTTTCCCCCTAGTTTTTTTTTGTATAATTTTTCTTTCCTTGCTAGCTCTGCAGTCATGTCAATTTTCTACTCCTAAGCTTCCTTTCGTGTCATTTATCTACTTTCCTTCTCCTATTGATACACTGTTTTTACTTGGTCTGGGTGTTCTGTTTCTTTTTCCGCTGGCTCGTACGGGTTTTCGGGGATGGCCATGATTCGGAATCGTCTACTCTATTCTATTTCTGTAGAGTAAGATAGGAGGTCGGAAATTCTAGTTACTATCTGCGTCCAATCCATTCTGTAATTGCTTTTTACTTCCCTTGTGTGCGTCTTTATCTTCTATCGATTATTTTACAAGGGACCTCACTACAATGGCCCTTCGTACTTACGAATATTTTAATTATAGGGACTCAACCTGGCCCTACTTTGTAACACTTGGAGTACCTGTGCGTAGCTTGCTTTGGCCCCATACAAGGCGGGAGAGATGGTAGGGTACTTGAGCCACTCGTATCTCGACGGACATTGGTATCCTCCTGGTGCTTGGGAGATGGGCGCGTTATGGCTATGCGTTGCCAGAGTTTGGTACGGCCCAATGCAGCAGCTCTGGTACTTCGAAGCTTTGTATAGCCGTCTGATATCAGTCCTGGCTGGATCTCCGGTGCCTTCAACGGTAGAGTGCTCGTATAGTACACACATATAGAATATGCTCCGTCATTGCACGGACGGAGTGCAGATGCGCCGAACTTCCCCTCAGCATCGCCGTTCCTGCACCCTGGTGAAGCATTACTCAAAACCTGGACCGGATGGGGTTGAGAATACCACTTTGTCATCACACTCACTACCTCGGCACTTTACATACGGTATCGATAGCACCCCCCCCCAAATCAATTGAATAAAGCACCGTCCCATCCTATCCACGAAATTGCGATTCCTCTTAACGAGTCGACAATTCTCTAGGTATTCACAGTCATGCTTGCAAATTGCTCGTGAGCCTCTCAGTATAGCAGTCAAATTCCCTGGAAGAGAGAAGGAAGGAAGGAAGATATCTGCTCATCTTCATCTCTAATTAGATTTACGTATGCATCATACCTCGTCCTGAACGTCCATAAATAAGACCTTAGGCATTATATCATGCTAGTGCCGGCGGTAACAAGCGACTGCACAGACTATTGCAAAATGGAGCCGATCCCTGTGCAGTGAAACTGGGACTGCCGTTGATCTAGGACTAGGGAGCACGAAAGGGTATCTGGACGGGGCGGTCTATTACTGTATTATTAATAGTTTTTGTCTGATCGATACATCTCCCCTTCCTTTATTCGCACGGTGCTAGTACCGTACTCACTCCACGGTATGCGCTCTATTTCATATGAGGGTTTTGCTCGGGCAAGCTTTTGGCATCAATATCGTGGGGAAGATTAGAGTATGATATGACAAGCAATTGAATTTAGGTTGCTGGCTGCCTGCACTCCCCCCGCCGTTCTTCTTTGTCTGCCTTGTAGTCTAGTTCTTTCCGATATGTATGATACTTGACCATCTGTCCTCCTGCATACTTGCTTATTCGGTGATCGACAGGATGACGCTCGGCAACCGTCATGGCATGGGTTTTATTGGAGAAGAGTGAGGGAGGTAATTGAGTACAGTACCGTACCACTGCACGTTCTCTTGATGATCGATTGATAAATTAGATAGCTCGAGTTGGATGGATTGGTGGATGCGATTAGAACGATGGGTTCAAAGCGGGGACTTGTTCCGCGAATTGTGATATGATATAGACTTTCATGAAGAAAATCCGGGTCGTGATCGCTTTGCTTCCTTTTTCCCACCAGTTGGTTGTTCTGTGCTGTACTGTACTCGTACTACCCTACACTGCGCGGGTGCAGTACGGGACTGTATCATATCGTGCTAACGCATCTTTGCCAAGAATACCTCTGTGAGCCGGAATCTTGGCAGATTTGTGGTACTTGTAGGTAGCTGGAAGAGGGACATAGAAAACCCGGGCTAGCAACCGGAAGTTGCGTTAAGGTTAAGGTTGATTGAACACTCTTGGCACTTCCACTCCTGTAAGGGTATATAAAGGAAAGAACATTTCCTGCAATTACACAGACTAAAGAAAAGGTAAAATCATAACTCCTGCTCTCAAGAGCTATTAACCACTAATCCTAGCCAGTATCCTCCTTTATCATTAACATTTTTTTTCTGCTTATGGCAGTATTCTTCTGCTTTCATACAGTTGCTGCCTTGGAGTATTGCCAAGCACCTTTGGACATTGGCAGGTAGGTGTCAGAAAGTTGTAGTAATAGGAAGTTGTAGATAGTTGCAAGGAACTACTGGTAATGGGTAGGCCATACAGGTAATAAATAAATGTATTAGTAATAAGCAAGAAATATGGATAATAGGCTGGAGTTATCAATAAGTAGAAGGCTAGCAGAACTGGCAGTCAACCTTTTAGATGGAAGTCTTTTTCAAGGAACAAATTCTAGGATACTATTGCTAACAGTATTTTCAACTATCAAGAATCTAGTAGGACTCTACTGGGGGACTATCAAGAACCTGGGATAGAATAGAATTGCCATGCATAGTCTATTCAGGAAGATAAAAGTGCAGAATAGCTGTCTTTAGTTAGGACAGCAGGCTCTACTATGTAAAATAGTGGTAGCCAGGAGGACAGTATTGGGCTATTGGGAAATGCAAGTAATAGTTAAGAATTGTCTAATTATGGAAGAAGATTATGGAGAATGGTAGAGGGTAATAGAAGATGGTAGAGAATTGTGGAAAATTATTGAATAAGAATACAACTAGTGAGATATAAATTAATTATTAATATAGTATATAATAAAATTGTGGGAGGTGTTGAGAATATGGATTGTTCTAAGTATTAATATTATTTCTCCCTCTGCTCTGCTTGAAATGATAGAGATTTAGATAAAACTTTCAGCAATGTCTATTAATAATAGACTGTAGTATAGTAAGCCACTTTTTCTAAATAATTGATTTGTATTTCTCAATTTTCTCATGTCTCTGGTCTCTTGGTCTCAGGTGCTTGGCTAAACAGTTTTTCAAAACTGGCCAAATTGGCTCAGTTTTGTTTAGATCTAGTAAATTTGCAGGCCAAACAGAAAAAGTATAGATAATAGAGTTTTTGTAAGAGATATAGTAGATACCATGCTGTTCTGCTTCTTCAGTATTAAGTCCAGCTGCCTGGATATGATTTTCACTATTGTTTTCAATAAGCCAGATATTTATCTTATATTTGTTTATAATTTGTTTCAGAAATAGATATACTAATAGCTATGAAATATCTTTTCTGTATATAAATCAATCAAAATATTCTTCTATCCTGTATTTCTCTATTTCTTTGTTAAACTTTCAAGCAGAAATTTGTTGATCTCTCTATATGTAATATGTTTATACTTAGAGTACTAATCATACTTCAGTATCAATAGTCACAATTGGTCTTCTTAATCAACAAGAAGTAAGAGCTATTGAACTAAAAAAGTCTTGGAAAGGGTATAATAGTAGGTCAAGAATGTAACTATTCAATCAAGTATATTAGAAATACTATAAAGTTTCTTACCTATCAGTACTCTCAGACATAGGTAACAATACTTGAGCCTCTTTCTGAAGCACTTTTGCTTCTTTTTCTTATCATATAAGTACTTGAGGCTTCTATCTGACAACTTACTTATGAGAGTATTCTCACAATATAGCTACTTAGATGAAGGGTAAAGGAGTCAAGTTATAGGTAAGAAGATACAAAGATGATAGGGTGAAAAGCTCATCCTTCTGGGTTCTAGCATTCTCTTTTATACTTACTTTTCATGCAACCCTAACCCTGTGACTCATAACTGTAAGTCATTTACAATACTCATAATAGAGTCATATGTGCTAACTATAACACATGTATGAGACCTATAACTCACAACCTGAGTCATGTGTGAAAATCATAATATCATATAACTCACAACTGTGAGTTACTCAAGCACAGTAACCAATCACAATATAACAATAACTCACAACTGTAAGTTATATAAGGCCCTATGACTATACTGTGAGTCATAGTGCAAAACCCTTCAATACCTTAACCAGTTGCTGCCAACATGACTCAGCCTTGCTTAGCTATTATTTGTAACAGATACTGTTAGTCAAAGTCTACTATTTTTATTGTAGAAATTAGTGATATTTAAATACATCAATCTGTTTATATTCTACATGAACAGTATCTAAAATAACTAAGTATCAAATAATACTTAAAACAAAATATAAAATATATTTAAGTACTTGTACTAGTTATACTATAGGTCTTGCTCTTTTCTCTTCTTATTGTACTGATTAATTTGCTCATTTTTAGCTTTCAGGTAATTGTACTCTTTCATTCCTGGCAGTATAGTATGTTTATACTTCTTGGCAACTCTTACAACCTTAGCCTGATTCTCTATTCTGAGCAACTTCTGGTTTTCTTTTCTTTTCTTCTTTGTTTTCTTCTCCTATATATATAAGAGTTGGTTACCCTCCTATTTCACTTTGCTTGTAGTGGGCAAAAGTAAGTATAATACCATCTTTTTTTTTTGACATAATTGTCTATGATTGATTATAATAGAATTTTATAAGTCATCATATAGAGTATTGTATTGAGCAATTCATGTTTCTGTAACTTAATATTCCTCTTCATATCTTGTATTCTGCTTTTTTATTTGTATTTAGATTAAGATTGTACTTTTACAGTCAGATTTACTACTCCTTTAACAATAATTTTTGAATTCTGCCTCTACTAGTAATTTAATTTACAATTACTTTATCACCTCAGGTTATTTTTCACTTTAGTTATACATTACTTTTTGATTTTCTAAGTCCTAATTCATTTACAAAATATGAATAATATTCAACTAAAAGATAACCAATCGGCAGCCAATGCTTTCAGAGAGTCAACCATGAAAAAGAGGCTAAATCAAGCCCTAGAGTAGTTAGAGTAAGAACCTAGAGAGAAGGCAAGTGCAACTACAGAGCTGTTCAATATAGGGTCAACAGCAATTCAAATGCATCAATTATGAAAGTATAATTAGCAACAGAAAACTTATGGAACCTTCAAGCAACTTGGAGGTCATAATATTATCTTGACACTAGCTTAGGAGAAAGCAGTATATTAATTTTACCAGGAGCAATAAAAGATAGGTATTCCAGCAGCACTACTGATAATTTCCACAGCATTATGTAGCTCTTATTAGCAAGAAAAACCCAACCCACCATTTTGTGAATAGTTTTACCAGTGGCTTAAAAGAAATCCCATTCTGTATATGATTAAGACAAAGTCCATTGCATACATCTGACTTGCGACACATAGTGAGGAAGACTTAAAGAACTTTTTCTAGGAGTATCAAAATATCTTGAAAAAGTATAATATTTATTGAGCTAAATATATATATGATATGAACAAATCAGATGTATGAGTTGGATATTCATCAGGTGAGCTTGTAGTTGTACTAGTACAAGTAAAAAATATTATATACTGCAAGTCCTGAGAATTGGCAGTCTCTAACTATTGTTGAAACTATTTGTACTAATAGAAGTCTACTATTAGGTGTTAGCCAACTTTAAAGACAAGTGAGTTCTGACTAAGGCTTGATACTTGATGAAGTGAATGCTAGAATGGGTCACTATATTTGGAATAGATAGAAGTATGAAAGGTATATCATATAATGAATATATTGATCAGATTTCTTCTGCATTACTGATAAGGTCTGTAAAAGCATGGGAGACACCTCAATATTTATATTCCGTATCTGGGTGTTTGTATAACAATTCCTACCGGTTAGTGCTTGCTTTACATGGGCGACAATACCTTAGCCTCAAACACTCGAGACTCTGCATCTTCTTCTGAGTCGGATAGCTAAGCATCCAAGGCTCCTATCTTATGAATCTCTTATAAAGGTAGTTGCATAGTAGGCTACATAGGTGAAGAGTAGAGTGATAAAGTTATAGGTAAGAAGATACAAAGATGATAGCATAAAGAGCTCATCCTCCTGGGTCCTAGTGACCCTTTTTATACTCGCTCTTTCTGCCAACCCTAACCCTGTGACTCATACCTCTGAGTCACCTGCTATAGTCATGTGTTCTAAGTGCGTCATATACATGAGACCCATGACTCACTAATTGAGTCATGTACGAAAGGCATTACATTATATAACCTCACAATTACGAGTTATCTATATGCATTAACCAATTATAATGCACTAACGACTCACAACTGTGAGTCATGTGTGACCCCATGACCATAATGTGAGTCATGGTGCAAAAACCTAACCAATCTGCCTTGCCGATAAGCTATACTTAGTTCTCCAAATATTCTGTTCTGAGTCTTCCATAATGTAAGAAACCTTCCTCCCCTGTCACCATTTGTGACATACTATTAGATTCGTTATACTCCAAATATATTAGTAATATCTACCATTTGTGACAGTTTGGGGCCTATTTATTCCTCCCACTCCTTTTTTTGTTTCCTTAGTATGAACTTTGTAGACCTTGAAAACCTTTATCTTGCTTGTCTGTGAATTCCTCAGACTGCAGGAAGGGTGTTCCCATCCCTCTCCTCACAGCATTCACTCTATTCGTAGTTACTCGAAGTCTTTTCACCATGGCAAGTAGCTGCTGGTTTATTCTCTGTATATGGAGTAATCAGATCCAATGACAGACTTATCAATACAGTTGGATCTATTGTCCACCTGCATTAACCTACAGGAGGCCTGCTTCTTTCTTATCACACCAGTGGTGTTTAGGCCTCTTAATGCTTACAGTCAACCTTTCTCATGGCAGGCCTTATCCTGGCTCTACCTTGTCATACCACTAGGTGAGGATGAACGATCATCTCTTGGACGTCATTCTCACTTTAGGATTTCCTCTGCATTGCTCTACCAACTGACTTGCTTCTCAGTCTTGCTGCACATGATGGACCCAGAGACTCCTATTGGAGTTGCTGAGCAACCTCCTGGTTGGCTTCTATTAGTTGACACAGTTGAGGAATCTTTACATATGTTTATCTCCACAACCAACTGACTCAATCAATTTATTTGATCTTATCAGGATAGCTGAGAATTCACTTCTAAAGATCTAGTGAAAATCCCTCAGTCAGCGACTTTCAGTAGTGGTGTAATTGAGAGTTTTGTGCTGGTATTGTATTGGTAGAAATTATCTCTTTCTGCAAATACTCTGGCGGACCCTGGGATTGAACATGTAATCTTTTGCCAATAATCACATAACAAATCCATTACAGTATGCTAGTTTGTCTTATGTGTAACATCTACTAACTCCTCCAATTATCATCTGTCCTGGTAAACAGATAATGGAAAGCTGAGTGAACAAAACCTAAATAGTAAAGAAGTTATTGCTATCTCTCCTACTTGATATACCAATAAAAAGATTACTCTGTTCTGGCTTGATCACTTTATCAAGCATGTTGGAGCTAGTCCTAATAAGTATTACAGAATCCTGCTTCTGGATGGTCATTCTATAAACTGCTAAATTAATTTTATTATTAAATGCCATGAAAATCATATTGTCCTCTTTGAATTTTCTTCCCATTTCACTCACATCCTCCAACCTCTTGACATTAGTATTTTTTGACTATGGAAGTACTATTATAATAACGTGATTCATAATGCTCTACATTCTCTATATAGAATACACAATTGCCTTCTTTTTTCATGATTTTAGTTCAATACGCAATCAGACATTTTAACAATATACCATCAAAAACGTGTTCAAAGATTTCAGAATGTTTCCTATTTACTATAAGGCAGCATTGAAGCAAATGCACTTTGATAACTTAAAAATCAACCAAGTTTTAGAAAATATGAATAATGCTGAGGATGATTCAGTTGAGGATATTGAAGAATTGGAACATCCTCTCATGCTAGCAACATATTTTAAAAGCTAGAAGAATATTCATAAATGGATAGAATAAGTAGAAGTATTTAGTCTGAGAACCAAAAAGCAATTTCAACAATGGGTTCGGAAAACAGAGATCATTCTTGTAAAGTTTCAACTTCAGAAGAAAACATATTGAACAGTTCATAAACAAAGTCAGGAAGAAGCTTTATGTAAGAATAAGTCCCAGAGAGTCATCCAAATGGGTGGAGTAATTACTGTTGAAGTAGTACAACTTAAGAAGAAGAAAAAGAAGAAAAAGAAGAAGGCAGTTGCCATAAAGAAGCCAAAGAAGAATATCTAGATAGCAGTAAATAAGGCCAAGGCAGCTTTGCACTGTTGTAGAGTTGAAGGCAGGAAGTGGGAGAAAGAGCAGGAAAAATAAGTCTAAAGTATTATTAATTGAGAAGGAGTAATTTCTACTAAAATATTGGCTCCAATTTCTGATTCTGAAAAAAATCCAACTTTTAAGGATCTTGAATCACTGGTATCTTCTCCGGATTTAGTACATGTAGTATCTTTACTTGAACCCCTATCGACCAATAGTGAGATTACCACAGCCATTGTAAGTAAATCTTAATTTTTGGAAGAAACAAGAAACTTAAGTGTATTAAAATTAGAATTTTAAACTAATATATGTTAGGTTGAGAATAGATATCTATCATCTCTTTATCTGGAAGATGATACTCTGAATCAGGTCTCTGATGATGAATCTGATTTAGGTTCATCCTCTGTTTCATAAAATTTGTTTCTAGAAAATGCCAACTTTATTGGTATTAATTAAAATTCTAAAAGCTTTGTATTCTCTCTGCCATATATATTTAGTCAAGAACTATTGTGTCAAAAAAAAAAAAGTGGTATCCCACTTGCTTTTGCTGACTATTAGTATCTTTTTATAATCAATTATTATACAAGTAAAGAGCATAGTAGTAAAGAGAAGCTTGTCAAAAGAGAGAACAAATAATAGAGATTTGAACTATATGGCCAAGTAACCTTTTGGTAACTCTATATACCTCCTATTTCTATATATATCTTATTCATAAATGCAAAAGATTCAATTAGCTATGCTAAAGCTCAATCTGCTAGCTAAACTCTTACTCTCCAGTCTTATCTTTCAAGTTTTAGTGTATGTCAAAGATTGAATTATTCAAAATCAGGATATTCTTTTATTATCTTATAAGTATAGGTTTGTGATATATCATATTCTTCTTCTTGAGCAATCTCAGAATAAGTCTTTTGCCAATACTCTGAATTCTGAAAAGCCAGTTCTCTTAACTTTTCTAATTCTTGTAATTCTTTAATAATTTTTTGTTGGACAGTAGACACCTAAAGTTCTTCTTTCTTATTAGTCACATTATAAAGTAAATTAAGTACAGACTTAAGGTCCTTGTACTATGTTTGCACCAGGATGCTAGTCATGTATCAAGTATGATAGGAGCAGATAGCCTCTCAATCTACAAGAGGCAAGGACTGCTTACTAAAGGAGGTTTCAAAAGAGTGTAGTAGGAGATTAAAGAAGTAACTATTTAACCAAGTATATTAGAAATACTGTTACTCGAAGTCTGCTATTTCTATTATGGAAATAAGTAGTTTTTAAATACATGATTCTGTCCATGTCCTGTATGAATAATAATCAAGTATTATATGAAACTTCTAAAGTATAATAAGTATCAAATAATACTATAAAATAAAACATAAAATAATTAAAATATGAAGCGATACTTTTGAAATATAACTAGTATCAAATGATACTGTGAAACTAAACATAAAACATTTAAAGTATCAAGTAATACATTTGAAATATAATAAGTATCAAACAATACTGTGAAATTAAACAATTCTTAACCTAGTGCTTATACTAGTTACAGTACTCTTTCTTGTTCTAGAAATACAATCTGTTAGTCTATAATAATTACTTAATTTATATATTACAAATAAAGACTAAGCAAGAATAGGTTTTACATGATACTAGGTTATAGTTTGAAGTTATAGGTATGTTAAGTTTCATATCATGACTTATATTAGAGTCATGGAGTTTCTATATAACTTAGAGTTACAAGTCATTAAATAAGTTTGATTAGTTGATATATTTAGTAACTCATAGTTGTAAGTCACATGATGATATGACTTTCACACATAACTCAGATTATAGGTTATAGGCTTCATGCATATGACACAATTAGCACATGTGTCTTGTTATATAGAATAGGGCAGATAGTAGAGTGACTTATAGGAGTCTACTGATACATTTTACATGACCATAGTGGCAAGTCATATATGTTATGGAAGACTCAGAAGAGTAAGTCACAGGATTATGTGTAACAGGAGTACTCTTAGGAACATGGATCTCAAGATTGCAGCTATACTGAACAACTTTCAACTTATTATTAAAGGTTCATACATACATGTAAGAGTAAAGTAAATAGTAAAACTAAATATCATTAAGCCAAATACTTCACTCAATTAATGTCTTGAGAGGATGTTGATTGTGTTGGAGTAGAAGAGTTCTTGTATAGATTTAAGTAGTCAGAATTTATATCAGAAACTCACTCATCAGTTTACTCTAACTCTTTGAGCATACTATTCTCTGCTAAGGGTTGTTCAGCACCTCTGCCACATCACTGTAGGTATGTATGTATTGACACACTCTAGTTAGTATTATTCTTATACAGTTCTATTTTTGCAGTGTATCTTAATTATAGCTACTAGAGTAAAAACTTCTTCATATTGATGCCTTACTAGTAGCTAACTGTCAAGTAATCTGAGAGACCCTACTCTTTATGAACATCTTTCTATATACATTTCATGTATATAAGTCCCGGTTGGCTCCTGTAGTCTATGCTTACTATCTATGTCTATTGACCCATGTGCCTACAGAGACTCCTATTATGGGGTATTTAGTATAGTAATCTAATGAGTACTACTAATAACTACCAGGACTGAAACCATCTCAGTCATGATATGAATCATGCTTTTAGTGTCCTCAAACTCCTCTCATAGAGTCTATATTATAGGGGTACATTTAGACTTGATAGGTATAAACTTTCCTGATTGTCCCAGTACCACCCATGACTATTCAGGCTCAAGAGATCCCTACAGTTAGCTTCCACTATCTCTGTTATGTCTGGTCTATTTTATTTCAAATAACTTGGAGGGGTTGCTTTACCTTTCCATCTATGCCTCCTTATATATCCTGTAAGTAGCTTAGAGTTTAGCAGATAGTCAGAGCATACATGATCTTATAAGAGCACTTTCAAAAGTTCTCTTTTGCCAGTATGTACACAACTACACAACCATATGCCTATGACATCTAGGACTTACAGTAGGGCCAGAAGGGTATGATAGAAAAATGTTTCCAGGTTACAACATCTTCAGAGCTCTATAGGTCAGTCAATAGCATCTCTCAGAATTACAGATTCTAGAGCCACATATATATTTGTATAACAAATATTCTGGATATTTTCCCCAAACTCTCTAAGACTTTGTGGTACAAGGTAGGGTAACTCAGGGTCCTTGACAGGGTAACCTGATTTCTATAGTAGGGTAACCTGACTCTAAAGGTATTGTAATCCTACCTTGAGATCAAGATAACTTTGTCCTATTACTCTACCTACTCCTATGCTAGAGATAGATAGTTGTACCATTTTCCCAATTACTTGACCTAGCAGGGTAACTTGTATTCTTAACATCCCTTAATGTACTAATATCCTCTAGAGATGTATACGAGTTATCTAAGTACTGAAGTACCTAAATATCTTACATGTTTACAACAGAACCTGGACTATTAGGGATTCATAAAGCAAGTAGTTACTTGCTTACCTGTTGCTACCAGTTGACCTTTAGTTACCTGTATAGGTATAGGTTCAGGTTGCCATACTTTATGTATACTAGGCTATTACATAAAGGTTGTAGGAAGAGCAAGTATAGAAAGGGCTGGAGAGACCTAGGAGGATGAGCTCTTCATACTATTATCTTTGTACTTTTCTACCTATACTATTATTTACATTACTCTACTATTATTTTGTCTAAATAACTACTTGAGATTAAGTCAGCCTCATCATTGGAGACACTTTCAATTGAAGTATACTATGGGCCAGAAGTCAGAGCATTGGGCTTGCAAGATATTAGAAACTTAGGTCTAAGGGGCCTGAGAACTGATGAAAAAGGTATTGTCATCTGTGAAGGAGAGTACTAATGGGTAGAGAGTATTATATTATATTCTAGAATGATATATCTTGTTTTACTTGTATGATATTAAACTTATTTATTTATCTTTACTCAATAACAGATACTATCAACTGTTTTTATTGAAACCATTTTCTTTTGTACTATGCTAATTTCCTTATAGCTCATACCTGTACCTGCTTGCATATCAAATATTACTCTTTATAACTAGAGAGAGAAGCTCACTTCTTATAGAATTGTAAGTCAAACAGGATAAAAGAAAGAATAATTGTAGGAGACTTGGGTTGGTGGTTTGATATTGCTGATATTGCTCCATTCCAATAGGTTTTACTGATATTGAAGTAGCAAACATACAATGATTCTATCATGTTATTATAACATCTTAGTTGTTGCTGTCCATAGCAGCAGATTTGACCTTCCTCTTGCCGAGATTCTGGATTACAGAAGTATTCTTGGTAAAGATACATGAGTAGATATTAACTCATATACGAGGCTGGTGACAAAAGTGATGAGCAGCAATGGTAAAATCTCAACCAGCAAACAACCTCATCACCATGAAAAAGATAAATACCCCTCCCCATCAACATCCAACAGGTGAATGGAGTACTCCAACAAGGAGTAGAGTCCTCAGGCTATTAGTAGCAGGTTTATCGCAAGCGGAAATTGCGGGAATAACTGGCATACCCTGGTCTACTATTGGTCGATAGCACTGGGTACCACATACCCAAATAACCACTTTTCGATCTGGCTGTCTGGGCCAACTCACGAAACATGATATTTGATGATTGATTGGTAGAATTCAAGGTGGTTGGGAGAGAAGAAGGCTCTGCTGGTGAAAGTTAGGAAAGGAGTTGAGATTGTTTGTCTCTGACAGAACAACTCAAAGAGCTCTTGCATGTCATGGATATACACACTGTAAGGCTTGTAAAAAGCCTTTCATAAACTGTCAGAATCAGCAAGCACAAACCGAGTATGGGTCAACACACCAGCAAAAAACTGCAGATTTTTGGCAATGTTTGATGTACTTGGATGAATGTTTCTTCAACACATCTAAACAAGGATCTATATGGGTTACACATCTACCTCATGAATGATACCATGATCACTGCCTACAACATACTTTTCATAGTGGATGAGCCTCTGTGCATGTCTAGGGAGCTATCAGCTTTAACTAGAAGTCATCTTTGGTGTTTCTTTTTGGTATAGGGAAAAAAGGTGTGGTCCCAAGGAACTATTAAGAGCAGGTTCTTGAGCCAATTGTAGCTCCTGCTTTCATGGGCCTTTATGACTATGATGCATCTCCAGGAGCAGAGTATGTGGAAGACCAAGCACCAATTCATGGAACTCGTCAGGCCTTAGTGGAGGTTAAGGCCAAGTTGGTGATACCACTCCACCCATGACCTGCAATATTGCCAGACCTTAATCCAATCGAAAATGTCTGGCACATCCTAAACCAACATATCAAGACACATGATACCTTTCCTGGATCAGTCCAGGCAATGTGGTAGACAGTGCAGGAGGAGTGGGACAAGTTAGAGCTGAAGGATTGGAACAAGTTTATTGACAGTATGCCTGACCAACTCAAACAGCTCAGACAACAAAAGGGGATGCAAACTGAGTATTGAAATTTTTTTAATTTTCTTCAGGTTCTATTTATATGGATATTTGGTTTTCTTTTACTTATCTCGTTTTACTGTTGGGATATTGGTTGGTATAATCTTGTCATTGTGGATAGTAAGTTGGGATTTCACTCTTGCTGCTCATCACTTTTGTCGCCAGCCTCGTACGACCTATATCACTCGGACTCTCACCCACGCTTTCGGTTAACTCGGAGCGTGCCGGTTGAATTCGTACTCTACGAGTACAGTACGGTGCTCTTCTACGATAGTAGTAGGTGTACTGTACGTGCAACTGTGCTATGCTATTCTAACCCAGATATACGAAAAACCTGCACCTTGTATGAGTCTTTTTTTTTTACCCCTCCCCACGGAAATTTAACATCTTGACAAGAGACCTCAAACTACGAGATTTTTCCTTTTTTTTTTTCCCCTCCAAAACTTGTACGAGTACCAGCATTATATGTCATATATCCCTTTCACACAGTTACCATACTCGGACTTTATCGGTCCTGGTGACAAGACAAGACACGACATGACATGACACGACAGCAACAACCCCACGGAGGGGGAGGGTATACTAATGCAATCACATTGGAAGAAAAAGGGAGGGAAGGATACCCGGAAAAGTGAGGATGCGGTGAGCTAGGGTTAGCTATGATAGCTAGCTACTGCAGCAGTTGGTGGTGATGGGGCGGTTAATGGTGTGGGGAATCCTCCCTATTTATCTCGCTGTTGGTGACGGGTAGGGTGCAGTTGCGGTACTGATATGTATGATGTGTATGCACGTCCGCTTATTCGGACCTCCAAGTGCAGATGATGATGATAGTGATAAAGCTAAGGTAGCTATGAGAGCTTACATAGCTCTCACGGACCAGCTCCGTGATTGAGCGTCGAAAGGGGCGTTACGAATACCCCCCATCGTACCGGTACATATGACTTTCGTCCAATGTTTGGCTCCCGAGTACGCTACCGCGCCTTTTTTTTCTTTTTTCTCCTCCTCCTCCGGGCGGTACGTAGCGTACCCATGTTTGGGGTTCTCTTCGTCACAAATTTTTTTCATTCTTTCCTTTTCCGTCGGGGGGGTGTGCACCCCATGTGGATACCGGTATGGGGAAGAGGCGTCGAGGACAAACTGTGTGGGGGGAGAAGGC
>PYWC01000004.1:182362-226200 GCA_003182015.1 Tuber magnatum | reverse complement strand
GTATCAAACGATACTATGAAACCAAACATAAAACAAGGTGTGTATCAAGCGATAGGAAACGAAACAATACAAGTATCAAACGATACTATGAAACCAAACATAAAACAATGTTTGTATCAAGCGATAGCACACGAAACAATACCAGTATCAAACGATACTATGAAACCAAACATAAAACAACCTCGTACCCGTACCAGTTACACAAATAGTAATGTGGGTAGAAGGTTTCTTACATCATGGAAGGCTTAAAACAGAATGTTGAGAGAACTGGACAAGGCAAACTAGTTAGGCTTTTGCACTATAACTCATAATTGGGGTCATGGGGTCTCACATGACTCATGGTTGCAAGTTATTGAGAGGTTATGATTGGTTGATACACTTGAACAACTTGCAGTTGTGAGTTATATAATGTAATAACTTTTGCACATGACTCGGATAGTGAATCATGGGTCTCACGCATGTGACACACTTAGCACACATGACTATAACATATGACTCGAGGGTATGAGTAACAGGATTAGGAATAGCATAAAGAGTGAGTATAAAAGAGGTTGCTAGAACCTAGGAGGATGAGCATTTTATGCTATTATCTTTGTATTCTCTTACCTATAACTTTACTACTTTATCTTCACCAAAGTGGCTATGTGGCACATACACTCTCATGAATGAGTTATCAGATAGAAGCCTTGGGTGCTTAGCCATTCAACTCAGAGGAAGTAGTCTAGTCTCGAACATTTGAGAGTGCAGTATTGTTGCCCATGTGGGAGAAGCACTGACCGGTAGGAATTGTTACATAATCCCCTCGCCTATGGTACTGAAGTCTAACCAAAACTCTCCCTGATATGAAATTCATTATATCCAATCTTGACTGACATATCCTCATAGCCAAAAATCTCTACTGTTGTATCTAGGTAGATAACATAGTCATAACTGGAATACCAAAGAGAGTTAAGAAATCTCTGAACAAAATCCAATCTGAATTTCAGGATACAGACTCAGGGGAAGCCTCCTGTTACACATAAGACGAACTGGCATAGCGTAATGGGCATGTCACGTGATCATTGGCAAAAGGTCACGTGTTCGATCCCAGGGTCTGCCAGAGTATTGGGAGAATGAGTTAATTTCTACCAATACGACATCGGCACAAATCACTCATTTACGCCACCACCGAAGGTCGCCAACTGAGGTGTTTTTACTGAATCCTCAAGAGAGGACTCTCGGCTAGTCTGACAAGGTCGAACGAACTAAATCGGTCAGTTGGTTGTGAAGATAAACGCATGCAAAGATTCCTCAGCTGCGCCAACAGATGGATGCCAACCGGGGGGAGGTCGGCTATTCCGATAGAAGTCCCTGGCTGCTAGGAGGGCAGTAAGACCGAATTTCAAGTCCATTGGTGGAGGAATGTTGAGGAAATTTCTGATGAGGGTATGACGTCCTAGAGTCGATTGTTCACCCACACCCCAAAGGCATGACAAGGTAGAGTCAGATAAGGGCCTACCGCATGAGGAGATCAACCCCGAGCGGAATGAGGCCTAACTGCCATTGGCGCGATAAGATAGGAACATGCTTCCTGCGGGTTGATGCAGACAGATGGGAAATCCACCTCCAGAGATAAGTCTGTTGCCGGAGCTGATCACTCCGTATGCAGAGAAAGGACCAGTAACCGCTTGCCATGGTAAAGGGGTTCAAGTGGCTATGATTAGCACAGGTGCAGCGAGGAGAGGGATAGGACACCCTCCCTGCTGTGCGAGGAAATCAGAGTTAAGCGGGGTAATGGTTTTCAGTGTCTATGAAGTTTGCTTGGAGGAAAGATGGGAGGCGTAGATAGGCCCCGAACACGTAGACGCGGAATATAAATATCGAGGTGCCTCCCACGCTTTATAGATCATCAGCGACGGAGAAGAGATCTTATCAATATATTCGTTCTACAATACAAACCTACATTTCCTCTTGACATTCTAAGTGAGCCTTCCTAGAAATCACTTCGTCACGTATTGGGCCTTAGTCCAGACTCACTTGTCCTTTCAAGTCAGCTACTGCCTAACGCTATATTGATACCTTCTATACTACTGAGGCTCACAACCATCTCTTTCAATGAGCCAGGAGGACCGGTTATCAAAAGCCCTCAACCATCTATCTCAAAATACACCTTCAATGAAACCCACACACCTACGAGATCGAATTTGATCTCACCATAAGCGAAGTCTTTGACGATGAGAATGTTCCCTTCTGGTTCACTGATCACGGGATCAAGAGGGCCCTCAAACACCTCACACTCATAGAAAGAAGAAGCAAGATGTCGCAACCAAGGATCAAAGAAGGGTCAGAAGATTCTAGCGACACCGACATGCGGCATGCTGAGAGACAGCAGCGGCTAATCTCCGCATGGGGACCGGGCCAAGATAGCCCCTATCCACTCCCACCACCACCTCCAGGAGATAACATCCAACCCCTACGGCTAGGTTCCACATCCACACTGAGGAATCTGTCGGGGCCATCAGTACTCCGAGACCCAACTCCAAGTGTCATAAAAAGACAAAGCGGGGAGAGGTCATGCTCTGGAACGCCAACCCCTTCAGGCACCACCGATTTGGGTGCTTTCGCCGCACACATTGGGACACTGATTGGCCAGTTGGACCGCAGTGTCACCCAAACCCAGAACGACCAGATGGTCGCATACGGGACCTTATCTGACGAGGGGAAAGAAACGGCAGAAGGTCTTGCCCAAGTAAGAGAGCGACTTCTGAATGGGGAGAAGGTGGTTGGAGAGGAATTGGCGCTCTGGCAAAATAAGAGTAGGAAACTGGAGTGGGAGGTAGTGGCCGAGATTACCAGGTTTAAAGGGGTGATCGAAGCAGCACTCACTCACATGCACGAGCGATCGGAACAGCAAGCGGCAGTCAGCGGACAGCTGCACCAGGACCTGGTACACACCATCCAAGAGTCGGTGAGTAGAGACCAAGAGCTCTATACAGGCCTGGATAGACTCCGGAAGGAGTTAGATGAGGAACGGCGACGTCGGGGAACCCGGGAGCTGCAGTTTGTTACCGAACTACAGACGCTCGATAAAAAGGTAACAACTGGGCTTAGGGACATGCAACAGAACATGACCCAGATGTTTGCCCAATCAACGAGGGAAATGACGGCGCTGGTACAGAAAGCATTAGGATCGCATCAGGGAGGATCTACCCATGATGGTGCAACCGGGCGAGGACGATCAGGGCTGTCCCACCAGGACAAGGGAAAGGAACCCGCAGAACTGGACACCTGGCCAGAGACTATACAGAGTGGCCAAGAAAGAACCATGGCACCTCCCGATATGGCCAGAGGAGCAGGGGACCCAGACCCGGGGGACGACAGGTCAGATAGCGGGGGAGAAGGACCAAGCCACCAGCCAAGGGCAATACACCTAGGAAGGCCGCGGACCGCTAAGGAAGAGGAGGAACATCAGATGGTGTTGCAGTTGGCCAAGGAGTTGGCCCGACAAACTGCTTTACATCAGAAGAAGCCTGCCGACACTCCATTCGTATACGAAGCAAAGTCCTACCAGGATATAAAGACCTGGCTGCACGCGTGCCAGGACTACTTTAGCCAAAATCCCATGCTGTGGATGGAGGATAAAGATAGGATTATCTACGCCTTGGGAAGGACGAAGGGTGCCGATATGATACCCTTCAGCAATTGATTTAGTACGAGATCATTGTACGATTCTCACCAATCAATGAGGACAGGAAGGCTTTGGCACGGATAAGAAAAATCAAGTATGAGAAGGACATTGACAAGTACCTTCTCCAGATGGAGAACTTGAACATCAAAGCCAAGCTTCAAGGAATGGCGTGGAGGAAGATAGTGAAGGACCGACTACTGGAGGCAATACTGAGACGGTTGTCTTATAAACAATACGACACCGACGCCGAATGGCTGGAGCACCTTCGAGTAGTCGGAAATCCGGAGGAGGCTTTCCTTGACAGTGAACGGCAACGACGAGACAATCTGTCCAGCTCGTTGAGTTTTTCCGGGCCACAGAAATGATGCCGGGAGGACAAAGAAAAGGAGCCGAAGCAAGGAAAGGAAGAAGGGCGACCTAGTAAGTTCCAGAGGAAGACGGCACCTGGGAACTTCAAGTCAGCAAGGTTCGTCCAAACCAACAAACCGACCAAGACCCCGGGGGTAGAGCATACCGACTGGAAGAAAGCTCACGAAGGAGTACCTCAAAACTTGGTCGACCAACGCCGGGAAAAGAAAAGCTGCACCCAGTGCGGACTTACCAACCACAAGTGGGGAGCTTGTAGGAAGGGAGCCGTTTTCGCAATGATAGGACAGCGGAAAGCAGCGAAGTTTAGGCCCTGAAACATGGAGGTTCGGAATACCACCCCAAGGCCAGCAGTGAACCAAACCCATGTACCACCAGCACCTAGACTTTGGGAGTTGTCGGATCAAGAAGGGGGATAGATCGGACAACCGGGAGCCCTGTATAAAAACCATGACCTACATTCCGAGCTAGGGCAACAGCTTAGTCAAGAATGTCGGCGAACTACACTAACTGAGTTCTGAGCGTGGGCAGGGACAGAAGTGTGAGAGGCATAAGAAAGCGTGTATAACGGAGAAAGTTAACCCATCTCAAGAGGATGAAATCAAGAATGACCCCCGACCTGGATGCGGGACGGCAAGACTTTATACTCCTCCCTGGGTAGAGAAGGTTCAAACCCAGCACGCATGAAAAGGGACTGTTGTGGGGGGCAACTCAGGGTATCCTAACTCTTTGCTCCAAAAGTCATGCACGGGAAATGAGTCAGGATAGCGCAAGACCGCCTGAAGGCACTTCCCCAGTCCCAGGATGGCACCACCAGCGACGGCACATGGGTAGGCTGCAGGTTGCTAGGTGAGACAAAGGACAGCGTGCTCGCCTTAAATCGTACGCAACGGCAGGGGTCAAACACCTAAGGCCAGGTTAGAAAGGTCGCTCCCTCATCTATGCACTAGTGGCATACACCGGTATGATTAAATATCGTCATTGCGGGGAAAAAGATAAGAAAGGAGCCGCACACCGAAGGGACCGAGTTTGTCTGAGGAGGCCTGAATGGCTGAAATTGTGCAGGCACAATAACAAACATCCAACATTATTGAATGCCCTGAAAATGTCCAATATATCCAGATAGGGTAACCCTACAGGGGAGCCGAAAAGACAGAAAACTGAAGTCCCAACACCTACACATTGCGAGTGCCCACAAGGCAGAGCATACCTACGAATACAAGGAGAACGAGTACCGATTGGCGTGTTATTAGACTCGGTCTCGCAGATCTTTATCATACGAGACGCGCTAGTCCAAAAACTGGGGCTAGCAACGATATGGCGATATATACTAGTTAGTATAACTGGGTTTGACGGCACACAGTCCCAAAATGCGGGAAGGCACTATATGACTCCTATTATGCTAGAAATTGGGGCTAACCGACCTTGTTCAGAAATTACCTGTGAAGTCATGAGCCAGGGGATCCATGACTTGATAATACCTTTTGGTTAGTGGCATTGCCAACATCCTCTATCATTCATTGAGGACGCAAGCAGGTGGGAGTTTCAGGCGGAGCAGTGTAAGGAACACCTGGAACCTGAAGATGAAGAAATCTGTATTGAGTGGGACGAGACAGTAGCCTTGGAGCCTGCAGCCAGATATGTGGGCCGAATCGCAGGCCCAGAAGACCCTGAGGCAGTAGTGATGGAGACTCTGCCAGAACCCTACAGGGAGTACGCCGATCTCTTCCTGCCTCAGGCAGCGGAATGGCTCCCAAAGCACAATACCTTCGATCATGAGATCAAGGTAGTTAAAGGCGAGAGGCCCCCATGGGGGCCAATATACCCATTGTCCAAAAAAGAACTACGGGCATTGCGAGAATACCTGGACAAAATGCTGCGTGAGGGAAAGATAACCCCAAGCCAGTTACCAGCAGGTGTACCAATACTATTTATGCCGAAACCTGATAGACGGCTGAGACTATGTGTGGACTACCGCGGGCTGAAGAAGGTTACCATCGCCAACAAGTATCCCCTGCCACTCATGAGTGAACTCAGAGACCGAGTAGTCGGGTCGCATATCTTTACCAAGTTGGACCTAAAGGATGGGTACCACTTGATATGCACTAAAGAGGGGAACTAGTGGAAAACGGCTTTCCGCACTCGGTATGGTTATTACGAATATCGGGTGATGCCATTCATGCTAGTAAACGCGCCCGCCACTTTCCTAGACATGATGCATGTGGTTCTGAGGAGATTCCTAGACTTGGGGGTAGTCGTATACATAGATGACGTGCTAATTTACTCCAAGACTGAGGAGGACCACGTCAAGTTGGTAAAGGAGGTATTAACCGAGTTACAGAAATACCGCTTAGCAGTGTCTATCACTAAATTAGTATTCCACACCAAAACGGTGGAGTTTCGGGGATACATAGTGAAGACAGATGGGATCACCCTGAGTGATCGAAAGGTCAAAGCCATAAGGGAATGGAAGAGACCGGAGTCCGTAAAGGACATACAAATCTTTATGGGATTTGCAAATTTCTACCAGAGATTTATCAGGAATTTCTCAGGAACTTGTAAACCCATAACCGAGTTGTTGAAAGGCGACCCCAAGGGATTTGACTGGGGAAAGGAGCAGGAGCAGGCATTCAAATTCCTGAAAAGACAGTTCGTAATGGCACCTATTCTGGCACATTTCCACCTAGACCGAAACACTGTGGTGGAAACGGACGCAAGCGATTTCGCGCTAGGGTGCATCCTATCACAATACATCCAAAAAAGGCTGCACCCGATAGCATTTCACTCCCGAAAGCTCAACTCGGTGGAAGACAACTACGATGTTCATGATAAAGAGTTGCTCACCATAGTTGAAGCATTCAAGGAATGGTGTCACTATCTCGCGGGAACTAATGAACCGATCATGGTATTCACGGATCACCAGAATCTATAATACTTCCTCACGACCAAGGCCTGGAGTGCCAGGCAGATCAGAGGGGCACAGAAGTTAGCAGATTTCAACTTCAAAATCGTGTACTGACCCAGGTCGAGTGGCGGGAAGCCGGATGCGCTAAGCAGCTGGCTGGAGTACCGTCCTGAGGGGGGAGCTGCGCAAAGTGAGAAGCTCTTAATTTTAAACCCTGCACATTTTAACCAGGTTATGGTTATAGTGGTAGGACGAGAAGAGGAACCTGGTCTAAGTCAGAGGACACCCGAACCGGAATACACCCGAGCCATGTGGTTACACCCCGAAGCTCGAATTCCAACAAGGGGCTCAAGCGAAGCGGCAGGACATGACATCTACGCGCTGGAAGAAGCAGTAGTGCCTGCTCGCGGACAAGTGACAGTAGGCACCGGAATAGCCTTAGCATTACCAGCGGGAACGTACGGCCGAGTAGCCCCAAGAAGTGGCCTTGCCGTCCGCCATGGGATCATGGTCGGGGCAGGAGTCATTGACCAGGACTACCAAGGAGAGGTAAAGGTGTTACTGTTCAATCTGAAGGACCAGGACTACCATGTGGGGAAGAGCGGGTGAGTTGCACAACTCGTAATAGAAAGGATTCACGATGGGGAACTCCACGAGGTGATGGAGCTGGACAACACCGAGAGGGGCCAGGACAGATTCAGAAGCATGGGACCAGGGTGGTCGAGACCCAGACCAAAACCAGTCAACTAAGGCAAGAAAGCGGGCTAAATCAATACTTCGATGACTGCGATCAGGGAGGACACGAGCCCCTGACGACAGAAGAAACCGTGCTAACCAATGCAGTGGTTATCAAGGCAATGGCACGGAAATTTGACGCCCAATTTCTAAGACAGGTAGAGGAGAAGCGAGAGATGGACCAGGACTGGAAGATGAGGAGAAAGGAGTTGGAAAGACTCCGAGATGAGGGAAAAGATATGCCAACGCACTGGTTCTTGGCGAGTGGCCCCCTGTATTACAAGGGACGGCTGTTCATTCCAAGAGACAAGGCCCTGCAAATGCTGATTGCTCAAAGCAGCCACGACTCAAAGGTCACTCGGCATTTGGCCAGGAAAAGACAGTGGAAATCATAACCAGGGACTTCTACTGGAAAGGTCTCGCGGAATGGGTAAATGACTACGTATGGTCATGTGATGAGTGTCAACACAACAAAGCGCCACGGCAGGCAAGATATGGGTTTCTACAGCCATTGGAAATACCCTATGCGGCTTGGACCTCTATCTCTACTGACTTCATAACGCAGCTACCAAAGTCAGAAGAGAACACTCAGATCATGGTGGTAGTCGAGCACTTCACCAAAATGGCCCACTTCATAGGGTTAAGGGAAAACGCGATGGCAAAGGATGTAGCCCAGGTGTTCCTCCGGGAAGTGTGGAAACTACATGGGCTACCCACGGAAATCATCTCGGATATGGCTGTGAAGTTCGTGGGAGAATTTTGGAAATCCCTCTGCAAACTCTTAAGCATTAAGCAAAAGATGTCAATGGCATACCATCCTCAGACAGATGGACAAACAGAGAGGACCAACCAAGTGCCATAAAGCTATCTCTGAAGCTTCATCAACTACGATCAAGATGACTGGCACCAACTACTGCCGTTAGCGGAGCATGCCTACAATAACTCCGTTGTGAGTGTGCACGGACTCACTCCGTTCTACGCGAACTGTGGATACCACCCACAGACGGAGTGGGTGAAGGCGCGAGAAGCTCGAAATCCAGGAGCCACCACGTATGCTCACTGGAGGCAGGAAATACATAGACAGGCGATAGCCACCTTGAAGGCAACCAGAGAAGCAATGGGACAGTGCCATGACAAGAAAGTAAGGCCACAACCAAACTTTCAGATGGGCGACTTGGTGATGCTTAACGCCAAGAACATTCGTACCAAATGACCCTCCAAAAAGCTTAGCCCAAAACTATACAGGCCCTTCAAAATTCTGGAGCCACGCGGCAACCGAGCATTCAAGCTCGAAATCTCGGAACGCTGGAGGATCCACCCCGTCTTCCATGTATCATTGTTAGAGCCTTATCGGACGTACGTTCGACCAGCTTGGGAACAACCTCCCAGAGCGCCAGAGGAGATAGATGGTGACTTGGAATGGGAGATTGAAAAGATAGTCAAAAGCGAGGTCATTTCGTACACTCACAGGGTTCACAGACGGACTAGAAGGGTCCGTGAACTGAGGTACTTTGTGAAGTGGCGGGGGTGCTCGGAGGATGAAAACACCTGGGAGCCACCGGAACATTTGGGGCATGTGGCGGAGCTGGTAGAAGGGTTCCACAGAGAGAACCCAGAGATGCCACGGATATAGAGGAAGGATGACAAGGAAAGGTTTTCCTAAGTGTGGCCAAGTAAACGCGTAAAAGTTTTTTCACCCTATCTTGCCGAGTCCTTAAAGGAGTTTAATTTGTATACTATTAGAAAAATAGATTTTTAGAGATTCGGGCCGAACTCTTAGAGAGGGGAGCTCGTGTTACACATAAGACAAACTGGCATAGCATAATGGGCATGTCACAAGATCATTGGCAAAAGGTCATGTGTTCGATCCCAGGGTCCGCCGGAGTATTTGGAGAATGAGTTAATTTCTACCAATATGACATCGGCACAAAACCCTCATTTACGCCACCACCAAAGGTCGCCGACCGAGGCATTTTCACTGAATCCTCAAGAGAGGACTCTTGGCTAGCCTGACAAGGTCGAACGAACTAAATTGGTTAGTTGGTTGTGAAGATAAACGCATGCAAAGATTCCTCAGCTGCGCCAATGGATGGATGCCAACCAGGGGGAGGTCGGCTACTCCGATAGGAGTCCCTGGCTGCCAGGAGGGCAGTAAGACCGAATTTCAAGTCCATTGGTGGAGGAATGTGGAGGAAAATCCTGATGAGAGAACGACGCCCCAGAAACGATTATTCACCCACACCCCAAAGGCATGACAAGGTAGAGTCAAATGAGCGCCTACCACATGAGGAGATCAACCCCGAGCGGAACGAGGCCTGACCGCCATTGGCACGATAAGATAGGAACATGCTTCCTGTGGGTTGATGCAGACAGATGGGAAATCCACCTGCAGAGACAAGCCTGTCGCCGGAGCTGATCACTCCGTATGCAGAGAAAGGACCAGTAACCACTTGCCATGGTGAAGGGGTTCAAGTGGCTATGATTAGCAGCGGTGCAGCGAGGAGAGGGATAGGACACCCTCCCCGCTGTCTGAGGAAATCAGAGTCAAGCGGGGTAAAGGTTTTCAGGATCTACGAAGTTCGCACAAAGGAAAGGTGGGAGGAGTAGATAGGCCACGAACACCCAGACGCGGAATATAAATATCAAGGTGCCTCCCATGCTTTATAGATCATCAGCGATGGAGAAGAGATCTTATCAATATATTCGTTCTACGATACAAACCTACATTTCCTCTTGACATTCTAAGTGAGCCTTCCTAGAACTCACTTCATCATGTATTGGGCCTTAGTCCAGACTCGCTTGTCCTTAGAGTCAGCTACCACCTAACACCTCCCTCCTACTCGGCATGCAGATTGAAAAACGAAATGCATACATTCAGCTATTCCAACAATGTTATATAACAGAACTGTTAGAACAATATGAGATGCTGGGAGCTACTCCAACTACTATCTTGATTAAAGTTCACTCACCACTCAAAATTGCATAAGAAGATAAAGCTCTCAGTAATCAACAACTTTACCAAACTATAATAGAATCCTTAATATATGCTGCAATTACTACTAGGCCAGATATCACATATACTACTTTATTCTTAAGCCAGTTCTTAGCTAAATCTATAATTACTTATCTCAAAAGCACCAAATATGTTCTATGATATCTAAAGTGAGTGATTATGAAAGGGTTAGGTTACAAATATGACAATAACAAGATACTACTGAATGTATACTGTCATAGCACCTATGCATCTAACCTCACAGACTGAAAATTCTTCACAGGCTTGATGATCCAAATATATAGAGATATGGTAATATGGCGCTCAAAGAAACAATGGACAACTGTCCTCTCAACAACCAAGGCAGAGTATACAGCACTCACATTTATGGCAAAATAAGCCATATAGGTCAACTGCAGATTATTACAAATAGATATATCAATAACATGAACTATACACTGTGACAACACTGCTGCCCTCAAACTAACAGGGAATACTAGAGTCTTGGATCAAATAAAACATATAGACATGCAATACTACTACACTCAAAAAAAGAAAGAAGAGGCGGAAATCATTATGGTACAGGTTGGAACAAAGGATAACTTGACAGACATATGTATAAAAGGACTAACAAAGGTGTTGTTTGAAGATATTCTAGTTATATTCGGAATGGAATCATAAGGAAGTGTTAAAATATACAATTTCCTTATCCTGTACAGTTGCATACCTGAGTCAGTGTGACTTATATATGCAGCCAAGTATGACTTATAGATATTTTCTTAGATGGGTGGCTATACGCATAACTAGATTATAGATATATATAGATTCATTTATTTCCTATATTATCTTCACTGTCTCCATTCTCTATTTTTCTCACAATTAAAAACTCAATACCATGGGTTTTTATCATGAGTTTACCTATGCTTCTCAGCTACATGAACTCCTCTAGGGTGGCACCACCTCTTTTCCCAGCATTCCCCAGTTGGTAGTATCCTATCCACTAAGTGATGCTTCTTTTCAGAGAAAAAGGGACTACACGAGAAGAGTAGTAATACACCTATAACTCAGGACTTTTTCCATCTCCTCCACCTTAGGACCTTACTTGGGTACCCATAGTCAGGTGATCCCTTCACCCTACTTCAGATGGCTGGAATTACAATTTGCAGTAGGAAGAAACTCATATAAAGGCTTTGGTTGATGCTCCTATCCTCTTTTTCTTTGAGACTGTCTAGTTAGACATGAACACATTTCTGACAGTTGTATTGGTATAGAGCTTCACCAGCCCATAGTATCTCTCCTTTCTTCAGTTGGTCTACTGGCAGTATACTACCCCTTTCACTATTTTTTCTGCACTTTCAGCCCAGGCTGCTTTTTTTGGTAGGTGCCTCTGGCTTCGAGGGTTTCACTGCTCTTCCCTCCTTCCTTGATTAGTGGCTGTGTCTTCCAGTTCTGACTACTTGCTCCTGCTACTAGGTCTATATGACCCCTCACCCTCCCATATCACATTTAGATTAGCAGACTCAGGCGTTGGTTGTCTTGGATGCCCTAACATGTCTGGACTGTGGCACCTGGAGTTGTGGTTTCTTAGGTCATGTTTGTCTTTCTGTTTGGTATTATACTAGTTCTGGGGCAGTAGGGTTCTTGGGACTTGGAGTTTCTTACATCTTTTTTGCACAGTTGTATTCCTAATATGGGCTTTTCTTTTCACTATAGCTTAGCCTCCTGTTTACAAGTTAGTTTGTACTGATACCAAACAAATAAAAACTATAAATCGAAATTTTTTTTTTTTTTTTCCTACATTATCTTAGAGATTTGATAGCACAAGCGGGAAATATCCTTTTACAGTCTAAAACTATACTGCATTCAACTCTCACTGCTAGCTTATTATATAAGACAAGTGTCAGAAGTTATCTATTTTTTCATAGGTTATGTCCTAAAATCAGAAGGCCAGTTACACCATGGCTTGGTTCGAGCTTTCGCTGCCTTCAACCATACAGGTAGCCTTTTCCAAGAGAGTTGGTACCGGTAGCCACGATACCGGTATATCACCCAACCAGTTATCGGCAGTCAGGAGTATCTCTCAACCTGGGGTTCTGGGATAACACGCTACCAGCTGCAGGATAATTTCCGCTCCGACACGATACCCATGTCACCTTTGGGTTTCGGAGCCTTCTGGGTATCTTTCCACGCTAGCCTCGACGTTCAGCTACTAGCACGTGGGCACATCTAATGCTATCATACTGCCGGAGTGCTTTAGATGGTGTTAGTGCTGCGTGCCATATAACACTATATGTTATGACATGCTTTGCCAATGGGGGGAGCTTAAGTTTCAGACGTTCACTATGATTACCCCTTGAGTGGCCCAAAATAGCAGAGTTCGTCACCAGACACACGCACAGTTAGCGACTGGCTATTTCAAGTTGCAAATTAAGTTTTTAAGTATTCAAGTGACTCAGCATTTCAGCAACCTTTAATTGACAAACTAATCAACTAGAATTACCTTTAAGAGGGGATTAGCGGTTAGCGTGCCCGGCTGCGAATTTCAAATTTACTGTTTCAGACCACCCAAAGGGTACAGCACCGGTGCTATAGGAACTCTTGAAATCCACAATAGGATCATTAGCCGAAACGAATGTCGGCCCATGACGGGTTCAACTTGACAAGTCAACAGAATCGAGGAAACGAGTTGATGAGAACAAGCCATTCTAGTGTGCTGATATTCTTATTTATACCTTGCCATGCTAGGAAAACGCTAAACCTCAAAAGCTTTGGTCTCCAAACCCGGGGGCTACAATACAGCCTGGAATAATTGGACATCGCACTGGGGCGTTCGGGATCCCCTCCTTGGGATAAAGAGGTGAAAACAATACTGGAGACACTGCCTTTCAGCCCGGCCGAGGGAAAATGAAAAGATTGGACGATGGGCTTTACTAGGAGAGGCAACCATAAGGACCTGGTGCGAGAGCCGATTATTCCAGTTTCTATAATAGGTATCATACTGCGCGATGGTGAAGATCTCGATAGGGGTCTTCTCTGTTGGTTAGTATTGTTAGTAGTTCGGGTGCTGGAGTATTTCATCTCCACCGTGGAAACGTCTTTTTCTCCTTGCTTAGGCTGAGGCTATATAACACAAGGAAGTGTTCGGGTTCAAGTTCACACACACAATAATGGAACACACCGATAGCGGATTGGGTTTGTTTATTGATCTTTTGATATGGGCTGTCCAAGAGCTCTGGTTTATAGAGGAGCGCGACTGGAGCGAGTGCTAGACTAATTACTCTGGGTGGATTGGTGATGATGTAGTCACTGGACAAAAAGTCTTGGTGAACCGGGGCCTCTCCCGGGACCACCGATCATGCGATACTCCCCACTTACTGTGCAGCTCCGTAACCTCTGGAAAGGTGAAATTTTTCCTTCACCGAGACTTCTTGTCCGGTGAGGGGGAACACCAACCAACCAACCTTGTGCTCCATACAAACTTTGCGAAATAAAGTTGTTGGGAGAGGAAACTGGTTTCTCTATGGTGAGCAACAAGGGAATAGCCCAGTACTCGGTTCTATTGACTTTGAATCATCTGGAAACCGCTTGCATCACCCATCACTCGGAAGTGCGGATGAAGTTTGTGGGTATAGTAGATGGTTCGTAAGTAGGTTTCGGTATTTCTCCAAAACCATCCTACTTCCGTCCGGATAAACAAGTTTTTTAAAGAGTTCCCGTCCTCCCTCCCTCGGCACAGATCAAAAACAAGTTGAACCCCATATCTACAACGGAGCAGCAATTCTAACCCCCGTCTTATCGTTAGTCCCCGCGAAAGAGACCCTTCCGGCAACCTGACTCTCTTCGCCCATCGAACACGCCGATATGATGTTCCGAGCACCAGCGATAACCTTATTCCCTTCTAGGCAGTTTGCGGCAACAGGTTCAAAGGTCGTTATCAGGCATGTGCGCACCTGGGCAACTATAAAGTACGTGGCTGGATTGCCGCAGGACCTTGGCCAGGTAGTGTCGATATGGTTAATCGCTTCGTGGCAGTCTCCAACTAGGGCTCCTGCAAGGCTGGAGCAGACGGGACGTGGATCTAGAGGTCCTTGGGATTGAGAGACCGGGGTGAGAACTGGGAGGGTTGTATTGTTAGAACCTGTTAGGCGTGGGGGGAGAAGTATAGTAGGGTGTATTGCATACCAAATAGGAAAGCAAAAGCTGCAAGTGATTGGAACCTCATTATTGGGGTTGGATGTTGTTGGATGCTTGAACCATCTCTTGGACCCCGGCGGGCGTACAGAGGGAATTCGATGCCTTTATAGTCTAGCCTCGGGAAGAGTTAATCTGTACAACTACTTGATATATTTTACGCGCATTGCGGTGTTCCTGCTCACAGGAGTTGGTAGCAACATACAGCCTTGGGGGGGGAAGAAAAAGTGTCTCTCCCTCTTCTAGGTTTTGAGTTGAGATGTTGTTTGCCTATGGAAAAATTGACCTGGGGTACTAAAGTATCATACGTGCCTTATTCGTTCGATCAAGTAACCGGCTGCCTACGGTCCCCGGGTCAGGTATAAAGTATTGGTTGTTCTCGCTGTTTTACCAGGCTATTAACTCGGGTTGTCCGCCGACTGCCCGGATATCTGTGGACGGGGGTCCCCTTGTGAGAATATTTGTATCTAAGTCACTTGCACTTGTGATAGTGGAGTAGACCTGGTGAACAAGATATATCTTTAAGACTCATAGATTAATCCAAGCTTGCGTGCTCTTCTAACAGAAAGGAAAAATACACCCCTATTTATACCCTTCTATAGTTACGCGAACACTGACTCATACCAAGGAAATCTATATACCCTGCTAGAATCTTCTAGCATAACAACTGGTCATGTGACTGTGTCACATGACCGACACAGTCACACCACCGTACAGGAATGAGATACCGTATTTTGAACACTTCCCCTACGGTTCCATTCCCAGCCTATTAGAAAACCCTTCAAATGTCACCTTAACTAATCCCTTTGTACATATATCAGCCAAGTTGTCCTCGGTTCCAACTGCTATCACATCTATCTTCCCCGCTTCCCGTAGCTCTCTAGTGTAGTGGTGCTGAACGTCGATATGTTTCGTTCGGTCGGAAATGCCCGCGTTTTCGGTAAGCTTGATGGCTGCTGTGTTGTCACAGTATAGGATCGGTATAGTCTCAATTCCCATATGTGACATTCCTCGGTTAAGCCAGATGCTCTGTCTAGCGGCGAATGCGAGTGTGACGTATTCGGCTTCTGTTGTAGATCTTGCTACGGTTTTTTGTTTCTTTGATCGCCATATTACGGTACTTCCGTAAACTTGTACGATCAGACCGGTAAACGATTTTCTGTCTTCGAGATTTGAGGCGAATGAAGCATCAGTAAAGATCTTCAATGGTTGCTCCTTGTTGTCTCAGTTGTATCGTAATCCCTTGGTCTTGGTTCCTTTTAGATACCTAAGTACCCTTTTTGCGGCGGTAAGATGTGTGGTGGTGGGTTTTGAGGAGAATTGGCTGAGGAAAGCAGTGGCATGTGCGATGTCAGGTCTTGTAGCGACAGCGGCGTACATCAGCGATCCAATGATGGACTGGTATTGTCGTTGATCGCATAGTTGATCATCGTCTTTTGCTTTCATAAGTGTAGTATGGACTTCAATAGGCGTGGCAACTGGTTTGGCTTCGCTTAGGTCAAATCGTTCGAGAATCTCAGTAATATACCGTTCCTGGTAGATTTTGAGATTGTCTTTTGAGATTTCGATCTGCATGCCTAACAGTAGTGATGCTTGTCCAGAGTCTGTACATTGAAAATGGGATTGTATTTTGTCAATATATGTATCGTCTAGTGAGGATTTTCCGGCTATTAGAATATCGTCAACGTAAATGCAACAAAAGAGGTTTTTTGCAACAAGAATACATGGGTCGAAGTCGGTAACTTTAAGGTTCATGGTTTCGAGGGTTTTGGTTAGTCGTTGGTACCATAGTCTTGGGGATTGCTTAAGTCCGTAGATGGCTTTCTTAAGCTTCCAGACCTTGCCTGGTTCGCGATACCCTTCCGGGAGCTCCAGGTAGGTTTCCATGTCTATGTTGCCATATAGGAAGGCGCTCTTGATGTCGATCTGTCGGAACTTATAACCACATTTGACAGCTACTGCCAGCAGGAGTCTTAGGGATTCTAACCGAGCAACCGGGGCATAAACTTCTTCATAGTCTTCGCCTGGGGCTTGGTTGAAACCTTTTGCGCAGTATCGTGCTTTCTGACGTTCGATAGTGCCATCCTTTTTGACTTTGGCCTTATAAACCCATCGTCCTGTTAATACCTTTTTTCCACTTGGTTTTTCCACTTCCACTCCTACTTCTCGTTTTCTCAGTACCTTCATCTCTTCGTCCATGGCTTTCTGCCATTCATTTCTCTCCTGCGATTCCATGGCCTCTCTATACGTATTGGGGTCTGGTATGTGATACATGAGACCAACAACCGTATATCTTTGAAGATTCCCTTCTTCATTCCGAAGCTGTTCATCAAGTTCCTCTCTTCTTTCCTGGAGAAGTTGCATCTCGTCCTCGGTTAGGCCTTCCAGCTTACAATCCCGTTCGTTTCCTTTTATTTGACGTTGCAGAGACCGTATCTTCTTTTCTATCTGAAGTTTTTCTTCGTCTCGTGCTTTCTGTGTCTGAGTGCGTTCTCGAGTAGAACGACGGGGTGCTGGAGGTTCCAAGAAGGAGGTATCTGGAGGAGGAATAGGTGTTGACTGGAATTCGCCGGGCATAGAGGTAGTCGGAGGTGGTACTGGTGTTGTCGGTCTTACTGGGGTAGATGACCCTTCCTCATCGGTACGTTCCGATTCACTGGATTGATCCGACTTTTCCTTTTCTTCTCTTTCTATTGTTCGTTGAAGATATTCAAACGATACCCCTTTTGTCTTTCCAAATTTCACATCCCTTGCTTCGATCACCGTGTGCCGTTTAGGTATGTAAACACGGTAAATCGTCGGACTAGAAGTGTATCCGACTAGGTGACCTTCTTCTGCTGTCTGGTCAAACTTTCCTCGCTTCTCAGCTGGGATATGTACCATGACATCGGCGAACCAGGGATGGAGGTGACTAATCGTGGGTTTCGTTTTATATAGTTGCTCGAAAGGTGTTGTTTTTATTGATGAATGCCACCGTCGATTGTAGAGGTAAGCCGCTGTGGAATAGGCCTCTCCCCACAATGATTTTCATTCAGGTGGCATCATGCATCGTACCATTGTTGTAAGGGTCCGATTTAGCCTTTCTGCGACTCCGTTTGATTCAGGGTTGTAGGCTGGTGATGTGGTGTGGATGACTCCTTTTGTGTTTAAGAATTCAGACACTTTCCGGTTAAGGTATTCGGTTCCTTGGTCGCTATGCAATCGCTTGACTCGTTTACCGAATTGAGTAAGTACCATTTCCCAGAAGTGTTTTATGGCAACTTCTGCTCCGTCCTTTGTCTTTAGTAGGTAAATCCAACAATACCTGGTATAATCATCTATAAACGTCATGTAGTAGAGATTTTTTCCCAGTGTAGATGTGGACATTTGACCACTAAGATCGGAATGGACTTTGTCGAAAGCTGACTTGGTTTCGATGTCCTTTGACTTTGGTTTTACATGCGTGGTTTTGTTTCGATTGCATGTTGTACAATGAAAGTCTGATGGAGGAGCGATAGGGGTAGCGTCCTTGTAACAATCCTTAATCACACTCGGATGTCCAAGGGCTTTGTGCCGTTCTTCGTAAACAGAAACAAAAGACTTCTCATTACTCATCCTAACATACCACAACCCACTTTTCTTATCCGCAACCATGAAAATCCTCCTTTCCTTCTCAAACATCCTTCTTCCTTTTTCTACCGTAACCTTTACTCCAACATCGTCCAATCGGGATTCAGATACCAATGAGTATCGAAACGTGGGTACATACAGTGCTCGTTTGAGGATGACTGTATGTTTAGTTCCATCCAACAGGCGCACGTGGAGGTAAGCATCTCCGGATGCAGTTGCCTGGTGAATTCTACCGTCTGCTGTTACTATCTTTTCGGAGGAAGGTGTAAGACTTTGGAAGTCACCTGAATTGGGAGATATGTGGTTCGATGCCCCAGAATCACATAACCATTCTGTCGAGACTTCCCCGATTGTCATACAGACAACCTCTTCCTCTGGTGTAGGAGGTTCCTTGGCTTTCGCCATCAGAACCGTGACTGTAGCGTCGGTAACAGCTGCGGTGTTTGGCTTGTTGTCCCGTTTCTTCTTTTTGGCTTTTTCCCTTGAGAGACCTCGACATTTGTTCGTATTGTGGGTATCGCTTTTCCCACCTCTTGCTGCACACCATGTGCAATACATCTGTTTCTTGTTCTTGTAAGGTACCGATAGTACCTTTTCCTCCTCTTTACCTTCTCCTTTTTCTGCTGCCCTGCTTAGAAAGTAATCCCGAACGTCCACGTATCTGGTTGTCTTTCTTGCCGACAAGACATCGCATAGATCAGGGTGCAACTCGTTGATGGATAGCATGAAGACAGTGCCCTTGACTTCTTCTGCTTGTGTCCATGCTCGCATCGCGGTTCGGAATTCGTTGGTTGTTTCATCATCAGCTGATGAACATCGTTGTGCAAGACGGTTCCATGCAGTTTCGAACTTTGTGGCATGGTCGGAGATGGATTGGGTGGAGACAAGTTTGATTTTCCAGATGGCTTCAAGTAGCATCATGTTGGTAGCGGGAGTTTCTTTGTCGAATCGGTCTTTGAACGCCTGCCAGACCTCCGCTGCTGAACTTTTGGCAGAGATGTCGGCATGGTAGATGGAGTTTACTGCTTGGTAGAGGTAGAATCTAGCTTTAGTGTCCTTTTTCTTCCACGTCGTGACTTTTGTAGCATCTTCTGATGCTCCGATCGTAGGGATCTCAGGCTTCTTTTCCGTTCCAAGTACTACCTCTGACAGTCCGAGGACTTCGAAGGCAACCAGCCAGGCTTGCGCCCAAGTCTGGTAGTTCTCTTGTCCTTGTAGTTTTGGGTAGTCGGTTACGGATAGCTTGAAGACAGTTTCGGTATCGTTCGACATATTGCTTTATCGTGGTACGTTTCCGATTACTGTCGTTTCTGATCGTCTGTTTTGTGGAAGGGGTCGGTTTCTTTGTGACCAAAATCGCCAACTATTTATCTCGCTTAGGTTCCTGATTGCGTCACGGCATAGATCGTCGTAGTACTTTTCACAACAGGAAGGGAGAAGATAATCAGGTGAAAGAGGGCGTTTTTTGTTGCAGTAAGGACACGTCCACCAGTCTAGTGCATCAAAGTACTGGCGGGCCAGGTTGGTTTTTGTTGAAGGAGGAGTTTGAGGGGAGGATTAACGGTATACGCTCGCTTAGGAGTGCTCTTATGGCCTTGTGGTATATGATGTTCAGGTTTGCGGAAGATCTCACAAACCCGGGCTCATAACCTGAGAATATTTGTATCTAAGTCACTTGCACTTGTGATAGTGGAGTAGACCTGGTGAACAAGATATATCTTTAAGACTCATAGATTAATCCAAGCTTGCGTGCTCTTCTAACAGAAAGGAAAAATACACCCCTATTTATACCCTTCTATGGTTATGCGAACACTGACTCATACCAAGGAAATCTATATACCCTGCTAGAATCTTCTAGCATAACAACTGGTCATGTGACTGTGTCACATGACCGACACAGTCACACCACCGTACAGGAATGAGATACCGTATTTTGAACACTTCCCCTACGGTTCCATTCCCAGCCTATTAGAAAACCCTTCAAATGTCACCTTAACTAATCCCTTTGTACATATATCAGCCAAGTTGTCCTCGGTTCCAACTGCTATCACATCTATCTTCCCCGCTTCCCGTAGCTCTCTAGTGTAGTGGTGCTGAACGTCGATATGTTTCGTTCGGTCGGAAACGCCCGCGTTTTCGGTAAGCTTGATGGCTGCTGTGTTGTCACAGTATAGGATCGGTACAGTCTCAATTCCCATATGTGACATTCCTCGGCTAAGCCAGACGCTCTGTCTAGCGGCAAATGCGAGTGCGACGTATTCGGCTTCTGTTGTAGATGTTGCTACGGTTTTTTGTTTCTTTGATCGCCATATTACGGTACTTCTGTAAACTTGTACGATCAGCCTAGTAAACGATTTTCTGTCTTCGAGATTTGAGGCGAATGAAGCATCAGTAAAGATCTTCAATGGTTGCTCCTTGTTGTCTCGGTTGTATCGTAATCCCTTGGTCTTGGTTCCTTTTAGATACCTAAGTACCCTTTTTGCGGCGGTAAGATGTGTGGTGGTGGGTTTTGAGGAGAATTGGCTGAGGAAAGCAGTGGCATGTGCGATGTCAGGTCTTGTAGCGACAGCGGCGTACATCAGCGATCCAATGATGGACTGGTATTGTCGTTGATCGCATAGTTGATCATCGTCTTTTGCTTTCATAAGTGTAGTATGGACTTCAATAGGAGTGGCAACTGGTTTGGCTTCGCTTAGGTCAAATCGTGCGAGAATCTCAGTAATATACCGTTCCTGGTAGATTTTGAGATTGTCTTTTGAGATTTCGATCTGCATGCCTAACAGTAGTGATGCTTGTCCAGAGTCCGTACATTGAAAATGGGATTGTATTTTGTCAATACATGTATCGACTAGTGAGGATTTTCCGGCTATTAGAATATCGTCAACGTAAATGCAACAAAAGAGGTTTTTTGCAACAAGAATACATGGGTCGAAGTCGGTAACTTTAAGGTTCATGGTTTCGAGGGTTTTGGTTAGTTGTTGGTACCATAGTCTTGGGGATTGCTTAAGTCCGTAGATGGCTTTCTTAAGCTTCCAGACCTTGCCTGGTTCGCGATACCCTTCCGGGAGCTCCAGGTAGGTTTCCATGTCTATGTTGCCATATAGGAAGGCGCTCTTGATGTCGATCTGTCGGAACTTATAACCACGTTTGACAGCTACTGCCAGCAGGAGTCTTAGGGATTCTAACCGAGCAACCGGGGCATAAACTTCTTCATAGTCTTCGCCTGGGGCTTGGTTGAAACCTTTTGCGCAGTATCATGCTTTCTGACGTTCGATAGTGCCATCCTTTTTGACTTTGGCCTTATAAACCCATCGTCCTGTTAATACCTTTTTTCCACTTGGTTTTTCCACTTCCACTCCTACTTCTCGTTTTCTCAGTACCTTCATCTCTTCGTCCATGGCTTTCTGCCATTCATTTCTCTCCTGCGATTCCATGGCCTCTCTATACGTATTGGGGTCTGGTATGTGATACATGAGACCAACAACTGTATATCTTTGAAGATTCCCTTCTTCATTCCGAAGCTGTTCATCAAGTTCCTCTCTTCTTTCCTGGAGAAGTTGCATCTCGTCCTCGGTTAGGCCTTCCAGCTTACAATCCCGTTCGTTTCCTTTTATTTGACGTTGCAGAGACCGTATCTTCTTTTCTATCTGAAGTTTTTCTTCGTCTCGTGCTTTCTGTGTCTGAGTGCATTCTCGAGTAGAACGACGGGGTGCTGGAGGTTCCGAGGAGGAGGTATCTGGAGGAGGAATAGGTGTTGATTGGAATTCGCCGGGCATAGAGGTAGTAGGAGGTGGTACTGGTGTTGTCGGTCTTACTGGGGTAGATGACCCATCCTCATCGGTACGTTCCGATTCACTAGATTGATCCGACATTTCCTTTTCTTCTCTTTCTATTGTTCGTTGAAGATATTCAAACGATACCCCTTTTGTCTTTCCAAATTTCACATCCCTTGCTTCGATCACAGTGTGCCGTTTAGGTATGTAAACACGGTAAATCGTCGGACTGGAAGTGTATCCGACTAGGTGACCTTCTTCTGCTGTCTGGTCAAACTTTCCTCGCTTCTCAGCTGGGATATGTACCATGACATCGGCGAACCAGGGATGGAGGTGACTAATCATGGGTTTCGTTTTATATAGTTGCTCGAAAGGTGTTGTTTTTATTGATGAATGCCACCGTCGATTGTAGAGGTAAGCCGCTGTGGAATAGGCCTCTCCCCACAATGATTTTCGTTCAGGTGGCATCATGCATCGTACCATTGTTGTAAGGGTCCGATTTAGCCTTTCTGCGACTCCGTTTGATTCAGGGTTGTAGGCTGGTGATGTGGTGTGGATGACTCCTTTTGTGTTTAAGAATTCAGACACTTTCCGGTTAAGGTATTCGGTTCCTTGGTCGCTATGCAATCGCTTGACTCGTTTACCGAATTGAGTAAGTACCATTTCCCAGAAGTGTTTTATGGCAACTTCTGCTCCGTCCTTTGTCTTTAGTAGGTAAATCCAACAATACCTGGTATAATCATCTATAAACGTCATGTAGTAGAGATTTTTTCCCAGTGTAGATGTGGACATTTGACCACTAAGATCGGAATGGACTTTGTCGAAAGCTGACTTGGTTTCGATGTCCTTTGACTTTGGTTTTACATGCGTGGTTTTGTTTCGATTGCATGTTGTACAATGAAAGTCTGATGGAGGAGCGATAGGGGTGGCGTCCTTGTAACAATCCTTAATCACACTCGGATGTCCAAGGGCTTTGTGCCGTTCTTCGTAAACAGAAACAAAAGACTTCTCATTACTCATCCTAACATACCACAACCCACTTTTCTTATCTGCAACCATGAAAATCCTCCTTTCCTTCTCAAACATCCTTCTTCCTTTTTCTACCGTAACCTTTACTCCAACATCGTCCAATCGGGATTCAGATACCAATGAGTATCGAAACGTGGGTACATACAGTGCTCGTTTGAGGATGACTGTATGTTTGGTTCCATCCAACAGGCGCACGTGGAGGTAAGCATCTCCGGATGCAGTTGCCTGGTGAATTCTACCGTCTGCTGTTACTATCTTTTCGGAGGAAGGCGTAAGACTTTGGAAGTCACCTGAATTGGGAGATATGTGGTTCGATGCCCCAGAATCACATAACCATTCTGTCGAGACTTCCCCGATTGTCATACAGACAACCTCTTCCTCTGGTGTAGGAGGTTCCTTGGCTTTCGCCATCAGAACCGTGACTGTAGCGTCGGTAACAGCTGCGGTGTTTGGCTTGTTGTCCCGTTTCTTCTTTTTGGCTTTTTCCCTTGAGAGACCTCGATATTTGTTCGTATTGTGGGTATCGCTTTTCCCACCTCTTGCTGCACACCATGTGCAATACATCTGTTTCTTGTTCTTGTAAGGTACCGATAGTACCTTTTCCTCCTCTTTACCTTCTCCTTTTTCTGCTGCCCTGCTTAGAAAGTAATCCCGAACGTCCACGTATCTGGTTGTCTTTCTTGCCGACAAGACATTGCATAGATCAGGGTGCAACTCGTTGATGGATAGCATAAAGACAGTGCCCTTGACTTCTTCTGCTTGTGTCCATGCTCGCATCGCGGTTCGGAATTCGTTGGTTGTTTCATCATCAGCTGATGAACATCGTTGTGCAAGACGGTTCCATGCAGTTTCGAACTTTGTGGCATGGTCGGAGATGGATTGGGTGGAGACAAGTTTGATTTTCCAGATGGCTTCAAGTAGCATCATGTTGGTAGCGGGAGTTTCTTTGTCGAATCGGTCTTTGAACGCCTGCCAGACCTCCGCTGCTGAACTTTTGGCGGAGATGTCGGCATGGTAGATGGAGTTTACTGCTTGGTAGAGGTAGAATCTAGCTTTAGTGTCCTTTTTCTTCCACGTCGTGACTTTTGTAGCATCTTCTGATGCTCCGATCGTAGGGATCTCAGGCTTCTTTTCCGTTCCAAGTACTACCTCTGACAGTCCGAGGACTTCGAAGGCAACCAGCCAGGCTTGCGCCCAAGTCTGGTAGTTCTCTTGTCCTTGTAGTTTTGGGTAGTCGGTTACGGATAGCTTGAAGACAGTTTCGGTATCGTTCGACATATTGCTTTATCGTGGTACGTTTCCGATTACTGTCGTTTCTGATCGTCTGTTTTGTGGAAGGGGTCGGTTTCTTTGTGACCAAAATCGCCAACTATTTATCTCGCCTAGGCTCCTGATTGCGTCACGGCGTATATCGTCGTAGTACTTTTCACAACAGGAAGGGAGAAGATAATCAGGTGAAAGAGGGCGTTTTTTGTTGCAGTAAGGACACGTCCACCAGTCTAGTGCATCAAAGTACTGGCGGGCCAGGTTGGTTTTTGTTGAAGGAGGAGTTTGAGGGGAGGATTAACGGTATACGCTCGCTTAGGAGTGCTCTTATGGCCTTGTGGTATATGATGTTCAGGTTTGCGGAAGATCTCACAAACCCGGGCTCATAACCTGAGAATATTTGTATCTAAGTCACTTGCACTTGTGATAGTGGAGTAGACCTGGTGAACAAGATATATCTTTAAGACTCATAGATTAATCCAAGCTTGCGTGCTCTTCTAACAGAAAGGAAAAATACACCCCTATTTATACCCTTCTATGGTTACGCGAACACTGACTCATACCAAGGAAATCTATATACCCTGCTAGAATCTTCTAGCATAACAACTGGTCATGTGACTGTGTCACATGACCGACACAGTCACACCACCGTACAGGAATGAGATACCGTATTTTGAACACTTCCCCTACGGTTCCATTCCCAGCCTATTAGAAAACCCTTCAAATGTCACCTTAACTAATCCCTTTGTACATATATCAGCCAAGTTGTCCTCGGTTCCAACTGCTATCACATCTATCTTCCCCGCTTCCCGTAGCTCTCTAGTGTAGTGGTGCTGAACGTCGATATGTTTCGTTCGGTCGGAAACGCCCGCGTTTTCGGTAAGCTTGATGGCTGCTGTGTTGTCACAGTATAGGATCGGTACAGTCTCAATTCCCATATGTGACATTCCTCGGCTAAGCCAGACGCTCTGTCTAGCGGCAAATGCGAGTGCGACGTATTCGGCTTCTGTTGTAGATGTTGCTACGGTTTTTTGTTTCTTTGATCGCCATATTACGGTACTTCCGTAAACTTGTACGATCAGACCGGTAAACGATTTTCTGTCTTCGAGATTTGAGGCGAATGAAGCATCAGTAAAGATCTTCAATGGTTGCTCCTTGTTGTCTCGGTTGTATCGTAATCCCTTGGTCTTGGTTCCTTTTAGATACCTAAGTACCCTTTTTGCGGCGGTAAGATGTGTGGTGGTGGGTTTTGAGGAGAATTGGCTGAGGAAAGCAGTGGCATGTGCGATGTCAGGTCTTGTAGCGACAGCGGCGTACATCAGCGATCCAATGATGGACTGGTATTGCCGTTGATCGCATAGTTGACCATCGTCTTTTGCTTTCATAAGTGTAGTATGGACTTCAATAGGAGTGGCAACTGGTTTGGCTTCGCTTAGGTCAAATCGTTCGAGGATCTCAGTAATATACCGTTCCTGGTAGATTTTGAGATTGTCTTTTGAGATTTCGATCTGCATGCCTAACAGTAGTGATGCTTGTCCAGAGTCCGTACATTGAAAATGGGATTGTATTTTGTCAATACATGTATCGACTAGTGAGGATTTTCCGGCTATTAGAATATCGTCAACGTAAATGCAACAAAAGAGGTTTTTTGCGACAAGAATACATGGGTCGAAGTCGGTAACTTTAAGGTCCATGGTTTCGAGAGTTTTGGTTAGTCATTGGTACCATAGTCTTGGGGATTGCTTAAGTCCGTAGATGGCTTTCTTAAGCTTCCAGACCTTGCCTGGTTCGCGATACCCTTCCGGGAGCTCCAGGTAGGTTTCCATGTCTATGTTGCCATATAGGAAGGCGCTCTTGATGTTGATCTGTCGGAACTTATAACCACGTTTGACAGCTACTGCCAGCAGGAGTCTTAGGGATTCTAACCGAGCAACCGGGGCATAAACTTCTTCATAGTCTTCGCCTGGGGCTTGGTTGAAACCTTTTGCGCAGTATCGTGCTTTCCGACGTTCGATAGTGCCATCCTTTTTGACTTTGGCCTTATAAACCCATCGTCCTGTTAATACCTTTTTTCCACTTGGTTTTTCCACTTCCACTCCTACTTCTCGTTTTCTCAGTACCTTCATCTCTTCGTCCATGGCTTTCTGCCATTCATTTCTCTCCTGCGATTCCATGGCCTCTCTATACGTATTGGGGTCTGGTATGTGATACATGAGACCAACAACTGTATATCTTTGAAGATTCCCTTCTTCATTCCGAAGCTGTTCATCAAGTTCCTCTCTTCTTTCCTGGAGAAGTTGCATCTCGTCCTCGGTTAGGCCTTCCAGCTTACAATCCCGTTCGTTTCCTTTTATTTGACGTTGCAGAGACCGTATCTTCTTTTCTATCTGAAGTTTTTCTTCGTCTCGTGCTTTCTGTGTCTGAGTGCGTTCTCGAGTAGAACGACGGGGTGCTGGAGGTTCCGAGGAGGAGGTATCTGGAGGAGGAATAGGTGTTGACTGGAATTCGCCGGGCATAGAGGTAGTCGGAGGTGGTACTGGTATTGTCGGTCTTACTGGGGTAGATGACCCTTCCTCATCGGTACGTTCCGATTCACTGGATTGATCCGACTTTTCCTTTTCTTCTCTTTCTACTGTTCGTTGAAGATATTCAAACGATACCACTTTTGTCTTTCCAAATTTCACATCCCTTGTTTTGATCACCGTGTGCCGTTTAGGTATGTAAACACGGTAAATCGTCGGACTGGAAGTGTATCCGACTAGGTGACCTTCTTCTGCTGTCTGGTCAAACTTTCCTCGCTTCTCAGCTGGGATATGTACCATGACATCGGCGAACCAGGGATGGAGGTGACTAATCGTGGGTTTCGTTTTATATAGTTGCTCGAAAGGTGTTGTTTTTATTGATGAATGCCACCGTCGATTGTAGAGGTAAGCCGCTGTGGAATAGGCCTCTCCCCACAATGATTTTCGTTCAGGTGGCATCATGCATCGTACCATTGTTGTAAGGGTCCGATTTAGCCTTTCTGCGACTCCGTTTGATTCAGGGTTGTAGGCTGGTGATGTGGTGTGGATGACTCCTTTTGTGTTTAGGAATTCAGACACTTTCCGGTTAAGGTATTCGGTTCCTTGGTCGCTATGCAATCGCTTGACTCGTTTACCGAATTGAGTAAGTACCATTTCCCAGAAGTGTTTTATGGCAACTTCTGCTCCGTCCTTTGTCTTTAGTAGGTAAATCCAACAATACCTGGTATAATCATCTATAAACGTCATGTAGTAGAGATTTTTTCCCAGTGTAGATGTGGACATTTGACCACTAAGATCGGAATGGACTTTGTCGAAAGCTGACTTGGTTTCGATGTCCTTTGACTTTGGTTTTACATGCGTGGTTTTGTTTCGATTGCATGTTGTACAATGAAAGTCTGATGGAGGAGCGATAGGGGTAGCGTCCTTGTAACAATCCTTAATCACACTCGGATGTCCAAGGGCTTTGTGCCGTTCTTCGTAAACAGAAACAAAAGACTTCTCATTACTCATCCTAACATACCACAACCCACTTTTCTTATCCGCAACCATGAAAATCCTCCTTTCCTTCTCAAACATCCTTCTTCCTTTTTCTACCGTAACCTTTACTCCAACATCGTCCAATCGGGATTCAGATACCAATGAGTATCGAAACGTGGGTACATACAGTGCTCGTTTGAGGATGACTGTATGTTTGGTTCCATCCGACAGGCGTACGTGGAGGTAAGCATCTCCGGATGCAGTTGCCTGGTGAATTCTACCGTCTGCTGTTACTATCTTTTCGGAGGAAGGCGTAAGACTTTGGAAGTCACCTGAATTGGGAGATATGTGGTTCGATGCCCCAGAATCACATAACCATTCTGTCGAGACTTCCCCGATTGTCATACAGACAACCTCTTCCTCTGGTGTAGGAGGTTCCTTGGCTTTCGCTATCAGAACCGTGACTGTAGCGTCGGTAACAGCTGCGGTGTTTGGCTTGTTGTCCCGTTTCTTCTTTTTGGCTTTTTCCCTTGAGAGACCTCGATATTTGTTAGTATTGTGGGTATCGCTTTTCCCACCTCTTGCTGCACACCATGTGCAATACATCTGTTTCTTGTTCTTGTAAGGTACCGATAGTACCTTTTCCTCCTCTTTACCTTCTCCTTTTTCTGCTGCCCTGCTTAGAAAGTAATCCCGAACGTCCACGTATCTGGTTGTCTTTCTTGCCGACAAGACATCGCATAGATCAGGGTGCAACTCGTTGATGGATAGCATGAAGACAGTGCCCTAGACTTCTTCTGCTTGTGTCCATGCTCGCATCGCGGTTCGGAATTCGTTGGTTGTTTCATCATCAGCTGATGAACATCGTTGTACAAGACGGTTCCATGCAGTTTCGAACTTTGTGGCATGGTCGGAGATGGATTGGGTGGAGACAAGTTTGATTTTCCAGATGGCTTCAAGTAGCATCATGTTGGTAGCGGGAGTTTCTTTGTCGAATCGGTCTTTGAACGCCTGCCAGACCTCCGCTGCTGAACTTTTGGCAGAGATGTCGGCATGGTAGATGGAGTTTACTGCTTGGTAGAGGTAGAATCTAGCTTTAGTGTCCTTTTTCTTCCACGTCGTGACTTTTGTAGCATCTTCTGATGCTCCGATCGTAGGGATCTCAGGCTTCTTTTCCATTCCAAGTACTACCTCTGACAGACCAAGGACTTCGAAGGCAACCAGCCAGGCTTGCGCCCAAGTCTGGTAGTTCTCTTGTCCTTGTAGTTTTGGGTAGTCGGTTACGGATAGCTTGAAGACAGTTTCGGTATCGTTCGACATATTGCTTTATCGTGGTACGTTTCCGATTACTGTCGTTTCTGATCGTCTGTTTTGTGGAAGGGGTCGGTTTCTTTGTGACCAAAATTGCCAACTATTTATCTCGCCTAGGCTCCTGATTGCGTCACGGCGTATATCGTCGTAGTACTTTTCACAACAGGAAGGGAGAAGATAATCAGGTGAAAGAGGGCGTTTTTTGTTGCAGTAAGGACACGTCCACCAGTCTAGTGCATCAAAGTACTGGCGGGCCAGGTTGGTTTTTGTTGAAGGAGGAGTTTGAGGGGAGGATTAACGGTATACGCTCGCTTAGGAGTGCTCTTATGGCCTTGTGGTATATGATGTTCAGGTTTGCGGAAGATCTCACAAACCCGGGCTCATAACGTGAGAATATTTGTATCTAAGTCACTTGCACTTGTGATAGTGGAGTAGACCTGGTGAACAAGATATATCTTTAAGACTCATAGATTAATCCAAGCTTGCGTGCTCTTCTAACAGAAAGGAAAAATACACCCCTATTTATACCCTTCTATGGTTACGCGAACACTGACTCATACCAAGGAAATCTATATACCCTGCTAGAATCTTCTAGCATAACAACTGGTCATGTGATTGTGTTACATTACTTACACAGTCACACCACCGTACAGGAATGAGATACCGTATTTTGAACACCTTGGATATCGGTCCCTGGTAATCCCAGTACACCGTAACAAGTATGACACCGGCACCCATGAGGCTTTAGACACCCGCAGCAGTCGCTCAGGCGGGACTGATTAGAGTACTGAGGTTTGAGTGTTGGGCTGCAAATTGGGGGAATCTGAGCGGGTCTGTGGCTGTCTGGAATGTTTCCGACAGATTGGGAGCCCAATCACCCGAGGGGTCCACCTGTAAACCCTCTCAAGTATTGGTATTCCGGAATCGATAGGTTTGGTGCGAAATCCACCACGGATAGCCCCACTTGCAGTGGCATCTCGCGATAACGGAGGGGCGACGACAGCTCGGGGGTTTCCTTTCGTTGTAGCCAGGTTCCAATATAGCAAGTTACGGATAAATATCGAAACATTGTGAGGTGAATTTCTTTGGGGTGTTTTTCAAGTACTTAGCCATCTGCCATCCAAGTGGCTACTCTATCCATGTGCTGTGTGGAAAGGATCAGGGAAGAGTTAACTCCTGATCTCTTGAATTTAGTATTGGTTCCGGGGTCACCGTCACCTACTGGAAATTATCATCGAATGAAAGTAGAGGGGTCTACGACAAGTCAGGAACAGGCCCTGACAGTGCATACACATCTTGCTCAAGGACACTATGGTGTATCACGGTGGAGGGACTCAGGGTACAACTCACTCAATATTTTCACTCAATAGCTCAACTTAATATGCAATGCTATGCGTTTGTAAGGGGACAGGGGGGTTTACAAACAGAAAATTGATTTCGAACTTGTTATACTGCGCTCTCCAATATACATTTCACTATAGCGGGGAAACGTGTGTGGGGGTCGGGTTCCCGAGCGGCTCGTCCGTGATGACATTTTTTCCACTATAAAGGAGCCCGTCGTAGCAAGGTGCAGCGGCTGTTCCGTGGGCCGATGCGGTGATATTCGCAGGTGATCGCGAATCGCAAGGAGTTTTACGGTACTGTATCGTATCGCAATTGCATCGAATCAATCGCGCCCGCCCTTGTATTGGGCCTGTAGGCCGTTCGGGGTATGATACAGTGGAAATATAAAATGTCACTCAGAAGATATAGCACTGTACTGGCACTGCAAGTACGAACTAGGTTACCTCGGGCTCCTGGCATGGCTGCAGCCCCCAGCCAGCTGAAGGTCTCTCTGGCAGTTTCATCGGATGTCGTGTTGCGTGAGCATTGTATAGTCCGGTGAGCTCTATTTTATGTATCCCAGAGTCTATTGGAAAAGTGGCCGACCGTTATCAGGGGTGTTCGGGCGGTAGCGCTATGCAAACAGGTGCCGCACGGTAAATATTTCTTCCGGAGCACTTCCCTCATCTGGCACGCCCGGAATTGCGTCCTTTTCGGGTGGGTGGGCTACCATTAGTCCGTACCTAGATCTACTCCAAAGCCTACAAAGTGCATATCACGACAGCATCTACGATAATGTTATGATATTTCCTGAGAGGCTTTGAGGGAGAGACATCGCAAGTGAACATCCATATTGTGTGCGGTGCAACCCCCTACGCTTGAAGCAGCCCTATGTTGTCTTCCCCCCGATTCGCGCTGGGACTCCGGGGGAATGGCCCTGAGAGCAGAGCGCAGTCTCTCCGTGCATGCGAGGAAGTGGGAAGGTAGGGAGCTGGGTGTAAGTTGTCGGGACGTCAAGCGTGTGTTTGCGTTGCTATTGGAGAAGTCCGAGGAAGTCCTGGAGGCCGAGCCCTGAGTGCAACGCGGTATAGAAACGCTTGGTAAAAAAGTCTTTGATAGCAGGTTTCGTCAACAGCTCCTTTTGATTAGCCACCTTCTCGGAGTGGCCCCCTGCAAACATGGGATAGGGGTAGATATCTCTGGATGATGGTCCAAGGATGGGAGTCACAGATTAATGATGGATTCTGTGGGTCTGTAGATACGGACTTCAATTGGTATCACTACCCTATCATGTTGTGTTCCCCTCGCCTGATACCTGTAGTAGTGTTGTTCTGTGCTTGCTGTGTCAATCATGGCGGTGATGTCGAATACTGGGCAACAGGGTTTGGCCGGAGAGACCTAGGTGGAGTTAACATAAGCTAATGAAAAGGCCCGGAGACCTGGCCCCTTGATCTCTCTTTGTCAGTCCTATTGATAACTCCCACCCGGGTCGGGCTGCGCAAATACTCAATTCCACCTTTCTATTATCCACATTACCCGCACCTATGCACCAGGACTGGAACTATATACAAGTATTACCTCGGCAATGGCTTGGGAATTTAACCTATGGTACGGCACTAGTGAAAATGTTTTAAGTGGCGTGAGGTTTTTACCTAAGATTGTTCTATGCGACTCATCTTTTCACCTTAGAGTGTGGTGGTCTCCCGCTTCCGGAGTATGTGCATAGGTGAATAGTGGCTACACCGTACCATATCATTATTACAGAAGGATACCGGTATACGATCACATACGCAGTAGTGCACCTCACTCAGTGCTCGCAGCTATTGCCCACATTAGTTAATGTCTGGTAAGAATTCTTGCACACACACAAATTAAACTTTGCCCCTCGTATAAGCCTAGATCTCCTGGTGGACTTGCTCCCCTTGGCCGTCAATTCAATACGGTGCCCCTCTGCTTCAACGCGAGACATGGGTTGTTTCATGTGCCATCTCCCCTCCCTCATTAGTTGGGTTCTAAGCCTTTAACATGGGCGTACTGGTATTGTACCTGAATAGCTTTCTGTAGTTTCTTCTCCGAAAGCTCTTTAAATACCCTGGTCTCCATTAGTTCATCAGGGGGAGCTTTCCGGTAGCCAGTGTTCTTGGTGAGGGGCTACGCTTGATGTAGACACAATATCGTAACTATTTGGCTCACAAGGGAAGCGGTCATGGCTTTTTCTATGTATGTCCGTGAGCTTAATGGTCTACTATGCCGAAAGGGTTCACAATATGGTGATATATGTTAGGGGAGGCAACACGTCTATCTTGCTGCTTAACGTGAGTCGGCGTACTAGCTTGGATTAGATTTGGTTGCGTACCGTGGTGGGTATCTCTCCGGCGCCTTGAAAAATTGGATAGTGAGTCTCTGTATCTATTTCACAAATATTTCTATACGAATGAGAGTCTTGATCCCAATGGCTGGGGTCTCCCAGGGGTTGCCGAAAACTGAGGACTGGGTCGGTGATGTTTCGCAATCGTAGTAATATATCTCTGTTGCTACTACTCTTTCGTTCTGTGCATTTGTTGGCAAGAAAAGAATCTCTGATACATGCACTGCTTAAGGAGGAAACAGCTGGGGAACAAACATTCCTTCAACATGCCATGTGCCTCCGGGATACTCCGAACCCCTAGGCGTAATGTGGGTATTGGCTAACTTGGTTATCACTTTAATAGCCTTTCCGTTAATATTGACTGAAAACTGTGGAGGAGAGAACATTTCCCTAACTAGGTTGCCTATATCCTAACCAAAATCCCAATCCACGTTTTCTCCGCTTGAAGTGCAGCGATTTCTGTGCTTCTTTGGCTGTTGAAGTAAGCCTGTTTCCACTCGCCTCATTTCGTGAGTCTTTCTTCCCGGATCGTCAAGGACAGGATTAAACTCGGGACAAAGCGAGAAAATATCTCCTCTATTTCAGAGGATAGGTACACTGACTAGACAAAAGTCTTGGTGATTGCGCCATAGTGAGACAATGTCTGTGCGCTAGGCAGGGGTATTACGCAAGTTGATCAATGGTGAAAAATTCTATGATATGAAAAGTCTAGATACAGTTCCTCTTGTACTCCACATTAGCCCTAGTATTTCATATACCACCCCTTAGCCTCAATCACAGCAGCCACACAGGATGGCATAGACTTCCAAAGCTTCTCAAACACAGTTTCCAGAATAGTCTCCCACACCAGTGGCAAAACCTCGGCCAATTGATTGTGAACCCTGTTTGGACCACCCGGAGTATTGAGGATATCAGGATACTGTTTATGCAATTGCCGTTTCAGTTCCACCCAGGTATGCTCAATCAGGTTAAGATCAGGTGAAAGTGGAGGATGATCTTCTAAATCGATTCCATTCTCAGACAGCCAGGTGATGGTGTCACGAGCAGTGTGCACCTTTGTGTTGTCCTGTTGAAATAGAGGATCTCCCACCTTATCCGCTATCTCCTGCATGATTGGTCCTAAATGCGCATCTAATAGCCTAATATAGACATGTCTGTCCACAGTATTATCCCTGATTGGGACTAGAGGGCCTCAGTGCTTTCCCCAAAAGCATCCACATACTATCAGCCCTACCTCATTGGTCTTTCCTCTTGGCTGAATGCAATCGGGTAGCCACTTCTCATATGGTGATCGAAACACCCAAATGCGCCGAGGATCTGCAGATTTGCATACCGTACACTCATCACTATACAGAATACCCTGGAAGTCTTCTGCTGTCCAATTCTTCCATGCCATTGCCCATTCCAGCTGTGCTTTTGCATGTCTTCCATCTAATTTGGAAAGGGTTTGGGCAAGCCACTTCTTTAGATTGGTGTAATGGGGGCACCACTAGGAAGATGGATCCCAAGGATGTGACCACACCGAACAACTTCAAACTTATCGCTAAAAGTTCACACAAATGTAAGAGTAAAGTAAATGGTAAAACTTAATATCATTAAGCCCAACACTTCACTCAATTAAGGTCTTGAGAGGATTGATTATTGGAGTAGGAGAGTTCTCACATAGACTTTCAGGTAGTTTTATCTTATGCCAGAAACTCCCCCATCAGTTTGCTCCAACTATTTGAGCACACCCTTTTCCACTAAAAATGGTCTGACACATCTCCAGGCACACCCTTTGGGCATACATGTGTCGACACACTCTAGTCGGTGTTCATCTTATGCGGTTATCATTTCTGCGGTGCATCTCCATTTTGCCTGCCGGAGTGAAAGCTTCTTCGTATCGGCATCTCGCCCATGGCTAACAGTCAAGACACCTGATGAACTGGACTATCTATGACACCATTCCCATATGCATTGATTTCCACTTGATCCCGGAAGCGACATTGAGCGGTTTATCTATCTACTGTTAACGAGTCTCGGGCTGCTGGTGTCTTCCATAGGATACAGTGGTCCGAGTGTGATCCAATAGGCGCTACCCATGACCACTACCTTGGATCCCCCTTAGCTGTGGTAGGAGTCATGCTCTTAGTGTCTCTACACTTACCTTTCAGAGCCTATGGCATTGGGGACACTTTTGGGCTTGGTAGGTGTAAAACTCTCCTGATCACCCCAGCACCACCTGGGACTACCTTCAGGACCCCCACAGTTAACTCCCATTAACTCCATCAGTTTTGGTCCATTTTACTCCAAACAACTTAGAGGAGGTACTCCACCTTCCGCCCTATGCCGCCTTATATATCCTGCGAACAGCTTGTAGTCGACCGGACGGCAGCGACGTATACGGTGTTGCAAGCAGGTCTCCAAAGATTCCTCCTTGCTAGACTGCACACAACCACACAACCGTTTGCCCATGATGTCCGCGCCCCAAGGCGGGGCCAGACGGGTATGATAGGAATAATGTTTCTAATTTACAGCTTTTTCGGAGCTGCGTAGCTCGCCCAATAGCACCTCCTAGAACCCTAGATTCCAGCATTATGCATGGCTTTACGTGACAAACATTGCAGTCATTTTTCCCGAACTTCCCGAGGGACTTCGTATTGAAAGGTAGGGTAACTCAGGACTTTGGACAGGGTAACCCGAGCTCCATAGCAGGGTAACCTGATCCTGAGGGTAGGGTAACCTTGTCCGGAGGACAAGATAAACTTTCCCTGTTACTCTGTCTATTCCGTTGCCAGAGATAGACACTTCCGACCTTTCTCCAGTTACCCGGCTTAGTGGAGTAACTGGCCCTTCCAGAGGTCCCTAAGTACACTGATACCACTCCTGGGTATAGCCATGTACTTAAGTACCTTATCAGCCAATTCTGTTCATCTCAGAGCCTGGGCCATAGGGTCTCCGTAGGTCAAGTACCTACTTGCTTGCCAGTTCCTACCAGTTCACCTCCTGGCTACCTGTATGGGTGTAGGTTCTGTCTGCCATAGCTCATGTATGCTGGGTCATTACGATTGGCTTCTCAGAGGACTCGATCAATAGTACGAATTGAAACATGTAATGCATATCGATTCGGTAACTCTAATCGTGTCATTCCATGATCGTTTTTGGCAGCGCGGATGATGGCATATTTTTCTCGGTGACTCAGGATTTGTGGACAACTGGCTCAGGGCTTGTTATCCATTGATTCATAGGCACATGCTTGCACTAGAAAATTCTGAAAAGTAGATCAGGAGCAATCCACAAGATTTTCAACCGTGGAGATTGTTTGGAACATATAGAAAAAGACAATAACCATGCCCTTTTCAGCATCTGTCATCTCTCGGTGGGAGGTTTTAGGCTGATAGGATCATTTTGCAGGCATTGTTGTGATGGCAGTGTAACATGATAGGTCTTCTTATGTACATGATTTTCAAAGGAGGGGGTACTCGAGTATTATTCTCACTCAGCCATGGCTGACTAAGCAATCACTAAGACTTTTGTCTAGTCACTGTATTTGTGTATGACAGGGTCGAGGTTTTTATATAGTTTTTAGTCTTTGTCTTGCCGTTGTCAGAGACATGAAAGCACCTGAAATTGAGTGGATCGGATGTTTGGGTTTTCACTAGTCTTCTTCCGCTTCAACCCACGTTTGTGCAATGTCTGGGAGAGGGATAAGGCGGCTGGTCTCGAGAGATTTCGTGTTCTTATCGGCAAGTGGGCACCGTGAGGGATGGATTAGGCTGAGGACTTGGTTGTGCGACCAAGGGCGCCAATCTTTTCTATCTTCCGGAACATCCTCAATTGTTTGTTCGAAAGCCTAGAGATATTAGCACTGTGGTAGCTCTACTATGGCACGGAGACTTTTACTACTATCGGTAGTGAAATGTGAGCAACTTCCTCGGGAAGAAATACCTTCGGTGAGTTCCTTCTTCAAGCCTTCTGGCACCAGCTCGTCCGGTCTCCACGCTCCATCCATATGAGCCTTAATTGTAACCCCCAGATCCTTTTCTATACCCAGTTTAATTCCATGGTATTTCTCCAATTCTTTAGTCCAATGGGTGCGGACATGTTCCACTTTCATCTCCCTCCGCCGCCACGGCTTCTCCTGGATGTTGGCACTAAACAACTGAAGCTGAAGCTCGCCGGACCCGATCGGGCTAGCGCTTGGATCGTCAAGGAGATGGGGGAAGTATTTGGACTCTTTAACCTTTTGTGCTTTGGTAAGCTTCTGTTGGGCGAAGCTTAAGAACCAGATCTGATGAAGGAGGCTGATCGCTGCTGAGGTGAGGGAGTAGCCGGACTTAGTTTGCATAGATACAGTACAGTAAAGATGGCGAAACTGGAGGTTATTCTATAGAGGATCATTGCGACAGAATTAGGATACTCCTGTGAGAAGTCGCTCAAGGTGGGCGTTGGCAGAAAATGTCTTAGGGGAGACTCCTAATATTGAAGGTTCCTTAGGGTGCGTCTGGTTGCAACGCGAAACCTCCATAATGACTCTGATTATAGAGTTTTGGGCAAAAACTCCATTTTAGTATGAGGCTGAGGATAAAAGTGATGAGCAGCAATGACAAAATCTTCACCATACAATGGCCCCATTGGTAGTGAAAAAAAGATGAATACCCCACCATGCCAACATTCTATGGTGGAATGGAGTACTCTAACCAGAGGGGGAGTCCTTGAGCTATTAGAAGCAGGTTTATTGCATACCGAAATTGCAGGGATGACTGGTGTCCTATGATCAACTCTGGAGTATTGGAGCTGAGTATTGCATGCCTGAAGAGCCACTTTCCAATCAGGCCATTCACACTGGCTTACCAAACATGATATTCACAGGCTTATCAGTTGAATTCAAAGTAGTTGGGAGGGAACAAGACTTTGCTAGTGAAAGCTGGGAAAAGAGTTGAGATTGTCTGTCTGTGCAAGAACAATTCAAAGGACTCTTGCATGTCATAGTTATATATACTATAAGTCATGTAAAAAGCCTTTCATAAACTGGCAGAATCAGCAGGGACAAACCCAGTATGGGTGAACATACTATCAAAAACCTGCTGGTTTTTGGCAACGATTGATGTACTCAGATAAATGCTTCTTCGATATGTCAAAATGAGGTTTTGTCTAGATTACCTATTTACCTTACAAATGATACCACAATCACTACCTGCAATATACATTTTATAGTGGATATATCTTAGTATATATCTGGAGGGCTATCAGCTATAACTAGAAGTCTCTACTTGTATTTCTAATTGGTACTAGGAAGAATAGTGTAATTTCAAAGGACTATCAAGAATAAGTTCTTAAGCGAATAGTGACTCCTGTGTTTATAGATCTTTATAATGATAATGTATCTCCAGGAGCTAAGTACCTTGAAGACCAGTTACTAATTTATGGAACCTGTTAGGCCTTAGTTGAGGTTAAGGCAAAAATAGGGATTACTTTTCATGCATGACCAGCAGCTTCACCAGACCTAAACGTGATCAAAAATGTTTGGCACAAATTAAAGCAACATATCAAAACATGCAATACCTTTCCTGGAATACTTCAAGAAATGTGGCAGACTGTGCAGGAAGAGTGGAGCAAGTTAGAACCTAAGGATTGAAATAAGTTTATCGACAGTATACTAGATCAGCTCAAGTAGCTTAGACAATAAAAGAGGATAGAAACTAAGTATTGATTTTTTTTTAATTTTCTTACAATTCTAGTTATAAATATACTTAGATTTCTTTGGTCGATCTTCTATTGCTGTTGAGATATTGGCTAGTATTGTTATATTGTCACATATAGTAGATTGTGATTTTATTATTGCTGCTTATCACTTTTGTCCTCAGCCTTGTACAAGGTGACATATCTGGTCCAGAAAAAATGGTATCTTCCAAATTATCATAATGTGCCCAAAATAAAGTTTTCTGAAAAACTGGTTTTATCTGTTTCTCACAAAATCATAAAATAAAGAACACTCTCACCCAACCATATTAGGAAAACTTTATAAAGATAATATGTAATATATATTCAATGTAAAAAAGAATGAAAATGACAATACAACAATGAATCAGGATTACAACTTTCTGGACTCTACAATACTATATACCATAGGTCAACTTGTAGGTACATATGTAAGCCAGTAGAATAAGAAAAATTCTTACCGAATATCACCGCTAAGTGGAAAACTATATGGTATGAAGTTACTTAGCTCTAATAAACAGTGGATTCATAAAGTTCTACGAGTGCTGAGACAAACCTTTTTGGATTTATGAAAATACTTAGAGAAGCACAGTAGCTTACAAGATTTAAGAAACATGACATCTGAGTAGCAAGTGGCAATATTTCTTGCAATTGTTGGTTATAGAAGTACTAATTGTCAAGTACAAGAAAGATATCAAGTCAGTGGTTATAGACTTACAAAGTAAATAGTTTATTATTTTATAATTAATTGTATAAAGCTTTATAAAGAATAATAATATACATATATTAATAATAAATTTAAATAAATAGGGCTTTCAATATAGTACTTGATGGATTGGTTAAATTGTCAGATGAGAATATAACTTTTTCAAATCACCAAGAAGTTCTATTGAAGATATAAAAAAGAAAGGTACCTGGTATTCATACTTCAAGGATGCAATAAGAGCTACTGATAGAGCCCATATACTAGTAAGAAATTCTAGTAGGGATATTGTATAGTTCAGAAATCAAAAAAGAGATATTACGTAAAATGTACTTGGAAGATATACATTTGAATGATACTTCTCCTGTCTGGTGCCTGGTTGGGAAAGGCCAGCCCATGTTAGCCAAGGCTTACAAGGGGCTTTGTAAAATAGATGGAAGGTACCAGAGAGGAAATACTTCTTGATTGATATAGGTTATACATTACAGAAAGCAATACTTTAGCACTGTATCGTGGTAGCCAGTATCACTTATATAAAACAAACTATACCATATCTTTGGTATGTTATTTTAAATTATTGGATGTTTAACATAGTTTTTATTATTATGATTCTATACATTTTAGAATAACAATATATATTGTAACTTGAGTATTAATTAATTATGATAATATATTAGGCCAAGAAATAAAGAGGTATTGTTTAATCTACAATATGCACAAGCCTGGAATTACATAGAATGAACCTTTAGAATATGGAAAAAGGATTGTTCTATTCTACAATATCTAAACAAGTATCCCTATATCTCACAGGTAAAATTAGTACTTACACTTGCCATAGTGCATAATTTTATATTACAGTGAAATGGAAAGCTGGAATGTCAAAAATGGGGAAGGGATATTATAGAGGAAGAAAGAGAGTAAGAGAGTAGGTCAGGAAGGGGAGGTGGTAGTGATATAGAATCAGCTATAGATAATAATGGAATAAAGGAATTTCAGGATTAGTTGACACAGCAGAGGTGGTCAGATATTTCAACTTATATACACAGATAAAGGTTTAACTGTATTCTTGGAATTTTGAATCTTAATATAAGTGACAATTTGAAAAATATATAAATATTGAATAAATAAATAAATTCTACTGATAGTATAGAAAATAAACAAAAAATAAACAATAATGTAAAATAAAAAAGAATATTTTTTTTTAAAAAAAAACTTAAATTGTATTTGAAACTTTTTGAAGCCACTTATCTCGTGCCTCTCTAGCCTGTAGTATTATAAAAATCACAGCCTTTATCTCATTTTCCATAATCATAAAAGCCTTAACCAACTCTTCTATTGACGATTTTGTTGAGTACTTAGCTTGCAGTTTCTCAACTGCAAACTCTACTTGGGAGGGTTAGATTAGCTGTGCCATTCCTCTAAGCCAATCAAGTGCTTGAGCAATAGCATGCCCTGTGGTCTTGCATTCAGTCTTGATTTTCTTTGATGCTAGTAATTTCTTATCACTTTCTTTCTTGTTTTCACTCTCCTTCTCCAGAACATTTCGTTTTCCCTTTCTCGTAAAGCTCCCCTATCTCCCCTCTGCTGATCCCATACCAGTCCCCGTTCTAGACTGCTATCCCTAAGCCCACTATACTCTTGAGACATATTATTTCCCTTTTCCCAGATATGTCTCTCACTACTTATACTTTCTTGCTCCTCCTATTTAATAAGACCTTCTCCTAGATCATATTTACAATTAGCATTAACATTAGTTTACAACTAAGATATAGTATAAATATCTGATAGGCTTTCAACTCATGGAATAGCTGGAGATGGTAGAAGGGAACTAAGGAGGACATTTGTTGTAAGAGCACGTTCTCCCATTACTGATATGTTCACACAATGCTTGTAACGTGTTGAGGCTGGGCCCTAGTCGTGTAGTAGTATGATAGGGGCAGATGGCTTATTTATCAACAAGAAGCGAGCGCTGCTGGCTAAAGGAGTCTTCGAACGGGGTGTAATCAGAAATCAAAAAAGTAACCATGCAACCAAGTATATTAAGCCTACTGTCCGTCGAAGTCTGCTGTTTCCATTGTAGGAATCAGTGGTCTTTAAATACAGTCTATCACTTACCTCCAGTATGAGCAATATTTCAAAATATTGTGTGTATCAACCGATAGCAGACGAAACAATATGAGTATCAAATGATACTGTGAAACCAAACATAAAACAATGTGTGTATCAACCAATAGTGGACAAAACAATATGAGTATCAAATGATACTGTGAAACGAAACATAAAACAATGTGTGTATCGACCGATAGCACGCAAAACAATACGAGTATCAAACAATACTATGAAACCAAACATAAAACAATATGTCTTTCAACCGATAGCACACAAAACAATACCAGTATCAAAGGGTACAGTGAAATGAAACATAAAGTAAGGTGTGTATCAACCGATAGCACATGAAACAATACAAGTATCAAATGATACTGTGAAACGAAACATAACACAATGTGTGTATCGACCGATTGTAACGGGAGCACTCCTAGGAAGATGGATCCCAGGGTTGCGACCCCACCGAACAACTTCAAACTTATCGCCAAAGGTTCACACCAATGTAAGAGTAAAGTAAACGGTAAAAGTTAATATCATTAAGCCTGACGCTTCACTCAATTAAGGTCTCGTGAGGATTGATCGTTGGAGTAGGAGAGTTCTTGCATAGACTTTCAGGTAGTTTTATCTCATGCCAGAAACTCCGCCATCAGTTTACTCCAACCATTCGAGCACAGCCTTCTCTGCTAAGGGTGGTCCGACATGTCTCCTGGCACACCCTTCGGGCATGCATGTGTCAACACACTCTAGTCAGCATTCACCTTATGTGGTTATTGTTTCTGCGGTGCATTTCTCTTTTGTCCGCTGGAGTGAAAACTTCTGCGCATCGGTGCCTTGCCAGTGGCTAACAGTCAAGACACCTCATGAACTAGACTATCTATGACACCCTTCCCATATGCATTGATCTCTACTTGACTACTGAGGCTACTGTGAGCAGTTTATCTATTTACCATTTACAGGTCTTGGGCTTCCGGTGTCTTCCACAGGACACGGTAGTCAGGGAGTGATCCAATAGGCGCTACCCATGACCATTACCTCGGATCTACCTTACCTGTGGTAGGAATCATGCTTTTAGTGTCTCTGCACTTCCCTTTCAGAGCCTATAGCGTTGGGAGCACTTTCGGGCTTGGTAGGTGTAAAACTCTCCCAGTCGCCCCGGCACCACCAGGGACTACCTTCAGGACCCCCACGGTTAACACCTGTTAACTCTGTCAGTTTTGGTCCGTTTTACTCCGAACAACTTGGAGGAGGTACTCCATCTTCCACCCTATGCCCCCCTAGATACCCTGCGAACAGCTTACGGTCGACCGGACGGCAGCGATGTATACGGTGTTGCAAGCATGGCTGCAAAGATTTCTCTTTGCGAGACTGCACACAACTACACAACTGTTAGTCCATGATGTCCGGGCCTCAAGGCGGGGCCGGAGGGGTATGATAGAAATAATGTCTCCAATTTACAGCTTCATCGAAGCTATATAGCCCGCCCAATAGCATCCTCCGGAACCCCAGAATCAAGTATCATGTGTGGCCTCGCTTGGCAAACACTCCAGTCAATTTTCCCGAACTCCCTGAGAGACTTCGTATTGAAAGGTAGGGTAACCCAGGACTTTGGGCAGGGTAACCTGATCCCGAGGGTAGGGTAACCTTGTTCACCTGACAAGCTAACTTTACCCAGTTACCCTGTCTATCCCATTGCCGGCGATAGAGATTTCTGACCTGTCTCTAGTTACCCGACTTAGCTGAGCAACTGCCCCTTCAGAAGTCTTTAAGTACGCTGATACTATTCCCGGGTGTATTGAGGTACCTAAGTCCCTGACCAGCCAATTCTGTTCATTCTCGGAGCCCGGGCCATCGGGTCTCCATAGGTCAAGTACTTACTTGCCTGCCGGTTCCTGCCAGTTCGCCTCCTGGCTACCTGTATGTGTATAGGTTCCGTCTGCCATAGCTCATATATGCTGGGTCATTACACAGATAGCACACAAAACAATATAAGTATCAAACGATACTGTGAAACCAAACATAAAATAAGGTGTGTATCAACCGATCACACTGTAATGGGGGCACCCCTAGGAAGATGGATCCCAAGGTTGCGACCGCACCAAACAACTTCAAACTTATCGCCAAAAGTTCATACAGATGTAAGAGTAAAGTAGACGGTAAAACTTAATATCGTTAAGCCTGTCGCTTCCCTCAATTAAGGTCTCGAGAGGATCGATTGTTGGAGTAGGAGAGTTCTCGCATAGACTTTCAGGTAGTTTTATCTTATGCCAGAAACTCCCCCATCAGTTTACTCCAAC
>PYWC01000004.1:74782-172755 GCA_003182015.1 Tuber magnatum | reverse complement strand
CCACTACCCATTACGGCTTCTCGTTAACCACGATCAGCGGTGGTTTTGCGTGGCTCCTTCCCGGGAAGGAGATATCATGGTTAGGGAGGTATCTTTTCACGGTAGATGCGTGGAATGTTCCTTCTCGGTTTTTGTACATTCTGCCATCCATTTCTACCTTGTAATTTTGTGTATGCTCATTGTATCCGATTCTCTTGAATGGTCCACGCCAGCGCGGTTCCAATTTCTCCCTGCGTCCCGACTCCGTTGCGAATAAAGTTCCATATACCAGTAACAGATTACCTTTTCCTATTGGTATGTGGTGTCCCTGTTGTTTTGCTGCCATTCTCGTGCTTCTAAATCCTGCCAATTTGATAGCATTAAATGCTGTGTTCTCGATAGCTTGGTGTCTGTTTACAAATTCGTCGGCAGCCAGTACTGCGGAGTTCTTGAAGTTCGCTAGGGGAAGTAGGGGGCAATTTTTTCCAAAAACCACTTTATACAGTGATATACCGAGGGCTTCGGACCAGCCTGCATTCAGGTATGCTGCCATTTCTGGTATGGAATCGAACCAATCGTTTTGCATTGCGTTGACTAGATTTCGAAGAGCTGTTTTTAATTCTTGAATCTTCCTTTTGGGTTGTCCATTCGTTTCATGGTGGCCTGGTGCTGCTTTGATGTGCTTGATTCCTAATAATCGACATTGCTCTTTCCACACATGTGACTCAAATCGCGGGTCTGTGTTGCTTACCATTGATGTTGGGTAACCATGGGGAGTAAATATTTTGTTGCGTAGTAGTTCCCAGGTTGTTATTGCTGTTGCTTCCTTCGTTGTAGGTATGAGCCTGCTGAATCCCGAAAACCTGTCCATTGCAACTAGGATTGTATCGTATCCCCAAGGGTTGTGGAAAGCTCCTGCGAAGGCGATGCCTATTGATTCGAAAGTTTCAGAGGGTAAGATAATCGTCTGAGCCTTTCCTTCTGGTAACTTTGTGGGTTCTTTGTTTACCTGACAGGTGTGACATTGCGCCACGTATGCTCTGAAGTCCTTCCGCATTTCAGGCCAGAATAACTACTCAGTAGTGTACTGCAAGTTTCATTCCAGGCCACGATGCCCTTTGTTGTGGATTTCGCTAATGACGTACCCCCTTAACATAATATTTCCATAAGCAGGTCCTTTTGGAATATACAGGTAGTTTTAGCCGTACTGGGTTTTTCCGTATAACATCCTCTTTGCAACCATGTAGGAGCCTAAGTCTCCTTTAGTGTCCATGTTTTCGTTGACCTTTTTTCATAATGGTTCCTTTTGGTATGCTGCGATCATCTGTGCTCGGAATGTCCCAATCATTTCGTTGATTGTCTGTAAGGTATCCCACTCGCCTTCTCTTTCACTTCCTCCTCTTACTTCAGGTTGGTCGTCCTCCTCATTGTCCTCCAAAATATCGTATAGCCCACGCCGATATTCAGTTATCGTCGGGGGCATCACTGAGACTATTGTCTCATTGCTAAGGTTTTCTAGCCGTTCTGCTCGTCTAATTAGTGGTGGGCTGTCTGGTCCTGGCATTCGAAATGCCACTATTATCTCATTCGTAAGGTTCTCTATTGGTTCTGGTTGTGGCATTTTGAATGCCGGGGCTTCTGGGTTCAGAATTGCCAGGATGGTGTAGGACCTAGGCACTGGTTAGATGAGAGTGGACGGCCCTTCCCCCGGGCTACTTGGTCTACCGCCAACAGTTTGTTGCCACTCCCAGTCATCGATTGGGGGAGACTCCGGAGGGCTTGGGTCGATTCCTGTACTTGGAGGGCTTGGTCCTTCATCAGGCGGGTAAGGTGTCGGGTTCTTCCGCCACCTAGGGTGCTTGTTTGTGAATTTGATCTCGGTTTCATAATATGGACAATGGTCCACATAGCAGTGTGAGTAGTGAAGGTTGCTATGTTGGAGATCCTCGGGTGGCATGCTTCGGAGTGTGCACTTGTCACCCAAATCATGTCCCGCAGTGATCGAGCAGGGGCTCTCAGGAGGCACAGGGACCTCATCAGGGTACTCAGTATAGGAGTAAGGAGGGGAGGTAGAGGAGAATTGTAGGTCGGGCTCCATTGTGTTTAATTCTTTCTCGTAAACTGTGTTATCCGAGATGTCATCTGCTTCTTTTGTGAAGTCGTGGACATAGAGTGGGTTCAAGTCTGGTCTGTCCTCGTATATCCGGGAAAGGGCGTCAGCTAAATTGTTCGTACTCCCTGGCGCGTAGACTATTCTTGCGTCGTACTTTCCTGAGGCACTGAGCCATCGAACTTGGTTTCTGCTTGGATTCTTTGCAGTCCGTAGATGAGTCAAGGGTTGGTGGTCCGTTACTATTGTGAAGGTGTTTCCCATTAGGACATTGTGGAACCGGTTAAGCGCTTTCACTATTGCTAAGGCCTCTTTATCGGTAGTTCCAGAAGTCATCAGTGCATTGGTGAACTTCCTGCTGTGTAATGAGGCCGGTCGAGTAGTCTCGTATGTGGGTCCCTGTCCCACCCATGCTTCTATTCCTAAATCTGAGGCGTCCGTAATTAGCCAAATTAGTTCCTCGCTTCGGATATCTATTGGTCACATGACTTGGTGATCAATGATGCGCTTTTTTACCATCTCGAATGCGGTCTGATGGGTGGTCATCTACACGAATTCCATATTTCCCGTCAGATCTGTTAGCGGTGCCGTCAAGGTAGCATCGTGTGGGAGGAACCAAGCCACATTGTTCACTATTCCTAGAAAGCATTGCAATTCCTTTTTGTTGCGAGGTGTTTTACAACCTGCAATGGTTGATATTGTCTAGGGAGAGGCATGGATCCTCTCGTTATCCACTATGTGTCCTAGTACTTCCAGCTTATCTGCGAATAGTACTGACCTTTTCTTGCTTGCATAGAACTTTGCCTTTCTGAGTCGATCACATACCTGGCGTATGTGTTTCTTGTGTTCCTCTAATGTATCTGAGAATATGAGAATATCATCAATGTATACCCATACAAAATGATGTAGAAATTCGCTTAGAAGGTCCTCCATTATCCGCATGAAGGTTGCTGGTGCATTCATGTCTCCTTGTAGCATTACTTTGCTGACAAATCCTCCAAAGGGGGTTTTAAATGAATTGAACTTAACACTGTCCTTGTCCACTCGTGTTTGGAAGTATGCGTCACTTAGGTCAATCTTACTCCTGAATTTCGCTGGTCCCATTTGGTTAAGAATCTGCTGTTGGTTTGGAATTGATGGACTATCCATGATCGTGTTATCGTTGCTCACTTTCAGGTCCACCAGGGGGCGGATCCTTCCATCTCATTTAGGTTGTACGAACATAGGTGCCGCTCCAGGACCTCCTGTCATACAATTACTCCAATTCGTAATTTCTCGTTTATCCAGTTCATGAGTTTCTCCTTGTATGCTTCCAGGATTGAGTATATTGGTTGGTTTTTTAGATCCGTTGGGTCTTTCAGTCAAATGTGATGGTTAATCTTTCGCATAGGGGGTAGCGTTTCAGGTACCCTGTCTGGGAATACATCCTTGTATTCTTCCAACAGTATTGCGGAGTTTGCATCTGTAATAGCGGCTTGGATTTCCCCACTGGTTGGTTTGTACGATACTCGCGGTTTGTTGTTGGGAAATTCCACTGCTGTGTCCCCACACCGGATAAGAGCATTATGCCTTTTTAGGAAAGGCATTCCAATCAGGGCGTCATACTTTGCCAAGTTTTCTACCAACATGTCCTGATTTGTCTATTTCTTTTTCCCGATTCCTACCGTCAAACTACACTTCTTATAGCTTGAGGAGCGGGAGCCTTTCATGGCCATATTGACTGTCATCGGTTGGGGTAGAGGTTCCGTAGGGATGCCATGGGTAGAGATAAAGGTGGCACTAACAATGCCACAGCCGATTGTTCCCATGTCGAATAGTACCTTTGCTGGGTGGCCTTCTATGTGAATTGTTCCTTCCAGAGCGTCACGGGGCCTGATTGCCAGCATTGGTTGCATTCGGAGGCTTTCCATTTCCACCGTGTTAATTTCCACTTCGACGTATTCGGTTGCTTCCATGTGGTTCGTACTTATTTCTCGCTTAGTTGATTTTCCTTTTCCCTTTTTAGTATAACAGTCTTTCACATAGTGTCCCTTTTTGCCGTATTCGAAACATGTGCCTTCATTGCATCGTTTCTGCTTCTTGTCTTTCTTATCCTTCGAATCCTTGTGGTTTGGTTTATCCTTCTTTGTATTGTCCCGCAATGATGATCCTTTGCTATTCTTCTGCTGTGGTATGTGGGTTTGGTAAACTCCTGTTTCATACAGGATGGCATCCTTCCATTCTGACTGCTTGACTATCTTGTCAAAGGAATCTCCCTCTTCTTCCATGGGTTCTACCTCCTGGCATAGTCGGGAATGCATTGCTTCATACAATCTTTGTTGCAGCGTGTACTGAGATACCATCCCGGTAGGCAATCGTCCATGATACATTAAGAGACCCGTCGCGACTAAGGTTATTCTTTCTGTTTTGCCATTTTGTACTTGCCGGATATCCTTGAACTTCTTGTATAGTTCTTCTATATTCCGCGAGGATTGGAATCTTTCTCTCAGGTATTTTATCAGAGTTGTTCCTCGGATTTTTTCCCCACTCTTATAGTGGTTCATCACTTGGTGGTATGCTTCCTCTGCTTTTCCAGTACAGAAGCTTCCAAAGTATGCTCCACTTCCTTCCTTGGTTTTTCCTACTCCATGCAGGGCCAGGTATTGAGAAGTGGTCATTACCTATCGATCAAATACTTCAGGTTTTAGGTCTTCTTTTTCACCTAAGAACGTGGGTGGTAGTAGGAGCTTGACTTTGGGTCCTGTTCGTCCGGCCCCTGGGCCGGGCGGCGCAGCTGATTCTCCTTCTGACATATCATGTGCAGATTTTTCGCTGCGGAAGCTATCATCTGACGTGCTTTCTGAAGAGTTGTGCAGGGGTTTGTCGGGAGGTTCTGCTGCAATCGAGTGGTTTGGCTCTTACTCTTCGCTGTTTTTCTTCTTTGGTGTATGTTGGGTGGACTATGTTTCCTTGCTGGTTGTGCCGGTGCCTTTCCTTTGCTGGGGCTTGGGGGGAAAAGCCCAGGGAGGCTTGTCGCTGACTTTGCTAACTCGTCTGCTGACTCGCTAAGGGTCTGCATGGCCAAATCTCACGCTAACTGTCTTTGTGCTTCGTCAATTGAGAAGTCGCTCTTTGGCCCCTTTGGCTTCTTTGCTTGCCTTCATTCGGTAAGGCCTTCTCATGGGACCTGCTTCGCACTGCGAGTCTCTAGTGACTCTATGGTGTCGTGTTGGCGGAGCCGAACCTTCCGTGGTTCTGCCGCTCCCTACTGCTAGCTCCGCTGTTGGACTTTCGTAGGTTGATCCGACCAGGTCCATGCAGGTTTCTTAACCACTTGCTGAGGTTAAAAAAATGTAACGTGTTTGGGCCAGGCCCTAGTCACGTAGCGGTACGATAGGAGCAGATCACTTCTTGATCAACAAGAAGTGAGTGCTGCTGGCTAAAGGAGTCTGCGAACGGGGTGTAATTAGAAATCACAAAAGTAACCATTCAACCAAGTATATTAAGAATACTGTCCGTCGATGTCTGCTGTTTCTATCGTGGGAATCAGCGGTCTTTAAATACAGTCTATCGCTTATCTCCAGTATGAGCGATATTCCAAAATATTGTGTGCATCAACCGATAGCACACGAAACAATATGAGTATCAAACGATACTGTGAAACCAAACATAAAACAATGTGTGTATCAACCGATAGCACACGAAACAATACAAGTATCAAACGATACTGTGAAACCAAACATAAAACAATGTGTGTATCAACCGATAGCACACGAAACAATACGAGTATCAAACGATACTGTGAAACCAAACATAAAACAATGTGTGTATCAACCAATAACATACGAAACAATACAAGTATCAAACGATACTGTGAAAGCAAACATAAAATAATGTCTGTATCAACAGGTTATAGAATGCTAATTGAGAATGTGATAATGTGATAGACCCCTTACTTGAAACTTTTCTCCCTCTAGGTGTGCTTTAAGATAAGTATCCCAAATGCTCTGTAGTACAGTTGAAACCGCTTGTTGATCATTCTATCCAAACCCAGAATTGTTTTTGATTATACTATAAATTTCATAATTCCTTTTCTACTATATTGAACTTATAAATTTTTATTAGCTTTGTATTCTTAATATATATATGGGTGCTGATATATGAAAATTGATCCTCTCTCCTTATACAACAAATCAGCCTCAATGTATACAATACTTCTTGAGCTTAAAGAGTATGATCTGAAGCTGTTAAAATATATTTGTCATGATAATTGAACTCTTTATTGGCTCTTAAATTTAAAATCTGCAATTATCTATTTCTATTTATATTACATAGTTGAATAACGTATCTCTCAATCTACCTGAAATATATTTATAAATTCTTTGTACAAGGGGAATTAATTGTTAAAATGAGTTTTGTAATTAGTATGAAAATTATCTCAAATACAACAAAATTCCTAAACTAATAGTAATTGTATCTAATGCAATATATCTTATCATCAGAATGGATTAAGTAATAATTAGCAGAGGTCAAGGCCATCCACCTGATTCTAAGAATAAAAGGAGAAAGAAATAATTCTGTATTATTAGACTTATCAAGAGCTAGCTGGAGCTCACTTATATTCTACTCCCATTATGTTATAATTTACAAAATTAAACAAGTATTTTTTTTATATTTTTTTATTATAGCTGTATAGAGAAAGTGATTTTAATACTATCTATATTACTTGAACATTTTTTCTTGTGCCATTATTGGATTGGTATTAGAAAACTTTCCTATAAAATTACTTTTGTAAATTTCTCAAAATTGTGGTGGTTGCTATGCAAACTTCTAAGAGTAATAACTCAAAACCAGGTTTAAGGTATCTGGCCAATTTTCCCATATTGACACCCACATGAAGAATATTACTAACATACATTTGTCTATTTAGTCTTTATTTGAGTAGCTTTCAACTCTATTTAGTGAACCTCCTTCAATTCTTCCTTTACTGCTATTTAGGACTTTTTTTTAAAACCATTCTCTGCACACTCTTCCAGAAGTGCTTGCTCATATAGGATTCATAGAAGGATTTCAACTATCACTTCAGTCCTTTTCACTTGCAGCATATTCTGACTTGTTTGTTTATGAAATATAGAAATAAGATAAAGATAAGAGTTCAGGTTTTGAAAATCTTCACGGTAGCAGACAGAATTTGAACTTGGGTGATGATTACAGATATTATATAATATTAATTTTTTACCTTTACTTTGTGTATTGACCAGACATACTACTGTGACATTCTTTTCACCTATTATGCTAACTCGAGGAAACTACACTTGAAGGTTGCAACCTCTGTTCTACAATTTTAGCATTTTGAAAAATGGATGGCAACCAGATACACCCTTAGACTCCCTGGCTGCAGGCCAGTCTATGCAAGCATATACCTGTTCTGTCTACATATTTGTAAAATATACTGGGCTTGCATGGAGGCACAAGGAATATATACTATATTATATAAGTATTCAAAAAGGACTTTGTTTAGCATAAACAGGAATGCAACAAGGATAATTTATTTTATAATATTATTATAATAATAGAATTAAGAAAATACTAAATTAAAAATTAAAAAATTAAAATTATTTCCCCCATGATTCTCAATACAAGCTCTCATATATTCCAATATGAAGTCAATATAGTTATTAATTTTCTCCAGTAGATAGTTATTTCAAGCCTAGAATTGTATTAGATACAGGAGTAAAAAGTAATAAAATATAGATATTTACCTCTTTCAGGACCAGTCAAATCTATTGTGCAGTTATTTGTACCCCAATTTTGTCTTGTAAGATATTCTTAAGTTCTATCAAAATTGTTTTAATTAGATTTAAATCTAGAGAGTTAGCAGGCCAAATGAGTTTATTAAAATCCTACTGTTCATGAAGAATATCATGATAATGGTGGATATGTACTGGAGCATTATCTGCTATTATCAGAATATCCCTATCTGGAAACTAAGTTTTTACCTGACTCATAAATTGATATAGAAGGGGGTTAAGAATTCATTCATAGTAAATATACCAATCAATTAGTCTCTTCTGATCAACCTTCTAAGTCTTCAATTCTGGCTTAGAAAATAGGATTTCTAATTCCATAGAGCTAGCATTGGGACTTGCTACTAATTGTTATAGCCAGCTGACCGGGGTCTGACCGCATTGGGTTTTTGGTTCCATATATGACAGTGTAGGTTTGAACCATTGCCACATAATGGGGAGAGTTACTTAGCCAAGATTCAGTATAATAGAACCTCATGGAAACTGATAGAAGATTACAGCTGTACATGAGGAAGGGGTTAGGGGTGTTGGAATTTGTTAGTGGGGGAGTTTCCTTTGTTATATAAAGGGGTGTGCTCTTTTGTGATTTACTTTCTTTACACAATCTGGTAATTTTCTGTCTATACCTCTACTTAGGAATACTATCTTTGTCTCTTCTTCATGTCACCAGAACCTGTGAACCCTGATGCTGAATCCTGAAATCCTGTCTGTGATGCTCTCTAGCCTTAATATAAACACATCTTGTTTGTATACCTGTACTGTAACCAGTACGGGTACTAGGTTAGTTTTATGTTTGGTTTCACAGTATCGTTTGATACTTGTATTGTTTCATGTGCTATCGGTTGATACACACAATATTTTATGTTTGGTTTCACAGTATTGTTTGATACTTGTATTGTTTTGTGTGCTATCAGTTGATACACACAAAGTTTTGAAATATCGCTCATACTGGAGATAAGCGATATGCTATATTTAAAGACTGCTGATTCCCACAATGGAAACAGCAGACTTTGACAGACAGTATCCTTAATATACTTGGTTGAACGGTTACTTTTTTGATCTCCTATTACACCCCATTTGAAGACTCCTTTAGGATACAGTGCTTGCTTCTTGTTGATCAAGAAACCATCTGCTCCTACCGTACCGATATGTGACTAAGGTGCAGCCTGAACACATTACATGTACTATTCTCTTGCCTCTCCTATTGTGTTGTATCTTTGGCTATCCCCCCTTTATTCCACATAGAGCCTACCTGTTCCACTAACTCAAATTCATACTCTCTCTAAAGAACTATAAGTACCTCTTTTTACTACTTGGCTGTCTTATATAGTATAGTATATACATGATAGAGGAGTTTATAATCTTATAAATATTTAATAATTTATTAACATTAAATATTATATACAGATTAGAAATAAATTAAATAAACAATAAAATAGTAATAAGTTTTAATTTAAAAATTATAAAATATTAGATAAAATGTAATTATAATTGTATATACAAGATTGTTTATAAAGCATTGCATTTCAAAACATTATGGTTACCGCTTGAGTAAACTTTCTATCAATGCTTTGTGGCCAGTAGGCCTCTCACACATGCCAAAGTACTCTACAAGCTCTCCAGTATCAGAGATTTCCTGTTTTAAAATAGAATTTATAAGTAAAGGTAATATTCCTCTAGTTGTAATTTTGATATTGGTAATAAAAGACAAGTCTTCTTTTCTTTTATGCTGAGCTGAGAGTTAGTTTTTGAACTGGCTTTTAACAATAGATTTTATTTTCATACAGTACTTTTGAAATTGTTTGTCTGCTTACACTAAGTGCAGCATTTTTTTTTTTAGGAAACAAATAATCAATATTAGTTACATTTTTAATATTTAATTAAAAAAAAACCCCCACCTGCTTTTACTAACTATGTAAAGATCATATGGCAGTGATCTGTATCTTGCAGAGTTACCGCTACTAAGTGGTTCTTCTGTGCCTGTGTCAAGGCTTCATTAGAACCATTTACTAAGTTGGGTAGCAGATTGGGATTCTCATCGGTACAGTCATGTGGGTTTGGGTTTTTGCTGGCTTGCTGGGAAGTAGTTATGATAATATTTGAGCAGGTACTTATTAACACTCCCATTTTTGCTATAATATTCTTTAAGCTCATCTTTTGGCCTCCTTCTAGTATTGCATATCGAACAACCTGTACCAGTTTCACCATAGTAGTTGTTTTTCCTCATGGTATTGATATTTTTCTGAATTTTCATATTGTTGATATTCATATAATAGTTTGAACCTAGTATCTATTCTCTAAATCCCTCTATTCGACCTTCTTTTTTATCTTAATAATATACTGGTTTACACTAATTAATTGACTAGCCCTATTCAGAATAAACATAGCCTATGGTGTACCTCCGTATACCACTATGCAATCCTAGTCTATTTCATAAGTATTTCAACAGGACAGGTACACTCCTGTCTAGTAAGTTTTTATACCTGGCTATAGCAATAGTTAATCTCATGATTACCTCAACAGCCTCACTCAACTATGGCCCTACCTGTTATGTGTTCACACCTAGGGTGCTTCACACACTTCTAGTGCGATAGTAACAGGTGGCCTGCTTGCTCTGCAAGAGGTAAGAGTTATGTAGACTAAAGGAGGCTTTGAAGTGGTGTAATAGGAGATCAAGAAGTAACCATTCAACTAAGTATATGAGAAATACTGTCAGTCGAAGTCTGCAGTTTTCATCATAGAATCAGCAGTGTTTAAATACAAGTTCTCACTCATCTCCAGTATGAGCAATAACATGAAACATTCAAAGTATCAAGCGATACCTTTGAAACACAACCAGTATCAAACGACACTATCAAACAAAATGTAAAACATTCAAAGTATCAAATGATACTATCAAACAAAATATAACCCAGTACCCGTACTGGTTACATTCTTCAAAACAAAACAACTGTTTAACCAAAAGAAAACAAATAATCCTGAAAATCAAAATTCTCAAAGAAATCCTTCTTGCCATAACCTTCTTCCTCAAGGAAATCATCGCCCAACATGTAATTAGATGACAAACAAGAAGCACAAAATGCAACTTCAGCAAAGAAACCACTTTCATACCAGGGCATGTCTGTAACCGGTACAGGTACTAGGTTATGTTTTATGTTCTGTTTCATAGTATCGTTTGATACTTGTTATGTTTCAAAGGTATCACTGGATACTTTGAATGTTTTATGTTTGATTTGATAGTATCGTTTGATACTTGTTATGTTTCAAAGGTATCGCTTGATACTTTGAATGTTTTATATTTTGTTTTACAGTATCGTTTGATACTTGTTATATTTTAAAAAGTATCGCTTGATACTTTGAATGGTTTATATTATCCCTCATACTAGAAATGAGTGGGAACTTGTATATAAACATTGCTGATTCCACAATGGAAACAGCAGACTTCGTCTGACAGTATCTTTAATATACTTGGTTGAATGGTTACTTCTTGATCTCCTATTATGCCCTTTTGAAGCCTCCTTTAGTCTGCACAGCTCTCGCCTCTTGCCCTGCATACAAGCCACCTGTTACTATCGTACTTGAAGCGTGATAAGCACCCCAGATGTGAACACATTACAATGTCACAATAGTCCCGCACTCTGCCATTGTCCTTACAGACCGCTTGGACTATCCCATGTTCTTTGCAGTGAGAATAGTAAATTTTAAAGAAGTATTCAGAAATTGAGATAGTACCGCAGTTCACTAATGGTCCCACAAGCTGATAGTGCTGCCCTACACGAAGTTCCACACAGTTTGACATCATTATAGTTTTGGATGGAGGGGTGTTCGGTTCTAGTAGTAGTAGTCATATGCTGCATCCTCTATCCCTTCATTCTCCTTACTGGTCAATTCGAATTCGCTACCAAAGTAACCTGCCCAGAAACCTTTCTTCGCTGGTCCTTCATTGATTTCCTCTCTGAACTGGTAGGTGTCAGGCATTTCTGGGGACCAGTATCTTGTAGCTGGCCTTGCGATTCCTATTGACATTGGTTGAATATTTGGTGGTGTTCCTTCCTTGTTGTATTCCCACTATTCCTTCACCAGTTCCATGCTGTGCTCAAGGCCTTCCAGAGGTTCCCAGCTGTCTTCCCTTCATGAATATCCTTTCTGCTTCACTAGGAATTCATTATCATGGTATCGTTTTCTGTGGTCCAAGATCTCCTCAACTTCCCACTCTGGGTACTCCTTTATCAGGATTGGGGTAGGACGGGTATGGGCTCATTCAGGGAATCTTTGATCATTGTCTGGGTGGTAATGCTTTACTGAGGTAGAGTGGAAGACACCCTAATCTTATCACTAGGTTTTACCATCCATCTTCACTATGTAGTTCTCAGTAAACCCGTTGAATTCTAATACTTTGAATGGTTCTCACCAGCGGGGTTGTCGCTTTTTACCACTCCCATCTGTCGAGACAAACAGTGCTCTATGCACTAGGACTAATTCTCCAACTATTATGGGCTTATGAGGTCTTCTGCGTCATGCAGCTGTGGTTGCGCTTCGATGTCTGGCTTGCTCTACGGATTGGAAAGCTAAGTTCTGATGGGTCTGGTGCCGGTTTAGGTAGTCATCGCAGGCCGGGACTGCTGAGTTCTTCAAGAGGGTTATCGGTAGTACGGGGTAGTTTTGTCTATAAATTACCTTGTATGGTGATATGTTGTGGGTTTTGGAGAAGCCAGTATTCAGGTATGCTGCGAGAGTTGTAAAAAGAGGCTCTCAGTTCTTCTGTGGTCTGTTGACCATGTTCCTCAAGCTGGTTTTGAGATTGCAGATCTTGCGCTCAACCAGTCTATTAGTTTCATGGTGACCAGGCACGGCTTTAATATGTTCGATTCCAAGGGATTTGCATATCTGCTTCTACCAGTTGGATTCAAAAAGACGGTTAGCACCACTGCTTATTGATAAGGGGTGGCCGTGAGTGGTGAAGATGTCTTGTTCCAGAGGTTTTATTCTTTCTTCTGCCTTGACTGTGGTGTTGGTAGGTATAAGCTACACATAGCTGCTTAATCGATCCACTGCTACCAGGATGAGGTCAAATCCATTTGACTTGCTAGAAGGTACTACGAAATCAATAGTGATTGATTCAAATAGTTCGGAAGCTGGGTCAAGAGTTTGAGTCTTTCCTTCCCATCTGTGGTTTAGTTCCTCATTTATCTGACAGGTGTCACATTGCTTTACATAATCGTGAAAGTCCTTCCTCATGTCAGGCCAGTAGATGTATTCTGTTGCATATCGGAGGTTTCATTCTACACTGTGGTGTCCTTTGCCATGTATCTCATATATAACATATTCTTGTAGGGTTTCCCCATTGAACACCTACCCCTTGGGAATGAAGAGACAGTGTTTACCATAACAGGTCATCATGTATAGTATTCCATCTGCTCTGTAGGCTCCTCTCAGGTCTCCTTGTCTAGCACACCTCATAACTCAGGAGTAGATTGGTTCGTTTTGGTATCCAGGTACTATCTGCTATCTGAAAATGCTTTGCATCTCAGGAGATGTATTGATGACATCCTGTTCCTCTTCAATCTGTTGTGCTCTGGTTGGACTCCATCCTGTGTCTTCTTCTTCCAGAAGATCATAGAGGAACCAGTGGTACGCGTCTATTGGCGGGGGCATGACTGATATAATTGGTTTATTATTGTAGATGTTGATTGAGCCTCCATACAGGGAGTTTTCTGCGGGTAGTCCCAGTGGGCTCAACGGAGTGTTCACCCTATGGGTTTCTATTGTCAGAATAGATAGGTGTTATTGTGGTTGAGGACTTAGGTGGGTTACTGGTAGTTGTATCAGTTCATCAGATGGTGGTGCCACTACCTGGGGCATTGGTTTATCCCATTCAGAACCATAGCTAGTACTACTCCTGGAGGGGGGTTCATCTTCTCCTATTCCAGTTTGGGGGCAATTGTGTAGTTCTCAAAACTGTATAGAGTATGCTGGGGAGGTAGGAGAGGTGTTCTGAGCTATCGAGGTCAGTGCTATAGAAGGATTTTCATAAGAGGTAGAGTCTAAGGTATCATCATCCTCAAGGGTATAATCAAGGATGGGTGGTGGAGTCTGGTCATCAAAGTCTTCATATAGATGGGAGAGTGCGTCTGCTAAACAGTTCATTCATCCTAGGCTGTATACTATCTTTGTATCATATTTGCTCAACTTGCTTATCCAGCAGGTCCTTCTTCGGCCCGGAATCTGGTCAGTCTTCAGGTTTACCAGGGGTTGGTGGTCTGTGATAATTGTAAATGTGGAACCTATAAGTATATAGTTGAAAGCTTGCAGTGCATCGATCACCGCCAGTGCCTCCTGGGCTGTAGTACCATAGTTGATCCGTAAATTTGTGAACTTTCATCTATAGAGGGCTGCAGAGTAAGATGTTTCATGTATTGGCCCCTGGCCAACCCATGCTCCAACCCCAACATCCGAGGCATCAGTTATAAGTCATATGGGTTCTTCTGAGTTATAATTTATTGGTCTGACCACCTGTGCTTGTTTGATCAGTTCTTTGATATTGGATAATGCTTTATCGTGTGTCTCTTCAGATAAATTCCCCTTTTCCTGCCAGGTCGGTCAGGGGTGCCATGACAGTAGCATGATGTAGTAGGAATTGTGTGATATGGTTTACCAGACCCAGGATCCGCTGCTGTTCCTTCTGGTTTCTCAGCGTAGCCCATTCCCCAATTGAATCTAGTTTTCAAGGTGAGATGTGAATTCCTTCATTGTCTATAACATGTCCTAGTACTTCCAGTGATTTCACAAATAGAGTTATCTTCTTTTTGCTAGCATAGAACTTTGTCTGCCATAATCGCTCATACATCTTTCTTATATGTTGCATATGTTCAGTTTCTGTATCAGAATAAATAAGGATATTGTTAATATACAGCTACACAAAGTAGTGTAAAAAGTCACTGAGTAAGTCCTCCATGATGCTCATGAAGGTAGAGGGTGCATTCATGTCGCCTTGCCGCATAGCTTTGCTCGCAAATCTGCCAAAAGGGGTTTTGAAGGTATTGCCCTTGTTGCTTTCTGGTTCTACTCAGGTCTGGAAGTAGGTGTCACTAAGGTCTATATTGCTTCAGAATCTTGCCCTTCCTACAGCATTTAGAATCTGTGTCTGGTTCATTTCAAATCCACTAGTAGCCTGATTCTCCCATCAGATTTCGGCTGAACAAATATGGGCGCTGCTCCTGTAGACCCAGTCTGATAGATAACTCCAGTCCTCAACTTCCCATGTATCCAGTCACATAGTTTCCCTTTGTACACCTCAGGTATAGTATATGTGAATTGGTTTCACAAATCTGTTGTATCTTTTAGGCGAATGTGGTGGTTCATTTTTCCAAGAAGTTACAAAGCTTTCGGAATCCTTTTAGGGAATGCATCCGCAAACTCAGTTCGGACTTCCTCTTATTCAGTTTCACAAATTGCCACTCTGAACTACATACTTGTTGGGTTGTACAGTCCTCGGACCGTTTTTTCAGGGAGTTTAATTGCTGCTCCACTGCATCAGATAATAGCCCTGTGCTGGGTCAGGAAAGGCATTACTATTAGTGTAATATATTCTGCCAACTTCCCAACCGTCATTCTTTGGTTTAGCAGCCTAGTAGATCCAAGTTGGATGGTTACTTTGCAGGTCTTATGACTTGTCGATTGTGATCCCTTCATGGCCATGTTCATAGTGACTGGTATTTTCATCAGGTGAGTGGAAATGCTCTGGGCTATGACAAAGGTGTAGCTAATAATGTCTGCACCCACTGCACCTGTATCAAACAATACCCTGGCACGTGTACTATTTATTCAGATGGTTTGTTCCAGAGCATAGTGGGGGTATAGAGTGGGGGCTGGGAGAGTTCGATAGTATTCAATCTCAGTCTCCATATCGGCTGAGTTGATCTCTATCTCCTCGACCTCCTGGGTCTCTATATGGTTCGCTGAGGTTCCTGTCTTAATCTGTTGTTTGGTGGGACAGTCTTGTGCCATGTGTCCCTTCTTTCTATATTCAAAGCATTCTCTATTCTCCTTTTGTTTCTGTTTGGTATTCCTCAGGATCCTCTTCTGGGTTGGTTTCATCTTCCTTTCCTGTTATTGTTGCTTCTCTTATGGTTTCCTATCTCGCTTTGCTGCAGTTGGCTTGCCATAAGCACTAGTCTCACATAGGATAGCTTCTGCCCTTCTGCATTCACAGTAATGTCATCTATCTCATCGTCTTCTCGATCCCTTGGTTCTACCGCTTGTTCAAGTTGAGTATCTATGGCATTATAGAATCTTCGTTTCAGCATGTAGTTGTTTACTGTGAATTCAGGTATTCGTCCTTGGTATGTCAGAAGTTCTCTTGCTATCTTTGTGATCCTTCCTGTTCTGCCATTTCATACTTGTTGAATGTTGCTGAAGACTTGGAATAGTTCTTCCTGATTTTGGCTTGATTGGAATCGTTTCCAGTGATATTCCAGTACTGCTTTTCTGCTGATATAGTCTTTATTATCGTATTTGTCCATGCATTGGTGGTATGCTTCCCAGGCAGCTTCTTCACAGAAAGCCCCAACATAGAGTCCTGTTTCTTTCTCTGCTGTCTTGATTCCCAGTCTGAGCAGGTACTGGCATATTGAGGTTCCTCATGGCTTGAATGCTTCAGGCTTGAGGTCATCTCCCTTTCCACTGAACTTCTCTGGTAGTGGTAACTTTATCTTAGGTTTCTTTCCTAGCTGATCATCAGTGCTACCAGTTGGGGGTACTGGTGGAGGCGGCAGGGCTCCTGAGCTAGACATATCAGATTCGCTTTCTTCACTGTCACTGTCCTCTATCCCAAAGTGACTCTTTGACAGTGGTAGGGGGTCTTTGGATGTCTTGACTCATTCTTCTTTAGGTTGTTCTAAGGTTCTTGAAGCCTGGTCTTTCACAAGCTGCCTGGCAACCTCGTCAGTGCTGGACTCTGCCATATACTTGGGCTCCTTGGGTTGTCTGGGGCATTCTAGCCCTTCTTGTGGGACTTGCTTCCCGCTTCTTATCCTGAGGGTTTCAATGGTGTTCATTGGCAAAGCTGACCACCCTGGGTTCTACCACTTCCAGCTACTAGCATTTCTGGATAGACATCGGTAGGTTGATCTGGCCTTGTCCAGGTACAATATTTGTAACCACTTGCTGAGGTTAAAAAAATATTACAAGTTCACACCTAGGGTGCTTAACACACTTCGAGTATGATAGTAATAGGTGGCATGCTTGCTGTGCAAGAGGTGAGAGCAGTGTAGACTAAAGGAGTCTTCGAAGGGGTGTAATAGGAGATCAAGAAGTAATCATTCAACTAAGTATATTAGGAATACTGTCAGTCGAAGTCTACTATTTCCATCATCAAATCAGCAGTGTTTAAATACAAGCCTTCACCCATCTTCAGTATGAGCAATAACATAAAATATTTGCAGTATTAAGCAATACTTTTGAAACATAACAAGCATCAAATGATACTATCAAACAAAATATTACCTAGTACCTATACCAGTTACACCACTACACTTCTGCTATATCAGAGAAGACAGAAATCATGAAATTTATACCCTATATAAATATACAGATATGAGGTATAATAAAATTTCTAAGCTGATGAGGCTCCTCAAAGCAACTATGCAATCAGTAATGAAAAAGGCCAAAAATCATGATAGCAATACTCATGATACTCCCTGAGGTGGCAGACTAATAAAAATAACTGATACCGAAAACAAGATTATTCTTGATATTATTGATACTGAGCCTTATTTAGTACTAAAGAATATTATCCAAAAGGCAAATGTTAGTCTTGGAACAGATACTATCAATATGATCTCTGGGAAAGCTGGTTTTAAGCTCAAAACCTCCAGGGAAAAGCCATTTTGAAGGAAAAAACCAAAGGAAAAGAGGAGGGTGTTTGTTAGAAAGAAGATAAATTGGATAAGAGCTTAGAAGTAAATAGTTTTTATTGATGAACCCACTATTGAGTATGATCCTAATCTAGTAGGAAGACAGGTCAGACTTAAAGTGAGTGATAAGCTAGAAGATAAAAACTTAAAGTCTAGCTTTAAGTCAGAAAGGACCAACATTAGGGTCAATGCTGCCATTATGCATAGAAGGAAGACTAAGTTAATTCTTGTCAGGAGGAGAAGTGAGGAGGAACGGACCAGTAAATCAGACAGATTTGGTATGAATGTATATCCATATACTACTGAAATTTACCAGCCATACCTTATTCCCTTCATAGAAGGAATAAATAGATCTTCAGGAACTATTCATATGGCTGCTCATAATGCATCATGGCATAATAGGTTGAAAAACAAAAAATTACAGAAGGATTGTGGATATCAAAGACTGACTTAACCACCCAACTCCCCAGATCTCAATCCCATTATAAATGTCTGGTCCCTCTGCAAAAGATCTCTCAAAAAGTAAGAATATTTGTATTTAAATCACTTGCACTTGTGATAGTGCAGTAGATGTAGTGAACAAGATATATTTTTAAAACTTATAGATTAATCCAAGCTTGTATGCTCTCTCTAACTGAAAGGAAAATACACCTCTATTTATACCATTCTATGGTTACATGACACTACCTCATACCAAGAAACCTGCTAGAATCTTGTAGCATAACAACAGGTCATGTGACTGTGTCATATAACCAACATAGTCACACCATTGTACAGGATATGGATAATGTAACTTTGAACAAAAAGCAATTCTCCAGACTTGAGAGAAGGCCTCATAGGGCTGCTGAATTATTTTAGACAGTAAAGAAGGAGTGAGAACTCATTCCCCAAGAGACTATTGATGGCTGGATTAATAGGATGCCTGAGAGACTTCTGGCTGTACTGGATGCAGATGGCTGTCACACAAAATAGTCAAATAGGCAAAGATTTCTCTTATATTTCTTTTACTCTTTATATTTTAATTGAATTATTATTTTTTTTGAATTTTGAATTTTGAAATTTCCAGTTGGTTGTAGTGGTACAGTTGGGCCCAGGGGTATGAAAACTTATTAGACATGAGTGTACTGTACAGTACTGCCTTAAGGTATTATAATACTGCCAGCAGGCTATGGTTTGTATCTGCCCACTATAGTGTCTGCACTGCTTGGTAAGTTTTGCAACTTGTAAAAAGACTAAGAAGCGAGTGTTTGGCGATAACCATTTTCTTCTATTTTGAAGATACCAAGACAACCCTTTCTCTAGCTAATCATGTCAAGATTGTGGCTTCTGAGCTACAACCCAGGCTGCTCACTAGCTCGCAACCGTGGGCACTCTCCAGAGAGTACCTGACAGCTCGACATGACTTTGTAGCTTACCATGATAATTCTGTAGCTCAATCTAACTTTGTGGCTCAATCTAACTTTGTGGCTCAACATAATATTGTGATATGGTATAGCCTAATACAGTTTTAAATATTTTAAAGAGTTTATAGAGCAAATTTTATTCTATATTACTGAATTTTTCATAACTTTACTACTTGTCTCTTAATATCCAAAACAATTATTCTAAAGATTTTCTTGTTATGTGCTCAAATTGTTTGTCTTTGCTTGATATGCTTTTTAATCTCCTTCAAGAAGGGATTATATGTGGCTGTATCAGACTTCTTTTTTGCTTTTTGAGCTCTGCATAGCTGGATTTTGGCTTGTTCAAGCTGCTTATCTTTTCTAGTTTTTGTCATTGCATGAGCTTGTAAAGCATAGAGTACTCCACCTTTCTGAACTTGCTGTCGATTTTGTACACAATGTCTTGCATTTCTTGGCTCCTCAGTAGCTTTAGTTTTATTTATATGCTCTACAGCTAATACACCAGATTATGCAAGAGCTCAACCCCCTTGGAAAACCAGTTTAAGTTTCTGCTGAAATCCAGGCAGAAATTCCTACACCTTTTGAACCAACTACTCTCCTTGCAATTTGAGGTCACAAATCATTTGTGGAACCTTATATAATATCTCAGGGGTTGGAGGTATTAGTAGACTTGCTAAGTGTGCTTCACAAAGTTTTAAAATGACTACTGTGGGATGGTAAGAAATTCATCTGGTTGCCCAAAATGCCAATTTAATAGTAGTTGACTTAAAGGTTTGCTGGTGTATTTCATCGATAGTATAAAGAAATTCAATCTTGTCAAAGTTTCCACAACCTGTACGAGTTGAGGCCTCATAAAGTCTCTCAGGGAGTTTGGGAAAATTGACCAGAATATTTGCTATGTGAAACTATATACAACCCCCAAATCTGGGATTCTCTGGGATGCTACTGGTCAAGCTGGGCAGCTCTGAAGAAGCTGTAACTAGGAGACTTTATTTCTATCATACCTCTCTGGCCCTCTCCTTGAGGCCTGGATGTTATAGGCAAACGGTTGAGTAGTTGTGTACAATAGAGCAAAAGAGGACTTTTGGAAATTGGCTCATAACACCATATATGCTCTGGCTGTCCGCCCAACTATTAGCCATCGCAGGATATATGAGGGGGTATAGCTGAGAAGGTGAAGCACCTACTGCAAGTTGTTGGAAGTAAATTGGACCAGAACTGACGGAGGTAGCGGAAGCTAACTGTCAGGTTCCCGGATATAGTCCCGGGTGGTACTGGGGACGAGCAGGAGAGTTTTACACCTATCAAGCCTAAACATCCCTCTACACTATAACCTCTGTCAGGGAAGTTTGAGAATACTAAAGGCATGATTCTTATCATAATGGACGTGGTTCCAAGTGTGGAGGTCATGGGTAGTACCCATTGGATCACCTCACCAGCCACCCTACTGGGGGAGTCTTTATAGGCCCTTAGCTCGATAGAAGTAGATAGAATGCATAGACTAGAGAAGCTAATGGGAACTTGTATAGAAAAAACTACACATGGAAAGGTGTTTATATATTAGTAGGTCCTCTCAGGTGTCTTGACTGTTAGCTACTAGCAAGGCACCAATGCAAAGAAGTCTTCACTATAGCAGCCGTAATTGAGACTCACCACAGAAACTCAACTGAATGAGAAGATCACCGACTAGATTGTGTTGACACATGCCTACCCCTGGGGGTGCGGAAGAAGTGCTGAACAACCTTTTGTGGAATAGAGTTTGCTCGCAGGATTGGAGTAAACTGATAGAGGAGTTTCTAGCATAAATTCTGACTACTTAAATCTATACAAGAACTCTTCTACTCTAACACAATCAACATCCTCTTAAGACCTTAATTAAGTAAAGCATTTAGCTTAATGATATTAAGTTTTACTGTTTACTTTACTCTTATATTTGTGTTTGACTTGTGGGGATAAGTTGGAAGTTGTTCAGTGTGGTCGCAACTTTTGGGTCCATCTCCCCTGGGGTGCCTCTATTACACTTCCTACCCTTTCTCCTCTCCGTAGGTTTCCTACTTTCTATTACAACTACCTTCCCCAGACCAACTGGAATCTCCACCTGTCTATTCACCCTCAAGCTCTCATCTACCAATTCCTCTAATGCTGCTGAATTCAGCACCAACCTCTTACCCTTGTCCATGGGTCTCTTCACTGCTCCAACCCCTCTTTACCACCCAATAAACCATCAGGTTCTTTGGCCACTCTGTTAATTTCAGCAACCTCCTTCTCCAACTCCTCTATTAACCCTATCTTTTCTATCTTCAATTTTATCATCTCCTCTCTCTGTCATACAACCATATCTCCTGGCCTCTCAATTAACTTCTTCAACTCCTTTGCCTCCTTTACCACCCCATATGCTATCCACAAATCTCTGGTAGTCTCTGCCACTTTCACTTCTGCCACTGCCACTCTCATTTCTGCCACCTCTGCCTTCTTCTCTAACTCCTCTTTCTCTTTCATAGCCACCACCACTCTTACTTCCACCACCTCTTCTTTCCTCTCAGCCTCCTCTACCTCTTGCCTTAACAGGTTGCCCACCAGCTCTTCCATCAATAGCAGAGTCTCAAGTTCTACCATCCTCCTCTCCAATGCACAAAGTCGCTTTGATAGAACTAAAACATGGTGTCACAACCATGAGATCTCATTTTCTAATAAGAAGGTCTTCTCCATAGCTGTTGACAGTACAACTGACTATTTCTCAATGCACAGAGCTGAAAAGGAACAGCTGTTTCTTTGAACCATCATAGGTGAACATAGAGGTAGTCTGGTTGATGGAAAAACATAAGGGGTAGATAAAAGGAGATGAAATGATCTCCTAAATTGAGGTTACAGTCAAGGTAGGATTCCTTGAAATTAAAAACTTAAAGCTATCGCGAGATAGGAATCAAGGGATCAGATTGCTTAAACCACAAAATGTGACACATCGCTTAAGTAGAAACTGTCCGGGATTGTCATGAGTATCTGAAATGGAAGGTCAATGCCTTTTACCGTTGCCAAACAGCCATTCGGTTCCTCCATTTTGAAATGGAAGGGAAACGGTCGTTTGTATGTAAAAACGAAATGGGCCCAGCGCAACCGAACAGGGCCTAAGTCATTGGACCAAGTATGATAGCTGGGGGGTTTCCTAGAGGAACAGCGTCTCTGGGCGGCGCACAGTGGCCGCCGGGATCCAGGAACAGCCGTCTACCCACCGCACTTGAACCCAGATCCTAAATTCCTGATTTCACATAATGTGGCACACGGTGGCATGGTTGGCCTAGAGTCTTCGAGAGGTACACTTTTCCAAGCCGCGGAGGCACTCTTCTGCAGACCTTAGGCACAACTTTGAAAACAGGCAATGACGTGAAATTTAATGTTGAGACGACCTATCACTCTCACCTAATTAATCACTTATGGGCTCTCGGAAAATGGAAAAAATTAGGACCCCCTCTAGCCGTCGCCTTTATAATATATTTAATATACAGGGTGTCTGATGATTATCTACAAACCTAGTTTTAACTTGAGTCTAGTCCAACATTGCCGCCTGAGAAATACACTTTCCCCAACTCACCAAGAGACATGCACGGCTAAATAATACACAAGACAGACCCTAGAGTTATATAAACATCTGCTCCATCACTCCTCTTCCCCGATGGTAAGAAGGCCAACTTCCTTCAGAAGCTCCTCCTCGGCTTTCTCACGTTCTTCTCGTAAAATGGCCAACTTTTGCATAGATAAGAGGCGTCTTTTAGAATCACCTGCTCTCATGATATATCTGACGAGTTCTGACCGTCTACTCTCGAATTTTTCCACATCGTAATAAACAGGTCCGAAAAGCCCTAAGACTTTTTCAAGCACTCGAAAGTGTTCAAGAATCAAGTAATCAGGAATACAGTAGGTCCTTGGGGAGAAGCTTGGGATTATGGCTTTCCAAGCTGAAATGATATTTGCGGGATTCAATGCTGCTGGGCCAGAAAATCGAAGTGTCCTGTCGGAAATGTTAGCGTGCCACGGGTTATTGAGGTACAAAACGGAGGCATACTTCATATTCCCTTCGATGAGCCTGCACTGAATCTCCATACCAAACATAAATTCGATCACTTTATCGCGACGCTTTGTTTGGCCGGTGGAGAGTCTTATCTTTTCATCTTCCCATTTTTTGACCTCTTTTCCGAGAAGTGCTATATCGAGATTCAATTTCTGAGCTCTCAAGAAGTCACTGCATGCCTGAACCACAGTGCATTCTGCCCATCCATAGAGTGATGCTTGGTCCATTGGACTAATTGTAACTGCTGGGAGGCTCTTATCCTTTGCTGCCGGAAAGGTTTGGGCTACGTATTCCCCGCCTGGTCCTCTGGGGACCTTGTCAGACAGTGACTCGTTATCAGAATTCTCTGAGTGTTGGCCCTCCCAAGGTAGCAGATCAGTCGGTTTCCCTTTGTTTTCATGTTTTCCACTGTTGGTAATATCTAATAACTTTTTGAGCGGGATGGAGTTACTGCGAGGAATGTGGTTATTCGGAACCGCCAATTGAATAATATTGGGAGTCGATGAGCTGCTTGATATCTGCAAGGCATTCTCAGCAGGGAATGGCCCCGAAATTTTTTGCTTATTTACTTTCAATGGTGGGGTGTCTGAATGAGGTAGAGCTCCGATAATCTCCCTTGGAATCGACTGTGACATCCTTAGTAATTTGTGATTAAGCCAGTGAATTAAATTACAGAATGCTACTAACCTTTCTACCAAGGTGAGGTATAGTACGCTCTACCCCTTCCTGAAGAATCCCCCCAATTGCCTTAGTAAAACTAGATTTCGCCCATCGCCCTGGAGCTTTTCCCGAGTGAGTGCCGGATTCCATTAGTGGCTTTGCATGAGTAGTGTTATTAATGTCTTCAACCTCATTCTCTTCGGGGGTAGGGCCAAGGTGAGACACCTTCACAGGACCTCCGGATGGCAAGATCTTGTCTACGGCAGAGAGTGAACGGGGTAGACTTGTTAAAGAAAATCTGGGGCGGCTATGTCCATTATCAGTCACTGGGGCTAAAATGTGACGGGAATCTCTCTTATACTCACACTTTGGCCGATGTCTTCAGTCCCCGGGAGGAGGTGTTCTTGTTTGTTTTCTTGATCTTTGGTGGGTGATGGGATCTAAATTCCGAATTCTCGGGAACCCTAACTTCGTCGAGCCTGCTATGAACGGCATTCCCCATGTGTTGTGTCTGATTAGATACTTCAGGCGGCTCATCACCCGTTCCTATAAATGCCCCACCCTCAGAATCGCCTAGGCTGATAGTACTACCGGATTTTCTTGAGAGCTCTTGAGATATGTTAGGAGAGTAGACTTTCGACGGAAGAACCCCAGCAACAGACGCTTGCCCTTGTATTCTAGCCCGTTCGGTGTCTTCTCGTTCCAATACACTCATTAAGGAGTTAGTAGTCGGGGGAGCCACAGAGCTTTGCACGGATTTACTAACCACCGCCTTACCTTGGCCCCTGCTGATCTCTTTAATAGGTAATAATAAATCTGCGAAATTTCTAGAGCGTAACTCAGGACGGGGATTGGATTCCTTGAAGTTCGTAAGGCGGAGTTCAAAATCTCCCACATCGTCACCCCCGGAGTCGCTGGGGACGCCCGAAGCATTTGATTGATATGATTGGGTTTTGGTAGACTCGGCCCCAAAGTTGGAGTCCGAAGCTTGATTCAGATATACAGAAGCCTTTGACGAGTCGTAACTCTTCGTGGATCCGTCACTCATTTTAATCCAGTCGAATGACTTCCTCCGGGTGTGGTGGAACTCCGAACTCGTACCCTCCTTAGATAAATTGAAATCCTCAGAATCCACGGTTTTTCCGGTCATAGTCCTAGAAAGAGGCTCAGAGGAGGGCAAATAGGAGGTTGAGATAGATGATTTTTCCGGAAGTTCGCCCGAGATACTGTTTCGCTGGACGATAGATCGGCCGAGACCGCTTAATGGTGAAGCTATGGTACAAATTGCACCTAGAACCTCGGGGGTACAGGTAGCAAGATTGAGCTGGCCCTTAGAATTTCTTGGAGGAATATCGACAAGCTTTGCCCGCAGACTTTGTCTTGAACTAACCGCTCGAACTCCTGTGGTCTCTTCAGCATACTCTCGAGCCTCTCCTTTCGTTGTAAAGTCGGAGGACAGTGGGTTGAATGGGGACTTCCGACTAGTCTCCTTTGCCGGTAGCTTTTGATCCGCATAGAGCGTTTCTTCCAATGCGTTGAAGTTTTTCCTAGCAATCGTTCTCGAGAGTGCTTCCTGTCGTTGCTCTCTCCAGTCCATCCAGACGTCAGGAAACGGGCTTTTTCCATCATTTTCCAGGCCATGAAATGCATCCCAAAAGACCCTCATAACAGTTGGGCGCTCCTGTGGCTCAAAATCTTGAGCTACCAGATCACGGACATACTGGACCCCTGGGTCATAGTTCTTGAACAAAGAGGGTAGGATACTTAGTTTTTGGTGGACATAAGCCCGCATGAGAGAAGTAGGGTGTGGGTTTATTTTTTCCCGCGATTCTTCTCCCTCCGCTGAAACTACTCCATTAGGATTTGGTGGTATGACCAAGGGATAAAGAAGTTGCGATCGTAGTGCCGCTTCAGAGGGGGGTTGGGGATTCTTATGTGGGTGGGACATGGTAGCTAGTCGGAAACTTCATTAGAGTCGAGGTTAGTATTGCTGCCGCCAAACATAATAATGTTAAACCAGGAGAATACTGATAGAGTTTAGATATCAGTGATAGTTCACCAACCTTGAGTTTTGTTTGAGCAAAATTAGTTGAAGCGGTAGATGGGGAAGGCAGGCATGATAGTGGGGGTGGAGAGGGAAGGCAGCGGAAAAGGCTAGAAAGAAAGCTAGAAAGGGCTAGGCCCGAATCAGTGAGACTCCTCTCGCGATAGTGTGATATATGCTAGATGTGATAGGAACGGCAATGCAGCAAACCCTTCACCCTCACGACACACATCCCCTTACCTGTCTCATACCACAGCTCAAGACCAGAACGAGAACCCTCATTTGTCCCTGCCTTTTGCATGCTGTCTATGACACTTACACCCTTATCTCTTGTCAACCCTTCCCCAATCTTCTCTGCTCCACGTTCTCTCTCCTCTACTTATTGCTTTAAATTTTTGAATCTTCATTACACCACACCCTCTCTGTATCCCTCTTAATTTCCATCTATAGTCCAGGTGACTCTTTGCTCCCTTTTAAAAATTGGATTGTGTGCAGTACTAAAAATTCCAAACAGGTATCACTTCAAAATCTGCGGTCTGAGCCGTTCAAGTGTAGGGAAAGTGAACTATTAAAGCAACCGCATAGGATTGTAAGTGTTAAAGTCCTAATCTCAACGTCTAATAATTTTCTAAACTTGGGTATCGCATTTAAAGAATGAAAGAGAGCTGACTTCCTAGGGAGCGATAAAAACTATGTCTGATAATCATAAACAGTCACTGAGAGGATGCGATCAATTCTCGGTGCAGCCGGTAAGTCACTTCTAATTTTTCCACACCCGGAACTTATGAATTAAAGTTTTTACAGGAGTTCAATTACGCCGTTGACAGCACGCCCCAATTAAGTTTTGATGGTCATCAAGGGCAAAGTCACGGATTCGTTCAATGTGATTCTTCTGACCATTTTCCGGTTTCCAATTTGTCCCCATATAGTGCTGGAGGTGCGAGCCTTCCTTCCCAGAATATCCCCAGTATGAGGTCATTCGAACACACTGAATATTGTCACTGACCAACTTCCAGCAGACCCTCAGCATCCAGTCCAAGCAGGGCCTTCATACCGGAAATCACTCCCACAGAATAAATTCCCCCAGCGCGTAAGGAGCTACACACTTCCTGGCACTAAAAGCCCGCAGCCCAAGGTGTTTGAAGGGCATTGGAAAACATCCTGGAACCGAAGCCCAATATATGTTTCAGGCACGGGGATTCCTTCTAGCCAAAATGATCCTTATGCTGGGGTTCGGAAGTGGAATGAATTCAACGCCCAACAGCCCCCTGAGAAAAACTCCAACAATCCTCCATTATCGAGAATACCGCCAACTAACACCAAGCCAATACCCCTCGGACCAAGATATACTCGGACAAGAAGAAAGCGAGAGCTCTATCAACAGATCCAGCCCCCAAATAGCCAACACATCCCCAATCCTAGACATTCACCACCCAGTAGTCATACTCGCTCTCAACCCTGCTTAGAGGAGGGAGAAATGGCTGAGAACAAACTCACGGGTCCGGGTGATAATCTACATGTGGCAGGAGGATTGGGTGCTTCTGGGTTGGCACAGATCGGGATACCCGATCCCACAGCTACAAATCCTGCACCTCGAGGAGGCGGGTCGCCAGGGGTTTCCGAAAGCCCTACGAACAGAGGCGGCAGCAGCGGCAGTGGCAGCTGTGAGGAGTACGTGGGTTTTATTATTCCATCGGATCCGTACACAATCCATTCTGTGGAGAAGGGTAGCACAGGTCCTGGGGAGTTGGGAACGGATTCCACGAAAGTCACGGTTAGAGAGCATAATAGTATAGCGGGGAAGGCCCAAGTGATAGCACTCAATTGCCAACAGCCGGCGCCCAAGGTCGGTGGCTCAAATACCAAAATGGGGTCCTTGTTGGGGGCCGTAGAGAATCCTATGAGCAGAGGTGGCGGCGGCGGTGGTAGTGGTATCAATGATGAGTACTGGGGTTTTATCATGCCATCGGATCCATACACCTTTTATCCTGTGCAAAAGGGTAGCGCAAGTCTTCAAAGCCTGGGAACGAATGGCTTGAAAGCGGCGGCTGGGGAACATCATAACATGGCGTGGAAGGACCAAGTTATAACGCTCATTTGCCAACAGCCGGAACGCGAGACCAATGACGCAAACTCCAAAACAGGGTCTTTTTTGGGAGCTACCGAGAATCATATGAGCAAAGATGGCAGTAGTGACAGTGGCGCTAACGATGAGTACATGGGTTTTATCATGCCATCGGATCCATACACATTTTATCCTGTACAGAAGGGTAGCACAAGTATTCGAAACTTGGGGGCGGATCATACGACGGCGGCGGCCAGGGAACACAATAGCATGGAGTGGAAGGATCAAGTTATAGCACTCATTTGCCAACCGCCAGCACCAGAGGTCAGCAGCTCAAACACTAGAACAGGATCCCTGTTGATACCTGGTGGGGGCCCTGTGAGCAAATATGGCGGCGGTGACAATAGTACTAGTGATGAATACGTGGGTTTTATCCTGCCATCGGATCCGTACACACTCCATCCTGCGGGGCAGGGTAGCACAAATCTTCGAAACTCAGGAAAGGACCACACGAAAGCGCAGGTTACCGAAACCGATGGCGGGGTCACGAAAGACCAAGTTACAGCACCCGTTCCCCAACGACCAGCGCTCAAGATCGATAAATCGAATCCCAAAACAGCGCGACACAAGAAGGTGAACAAAAGCGCAGGGCGACGCCCTTGCAGTGGCGAAAAATGTATTAAACAGAAGTCCAACCAAATGAGCTAAGCAGGTGGGGCAGGCTTAGAGCCTAATCTAACACCTTCATCGTCCTGGACTCTTCTTGAAATTGAATATTTTCTTATTTTCCCCCGCCCAACAATTGATTTTGTCCCTTTACATTCCGACAGCGAGCGTTTTCTTTCTTAAACCTAGTGTTTTGCTACTACTTGTGTCCAATTCCCCTCATATTTCCTATTCTGGCTGGTCTCTAATTTTTGTTTTTATTATCACCTTTTCCATCCGGGCTGGTTTACCAAACAGACCTTTTGTCTCAATTTTTTTCGGCGCATGTTATCAGTTCCGGGTCAGCAGTGAGGGATCCGATTGAAACTTGTTTGATGTAATGATACCTCCATCTCCTCGAAGCAACCACCCTCAGCTTAATAATATGAACAGCTTATCTTTCTAGAATTTTTGGTGCTCAGTAACTTAGGTTGAGAAGACGTCTAAAATTGCCGCTTCCGGTAATGAGCACAGTACGATTCATGAGTGCTGACACTGTATTTGCACAATTCATGGCAACCCAGACCCAAAGAATGAGCATTACAGTAGAGGGGAAATACCGGTATGAGTAAAGCACTTAAGGCTAAGCCGAAGAAAAATGGCATCCCTCAGGTTCAATTTGCAGCGCTCTATCCAAGGTGAGATGATGAGTACGTCTGCGAACAACACAATTACGCAGGTCTTACAACCCCTTTATCAACCAAAATGTACTAGTATACCAGTACAGTATCATACAAGTAAAGTATGATATGCTATGATATGACACTGTAAATCCCCAGATAACCCTAGCCCACTAGGTTCGGAGCCCGGGAGAAAGTTACAAGTGTGTATGATATGATACCGGTATGTAAGTCAGCTACTAGTATCAAAAAGGAGACACCCAAATCCAGCATTTCCTTCACCAAAATCAAACATTTGAACAGCACTTGGTATTCCGACACAACATCTACGGCGCAGTCGCTCCGATTCCTTAGATTAAAGGAACCAAAACGCCAAACATCTCTCCCTCCCACTATTCCTCCCAAAAAAAGATGGAAACCGTGCACCCGTTCTACCCATTAGGGCTTTCGCTGCCACATTACGTTCCCAACACCTTATCCTCGATCCAGCTAGTATCCACCTTTGCAGCCGGAACGTTTGTCATCCTCGTCGGGACGTGGATCCTCGTCAAGGCGACAAGCAAGGAGATCGCTACAGGGGAGAGGCTTCTTTGTTTATGGTTTGCGCTATGTGCTAACTCACCCCCGAGTCTCGACCCGTGGGTAATCGCCTCTGCTAACGGGGGAAATAACGCTAGGCGGCTTCATCCACTTCTTCTTCGAAGGATATTTCGGGGCCACCCCAGGGGAAATCGCCGGCAGCACTCACTTGTTTGCCCAATTGTGGAGGGAATACGCCCTGAGTGATTCTAGATATATGTCTTATGACGCTTTCACGGTGGCTATGGAACGGATCTGTGCTGTAAACCATCCCCTCCCCTCCCCCTTCTTCTTCTTCTCCTCCCCCTTCTCCCCCTTCATGTCTCGTCAGTTCCTGACCTCGCATAGCTATTCTGCGGGCCCCTCTCCTTCTACCTCGTCTACGCAATAGCCACCAGCCATCCCTCCCGTTACCCCCTTCAGATAATGGTCAGTCTCGCACAATTGTACGGCGATGTGCTGTACTACGCCACCGCCGCGATCGGGGTTTACGAGAGCACGAGGCCGGAGCGGTACTATTTCTGGGTGTACTTTGTAATGTTGAATGCGTTTTGGATCTTCATTCCCGGTTACCTGCTCTATAGGGGATTTGTAGAGGTGGTCGAAGTGTTCAAGAGGGATGCTGCTGGGAGAAAGGGGAAGGCGGAGTAGAGGTTGGGGACAAACCGAAGGGTCCAGGGATCAATCGTAATGGAAGCTTCAATGTTGGGGGTGGGAGGCGAGGGGGCCGGATACGTGGCTTTCAATGAGATTCCTTTCACGGTTTTACTCCCGGAGAACCAAAAATATATTCAATACCGGAGTAACGGGTGTACATATATCACGATACCCGGGAGGGGGCTGGAGCAAAAACCTATATAAAAACAATTTTTCAATGGATTTTTTTTTCTCTCCTATGATACCTTGGTGCCAGAAAAGAGATCTATGCGCCCAGTGTGGGGGGCCTATTCGCTTGGAGCCAATGATCCACATGAGTACGATAAATCGCGACATTGGCCCGGTCCCTACAAACAATTACCAGCAGATATCGCACTACCATATGGACTCTGATAAGTGGGTCTTGCACTAGGCTGCCAAACCCAGGCCTCCCAGCGCAGTAAGACTTGATCCTTCCGCTTACTCTGCAATCCGCTTCAAAGGCAATCTTTCCACACCCGTTCCTCCCCCTCCCGGGAAAATTCTGCACGGCTCAGTTAACAAATAGCCCTTCTATTTACGTCCCTACCGCATCTGCCTATTCTCGTATCAGTACCGGTGTTTAAATTCGAGAAGCATTAACGCCGACACTCACAACATCCCCTCAGACGGCATGATAACGAGCTGGCTCCAATCGTCCACCCCACAGATCACTTTAGCAAAGGCCCGACAATTCTGAGACGAAAACACAGCCCCACAGCCTGCAACTCTGCCCTACTGGGAGTAAAGTTGCATTGGACGGCCACTGTCACATCTCCTCTCCGGTCCATCAAGCATCGCGGATTCGGACCCCGTCACTCCGCAACGCAGATTTGCCTCACGCTACGTCACTCGAAAGTCCATGTCAGCACAAACTCTAGCATAGCACGTGAGCGGGAGAATACGAAACCGGAGAGCAACAAGGAGAACCCCGCGGAAAGTCCCTTACACCGTGTCCTGGTATGCCGTAACGGTAACTTGACAAAAAAAAAATTCAGGAAATGATACTGTATGAAGCATTTTGGATAGTATGCTCCGTTGAATTTAGGTTTGGCTTTGTAGTTTACTAGTAGAGTCCCTGCGGGAGTAGTCGTGGGGCGAAAGTAACTACTGTAGATCCAGAGAGGGGATTCAGCACATCGGAGACGAAGAGCATCAGTATCGTAATGGTAGGATAATCTTCTCGCTGACGGGGTGGGTAGTTGTCATGTCGTGCGAGAAATCTCGGGGAGTGAGCGTGCAAACGCTACCAAAATCGATTCCGGGCTGAGAAATCGAAGTGCGTCTCGAGTAGGACCAATGGCCAACTGGAAAAATCCCTGTGAAGGTACTGTACTTCCCCGATCATCCTCCAAAATTAAAAGATCATCGCACCGCAGTACGAAAAGCTCACTCGTATGGTAGCTGAATTTCTCCATACTTTCCCTGAGCTTATATTTCCCTGCATTATCAATCTCGAAAGGATCATCAGTGCCGGAAGTTTACCAAGATTTTTTCTCCCCATTATCCACCGTCCTTATTTTGGTTACGGTATGATATGAACCTCGCTCCCTGAGTCAGAGAGACAATTCGAACGCTTACCATCGTGGCATCCAGAAAAGAAAAGGAAAAAAAAACGAGAAGGTCGAAGGGCGGACAGTCTAACGACCCAACGACCACCGAGGAAAACAATAACAATAACAATAATAACTCGAGGTCTTGTTTGAGTGGGCCCGATTGCGGTGAAAAAATATTCCGAGCGAGTGGTTTTTTTTTCCGGATCCACCAGGTAAATTGGTACATGTTCCATTCTTAGCGAAGGACAGCGAATGATGTGCCGCCCAGGGGAGCACGCTGGCAGCCGGATCTCACCAACTATTGCACTGTCCGGTATCGTGTTCCGCATTTCGCCTTGCAACCATCCCGTTCACCACTGGGAAACGAATCAGCCAAGTTAGCAAGATACTCGTATCATACTGGTATACTGGTATACGAGAAAGCGTGGTAAAGTCGTTGAAGAGCCTAACCACCGCGCCTGGCCGTCTAAGCAATACCCGCACACTCATGGCAGCTCGGGTCAGCCTCCGTGACGGAAGTTGGCCGCTCAGAACGCGTGTTGGCATGATATCCTATGGTCTTTCCCGGTTTGCCCTGATTCCCCACAACCCACCTCGTATTCAGAGAGCCGCAAAGCTTGTGAGTGGGTTTTGCACCGATGCGAGTATAGTACCGGTACTATGCAGGGATTCCCAGCTCGGGTGAGGCTGCGCCCTGTCGGGGGGTGTGTAACCACCGTACTGTACTGTACTGTACAACGGCAAGATCGCGCCGTTCCCTCTGGAAGCACTTTTCCAAACGTCACCAAGATGAGCACAATGGCTCAGGCTGCGGAAGGGCAGAGTGGATATAGATGCCTACTAGTGTGATAGCGAGAGACTTGATGGCCATTGGTCCCTCACCTGACGAAACCGGTTCCCCCCAGCCCCGCGGGTAGCAGGTTGGTCCCGTGAGATATATAAGAGCGACAATCCAACCTACTGAATGCCGTTCAACCCAGACCGATTTCAACAGTTCAGTGGACAAGATTCATTCTCGTGATGAAGTTCCCCATCTTCTCGATTGCCTTTTCTGCAATCCTCCTCTTTCCGCTTGGCCATGCGGCTGACGATTCGGGACCGGAGGGCGGGCGCTACCCTCAATGCCGATGCCTTCCAACTGATCATTGCTGGCCCAAACCGTCCGAATGGGTCTCTTTCAACGCATCCGTTTCCGGATCTCTGATTGCTGTTAAGCCCGTTGCATCGCCCTGCCATGATCCTACATTCGATCAGGCGGCTTGCGACGATGCCAAAACCAACTACAAGTCATCAGTCTGGAGGGGAAGCTTCCCAGGCAAGAGCCCCTTGAGTACTCCGCAACTCCGGTTCACGCTAATTCTTTCCTTTTGTAAAGGTGGATATCAGCAAGTAAATTGGGAGACTTCGGCCGTTAAGAATGAGACCTGCTACATCGATACTCCCAGGTCCTCTCCATGCGGCCAAGGGAATGTACCAATATATGCCGTTGCAGCTACCTCCTCCACCCAGATTCAAAAGGCGGTCGACTTTGCTCGTGAAAGGAACCTTCGACTTGTCATCAAGAACAGCGGACATGATTACCTCGGTCGATCAGCGGGTAGGGGGTCTATGCAAATCTGGACACACAACATGAATAGTATCGAATTCTCCGACAGTTTCACTCCCGAGGGTTGCAAGTGGAAGAAGGGCGAAGAGGCTGTTACCATCGGTGCCGGAGTGCAGCTGAAACCACTGTATTCGGCATTGAAGGATAAGGGGAAAACTGCGGTTATCGGGCTCTCTAATACGGTCGGTGCCGCCGGAGGTTATATTCAGGGGGGTGGGCATTCGCCTTTGGGGCCGTGGAAGGGGATGGCGTCTGATAACGCTTATCAGTTCACCATCGTTACGGCAGATGTAAGTTGCTCGCACGAACACCTCACCGGCTTGTATAAACGATTAACCATCTACCCTGCTAGGGCAAACATGTGACCGCCAACGAGTGCCAAAACTCGGATCTCTTCTGGGCCCTTCGAGGTGGCGGCGGTGGCACATTCGGGGTGGTAACATCCGTTACCATTCGCACCTTTCCCGACAGTAGCATGCTAGCCCTGAATTTGAACACAACAATCCCAGACAGGAACCAGTTCTACTCATTCGTAGCAGACTTCCATGCCTTCCTCCCAAAGATCAGCGATGCAGGTGGATCGGGATATTACTACATATTTCACGAAACCAATACCATTATAATTGCCGGCTTCTTTGCCGGTCAATCCAACCCCAACGTCACCGAAGCCCTCTTTGCACCGCTCATCCAAAAAGCGCGTGAGTACACCAATTCGCAGGTAAACTGGCTCCAATTCCCCCCGTTTCCCATCAGTGTTGGGGTGGACATGGGTCTGACTGGTACCGACGTGACCGGTGGCATGGCCCTATTATCCTCTCGTCTTATCTCTCGCAAATTTCTCGAGTCCGCCGATGGGCCGAAGAGGTTATCCGAAGTCTTCAAGGCCATCGGCTCAAACCAGAATACGGTATTCCTCGGACATCTCGTTGCCGGTGGTCAAGTGACCAGGAACAAAGATATTGATTCGGCGATTAACCCGTCCTGGCGAAAGGCCCTCACCCATCTCGTGTTTGCACGGGGGTGGGAAACAAGCACTTCTTTCCAGGAGCAGGCCATTATAGCGCGGAATATGACGGATGTCGAGACCCCCATCCTTGCTGCGTTGGAACCCGATATGGGTGCTTATATCAATGAGGCGGACCTAAATGAGAGGAACTGGCAGAAGGTCTTCTGGGGGGAGAACTATGACCGGTTGCTCATGATTAAGGCCAAATGGGATGAGAAGGAGTTGTTTATGTGCAAACCTTGTATTGGAAGTGAAAATTGGGACGCAGAGAGTATTTGCAGGAAGTAGGAGGCATTTCTGTGGTGGCATATTTGTTAGAAATTAGGATTAGTGCAGCTGGCGGGGAAACTTGTGGTTGGATAATACAGTATTATGTCTTTAAAAACTAGCTAAAATTCCGAGTCACCTGAAATTACATACTCTTTGGCACTAGAAAACCTATTCCCCTCCCCCCCCCTCTATGGATCCGTGATCCACCAGTCCCCGATTAGCAGATTCTAGATGACCCCCGGTCGACACCTTGAACAAACCTTCCAAATCCCAGCCAGCCAGCTTACACCTCCACACCAAACACCACTATCGAAAACCCCAAGAACAGGCATACGCTTTTCCATACATCACACTCGCACAGGAAGCCAGCCACCCCATTCCCAAAGGGGCTCACTTACCCCGAACTATGATACCAGGGGCGGATTCCGTTTCATACGATAGCGCTGCAAAGTCTATAGACGGTTAACAGGCCGGTTGGGGAGTCAGTCATGTATGCCACGATGAATTCCTGCAGAGCGGGCGCGGGGGGGGGGGGTGAATAAGCCGGTGTTTGGCACCATATAGCAATGTGCAGATTTAGCTATCGTAAGTTACTAAGGTAACTAGAGGTGTGGTTCTTGGGGGCTGCAGGCTTGGCGGTTGGCATTGTACTGTACAGTACTATTGTACTTGGGGGTAGGCATAAGTCGGGCGCACTTCCGGATCGGGGAGGGTAGTTACATGGGTGTTCTATGGGAGCTAAAACCTATTAGGAAAGTCAAGTGATTGGTGATGACTACAGTCGCAGGCCAGCAAAAGTCGGGCGCACTTCCGGTTTTGGTATGAGAGAGCCAAGTGATGAATTGTGACCACAGTTGCAATTTCACTCTTCCTATAGAGCACGCCTGCGATTCACTAGATTAAACTAATAAATTATCTACCATACTCAAAGTATACTAATATGCTGTCACACCTCCCCCAGCATCAATAACAGCCTGCAACCACTGAGGCATGCTATCAATCAATGTTATTAGGCGTTCACTGGGAATGCCCTACCAAATACTATTCAATACCCATTCCAAAGTTGGAATATCCCCGATCCTTCCCCAGGTCTCCCCCAGTTCTGACTCCATATCTAGCCATAGAGCTTCTATAAGGTTCAGATCTGGAGACTGTGCTGGCCATTTAATGGATTCCATCTCATTTGGTTGCCAGTATTGTCTGGCTGCTCCTTTATGCCCAGGGGCACCGTCCTCCACTATGCCAACCCACCCATATTCCTCGCAAGCCTTATGCCAGAATGGGACCAATTGTGGTTCCATGACCATCTGCACATAGAGAACCCCATCTACCTTGGCTTTCCTGGGGATAAAAACCAGATCTGACTTTAGTGTACCACAAAAGGCACCCCAAACCATTTTTGATTGCCATCCAGACTCGAAGGTCTCATCGTTACAGTCAGGATGGTACTCTTTGGAAGGCTTGCATGTCACCCAGAATTGATTGCTAAAGCCAGCAGTTGAAAAGGTTGATTTGTCTGTCCAAAGTACTTGTAGCCAATCATCCTGGGTCCAATTTAAATGCTCCTGGCACCAAGTGACCCAGATTTGACGATTATATGGGCGCATTGCAAATTTTCGCTGAGGAACTCGCTGGTGATATTCTATAGAGTGCATTACCTTCTTGACTGTGTCAGAACTGCAGGCATAATCCATCTCAATACAGATAATATCCCAGCTCATGCGTCGAGTTCTTGCATCACATGTAATGAAAACTTCAAGCTGCGGCTTCTCGGCATTATTGAATATTGGAGGGTGACCGTAATGGTGTTGATTTGAAGGAGTGCCTGTCTTTCTTGCCCATTGATAAATCTAGTATCTATTTGTTAGCTCTTTCATATCTTTTAGGCTACTCGTATATGCGTCTTTATTTACCTTCTAACATGTTTGCCTATCAATATTTAAATAATTTCCAATCTTGGTCCAACTCTACTCAGCCTCCCATAAGGTTATTACCTTGATGCGTTTATCCCAAGTCGTTTCACGGTACCTCATGCCCTCTGGCCGTTGTTCGCATATTCCTTTTTGCTTCATGTCACAATGTTTATGCGTGTCCAGAGTGTGGTTGCAGTGCCTGGAGTGTGGTTGCAATTTTCTACCTACTATAGCATGACCTTCGGAATAGGGGCAAAACGGCAGGGATAGGGCCTTGTGCTACCGCGCCCGAGATACCCCTACACCCAAGTACAGTACCGGTGCCGTGCATTAGAAACCTCCGGTGTGTGGTTGGTTGGTTGGCTTGACCGTTGCTAACTTACAAGCACCATACACATAGATTCTAGTCTGCACAGTACTGTACAGCACAGTACAAAGTATGATAATTTATGCTCTGTCGGGCAGTCGAGCCGACACACAGTAACAGTACCGTAAGTTACCGGTTTACAGTTATATCAAACACTCACGAAAAAGTCAGACTAGCGAAGCAGTTGGTTGCTCGTTCTCTCGTCCCTGGTTGAAGTCGGGGTAGGTATTGATACTGTACTGTACCGGTAATCAAGCGGCCACTGCCTTAGGCGCACGCTGTGAACGTATATTGATGTAGGGTACAGTCCAGCTTTTCGGGGAGGGGGGGTTTCATAGCAGAGTATGATACTTGCACTGCGAAGTACCGTACAGTTCTAATAAGATTGCCCGGTCTATGATATGATACCGCTGCGTGTATGATATCATACCAGTTTGTGGTAATGGGTTCGCACGATTAGTCGCTTATATGATATACCGCCGGGGTCAAGTTATGATATGATGCGTGACCTGTTTATCGTAGCTGAAGGATTCCCCAATCCCCTATTATGATACCGCGGGGTTTCTGGATTATATGATACGGTGGATGGATTCGTTTGGGGAGGTATCATAAGTTAGTGGTTCACCGTACTGTATCGTGGTGTGGTGTGGTATTATAGAGTGTGAAGCTATAGGTATCGTAACATACAGGATCGCGCCAGGATTACGGATCTACCATTCTTCTTCCTTGTCCAACTTATCATACCCCCCCCCCAGCACACATGAATAGAGATGGTTTTTTTTTTATAAAAAATTGAAAATTAAAAAAAACTAAAAAAAAAACATATTCCTACGATGCTTCAAGACCAAGTCTATCGGTTGGGGTGGAAGGTGTATGATACAGTACTGTGCGGTATAGTGACACGGCTAGGTGACACTACTAGTACTCATCGAATATAGAACATCTAGGCAGCGCTAGCGGGTGTAAGCAGCCAGGATACGGTGCGATACGATAATCGAGTCCGCAATTTAGAACGGTTACCCAGAGCAACCAAAGAATAACTCGAGAAAAATCGTGGCTTCGATTAAGCGGTAGGATTGAGCACTGTACAAAAACGAGTCCGTGCAGGAAAAGAAAAAGGTATAATACTGGTATGATACTTAAGATATCATACCTCATCCCCAGCTCCAACTACACTGTACCGGTAGACTCCAGAGTCCAGACATTTACAACAAGAACCACAACAACCAATCCCCGATTTTTTTTTTTTACCACATCGCTAACGCGTCCAGGAGCTCGTCACACACTTGAGCAACTCCAAACTCGAAGGGGTGTACTGTACAGCACCAAAGACCAAACTGAAACTGCAGCTGGAGTTTCCAAATAATGAATAACAGGAAACCGGTGACAAAAACACGACTACCGGTGTGCCGTGTGCTATCCCCACCGTACATACCTATCATACCATACCCCTTACTCGCCCGCCCGCCCCGCCTACGTCACCGCACCGGTGCTCCACTCCGACCCCACACCACAGTTCACTCCCATGATACATACCCACCCACTCCTTCACACCGAGTGACAGCCCATGACAAACCCCCTACCGGCTATCTCTTGCGCTGCACGTTACCTACCCCCCCCCCCCCAGTCCTCTCCGGCGCAACATCCATAAAGTTACACCTTATTCATACCTTAACCTAGCGAATGTGGTTCGCCAAGGATCATATCGGACAAGCACACAAGCAAAGAACGATAAACCAGACCCTCCTTCCTGGCAATTGAGAGCGCATGCGGACGTGCGGCGTTGTGTTGCTCGGCGGGGTGCAGTATTGCTCTCGGAACTGCGACATGGTTGTGCGCATGCACCTGTACTACTGCCAGGGGGATTTTGACCTGGGGTGAATGCTAGTACTTTTTGTATGATAGCCAAGGTCGGAGCGCGATGGGTTGCTGATGGTGGTAGGTATCGCATTTGAAAATAGGGCTCTTTATTTCTTCGCCGGTGGGAAGGTAAGGCTTGGAGGAATTGAGTATCATACAGTAAAGGGACCTTTCAAAATGATTTAGTATATAAAAAAAAAAAGATACCGCACGAAGCGGTAACTTAATGCGCAAGACTCTTTCCAAACGGGATAAGATCAAAGGCTCCGTAGGAGATCCGGTGAATCGATAGAATAAAGCAAAACAAGAAAAAACTCCCCTGTATCCGACTCCAGGACTCCGGGACAAATAGCGAGGCAGGATATGATACAAGCACAGTGCCCCAGCTATGAAGTATCCCCCCCCCCACTTGCTAAATGCAGTCACCGCCGTATGCACCCTTCCTTTTCTCCCGCGCCGATACCGAAACTACTCACCACCCACGAGCTTGAATGATGGTCTCCAAACACCTCCCTACTCCCTCCAGATCCGTGAGTAAACTGACATGGCCTCTATCCACTGCAACTCTCTTAGTGCACTTGTATCCAGGCGGAAGCTGAGCTTGCGTGGCTAATGTGACCCCGTCACCGGCGCCAAAGGCCAAGTCCTCGAATGAACTCTCCCGGATTCCTTCCTTTCCATTGACCAATACCCCACGAACAGTTGCCATAGTTTTGCAATAGAGCACTGACATGGGCGGGTATAAGCCCATGGAATCCTTCACCGAGTCGTAGTCTAGTCCCCGTTTGAACTCGAATGTTTCGGAGAGCACCCTTTCGAGGTAGGGGATTGTCTTGGAGAGCGGGAGGGTGCATTTCTGTTTATCCACTGGTGCTAAGATTTTAAAGTCGGCTCCTTCTTTAAGGGAGTTTTCGGAGGCATTGGAGGTTGAAAGGGTTGAATTGGTTCGTTTGGGGGGAGGCTTCCTTGGAGGTTCCACAAGTGCACCGGGTAATCCTGGGCTCGCTCTTGAGGATGGCGGAGGGGTGGGGGGGGATGGCGGTGAATGCATGTTCTCAGGCAGCCTCATCAGCAGGAAGGGGGAAACGCATGGCGAGAGACCGTGCCTTATCCAAGTATCTACGTTGAAAAAGTCGAGGGGAAGCTGCCTCCCTGTATTTCTGTCAATAAAGCATTGACCATCTTCAGGCAGGAAAACAAAAGACGTCCGGAAAGAAAAGGTCGCCTGGAACATGTCACCCGAATGAGAATTTTTTTTCTGCAGTAAAAGAGAAGTAAAGAAATTCGATTCTTTTACGTACCTGAGCAGAGAAAACCTTAGAGTTAAACATCACCTCATCCCCACTCCTGAGAGCCCCCAGAATACTAATGCAGTTTTTCGGGGTTCCAGCAAAAACTACCCCGGAGAACAGCTCCGGCCTCTCGTTGATGGCATGGCGGGTAACAAGTCCACCAAGCGAGTGAGCAATAACCAAGGCACCTTGCCCTTTCTTCCTATTCATTCCAGGTTGAGCTCCATCATTGCACGGCAAAGTCTCCAAAAACTCAATGAGTCTCTGAGAAAGTAGTTTTGGTGAAAGCCTCCAATCATATCCCCAATTATGAACTCTTCTGTTATTCCCCTCTGCCCCTGACCTTAACCTCTTTAGCAGGCGTTTCGATACATCCACAGGCCCAATGTTAGTTAGCATCCCATCCGCAACGATCCTCTCCTTCATTGCTTCGTCATCCCCCGGATCCAATCCGACCTCCAGGTCTGCCTTCCTCAAATTCAGCCCAACCCTTAACGGAACCCAGACACGCCGGTTATTGATCGTCAGATCCCGTAATACCGATCCCCTATATCCGCCGAGGATAACCACATCCCCTTGGACCGAATCCAACGCCTCCAATGCAGGTGTAGGAGGTGTATACTCGGGCAGTCCGTCGACGATAGCCCTGATGCGGACGCTGGGATTCTTCGTGGTACGACTAAATCGAGAGTCATCCCCTAACGAAGAGGTCGTAGAGGAAGTCCTGCCGAGGCCATTCCCCCAGCCATTTATAGCTCCAGGGCCAGGAATGCAGCGAGCATTCCCCGATAAACCATTCTCCAAACACGGGCGTTGAGGTGCCCGTCTGGTATTGGTGAAACTGTCAGCATCCGATTCGGGAGGCGTCGGTGGTCTCTTGGAATATAGGTTCGTAGCCCCATTATGCATGGATAAATGTTCGGGTGTGACATTGTGACGCAAACCATCAACATCCCGTAGAGGTAACATCGGAGGAGATGGATAGCTGTTTATGGAAGCCGGTGGAGGTGACGGCATTGATATCGGCTTCAGGATTGGTCTTCGCCTGGTTGGATTTTTCAGGTTGAGTTGAAGAGCGGTCGGGGCTGTGGAAAGTGTACTATTGGTGAACGCGGCATGCCGATCAAACCGCCCAGCGTCGAGTGGAGGAATAAAGTCGGCAGTAGCCCTCACCGCGCCGTTTCTTCCAAGCCGGGGCGTTGGACGAGGTACCACGTCCTCTGCACCTTCTTCATCCTCGGTAGAAATCCAGGTTGCGCCGGAGTAGACAGCAGATGATCGAGCCCCGGGCATCATAGGAGAGATAATATATCCTGCATCTATCTCCTTTACATCCTCCGGCTGATCCTCTTGAACTATCGCCCCATACTCTCCTCCCCGCCCTTCCTCCTCTTCCTCCTCGCTAAGATACGATGACTGGGAATCACCCGATCTGAGGGACAACTCTGGATGGGGTACGAAAGATGCTGTGGGTAAAGAATAATTCCGTACATGTCCACCGCTCAAAGCCAGAGGCCTACCCTCCCCGTTCCAGGTAGGCCGAGGAGTTTTCTTTCGTCTCCCAAGAAACATTCGAACCGGAACAAGGCGATTGACAGAGTGGAGTAGCAAGTAATCCAAGACCGGGAGAGATCAACATTTAATGATCCAAACAAATAAAAAATGGACAGAAACGAAGAAAAGAAGGAAAAGGGCAACAAAGTGACTAAATTGAAAGTAAACCCACACCCCCCGTGAGAGAGAGTGTACGAGTGCTCGTCCCGGGCAAGAAGTATCCGGGAATACGAGTGGTGGGTTTGTGATACGCTCGGATTCCTTGCCATACTCGAGTATATGTCGCGAACCCCTGTTTCCGCATACTTCTTGCGTGGGAGAAGTACCGGTATATACCTCTGCTCGAGCACCCTATCATCTGCAATTATCCGGCCTCTAGCCAAGGCAGGACGTTACTTGACGCCTGACCCCGCCAGGTGCCCGGTTGTCTAAAATCGGCCCTTTCCAAAAACCGAAATCACAGAACAACAGTAGGAATCAACACACCCCAAGATAATGAGATGATTGAGAGCAACTCTTGGCGAAACCACTCAAAACGTGCCCCTCTCTATTCCTACGAGCTTAGCTCCGGGATTGAACGAGTATTGGATGAGAAAAAGTGCTTCAAGAGTGCCCATCACCCCAAAGTTGGCCAGGCAATAAAATAGGTGGGTTTTGGGTGTCCTATATCAGATATGATACCTTATGGCAGTGTGCGGCACTTGCTGATCGCCATACCTGTACGATTACCCGCCAGCTGCCAACGTCGGTGGATTAGTAATTAAATTTACTACACACTCAGTTGCATTATACCGAGCGCCCGGAACCGACCTCGGCCCAATACCCATCCAATCAAAAAGCGAGGCCCACCGAGAGTTTCCCTCCACCACTTATCCTCCTCAGGGTGTGCTTAGACTATTTTTACCTGCCCTGTTGCGCGATCTCGGTTGATGAAAGGGCCGATTCTATAGTAAAACACTGGCACCACCCAACCTTAAGTAACGCCGGGGTCTTGGCTAAAAAATAAAATAAAAACCCCCCGGATAATGGCAGTTACCGTGATACGGGTACCGGCGCACCCTATCATACTCGAGTACTCGAGTACATACCCCTACAAGTAAGAGGCGAAACAACGAAACTCGGCGCAGCCGAGAATTGCGCGATAGTGGGGTCCAATACACACATGGTGTGCAGGGTAGTCCACTGTACAGTACTGTAAGGTAGGCAGTTCGCAGCATCACCATTCTCTGAAACCAGCGTGAAAAGCGATTCCAACGATACCTGTGCTACCCTTTCTGTCTAGTAATCTCAACACGCGCCCTTATCCCCTGCTGATGGCGCAATTTCTCAGTTATGATATCATACAACTATATTTTATTATTTCGCCTCTCTTTAAGGGATACGGTGGGGCGGCTTTTTGTCCTGGGTGATCGCAGGCACCCTGACAACTAAAGTCTTGGCGAGAGAAATCATAAAAGTGGCAAGAATATGGGTACAGTACTCGAGTACGGCACTCGAGTAGAGTACAGTACTCGTACTAGACTATCGTGGTATGCTGCTGTCACCCCGTACCACTAGCGCGAGTATGTACTTGTACTCGTGGGCCATGGAGCACAGCCAAGCTCTCCGAGCCGTCATACCAAGACAAAAATGCACATCTTGCCCTCTTTTCCATTCAAGGTCTAAGGAGGATCTGATCCCATCAATCCCTATCACACCAGTACGAGTACAGATTCAGGCACCACCAGAGACCAGAGTCTGAGCACAAACCATATTTAATATCCAGCTACCGGTACCCCTCGCAAACTCGTGGGCAGAAGCCGAACCGATACAGTGTGGGGCGGTTATTTGTATCACACCGGCAACATCGCGATTAGCAAGCGCCAAAAGGCAATCCATCGTATTTTTGAGATTCTTGGCCCTGGTTGCTGGCTGATAGGGTAATATATGCATCTAGAACTCCACCGCCGAGGCTTACCCGTCCCAGGCAAAGGGTGTCCGAAAATACGAGTGGCGAGTTTGTGATACCGCGGATTTTATGCCGTATCTTGCGAATCCCTGTTTTTTGTTACTTCTTGCCTGGGCCAAGTACCTACCGGTACGTTTGCCGGTGCAGTGCAAGAGCTCTTACGAGTAGATTTCACCGGTTAATCGACACACAAGAGCCAATCAACAAGTGAATCTTCTTATCGAATGCAAAAACAATCTTCCCTGGCTTCACAGGGCACTCTAATTGTGTACTCGAGTACAAGTGGGGCATTACCAGATCCTTGTCCCCATCCGAGTGGGCATCTTGAGAGTTTCCCGATCTGTATGGGATCAGCGGAAATACTTCCCCCCACTTTTCACCAAGACACTCGAGTGCCAGCGGTAGTACCTCTTGCCCGGCACGAGTATCACAGCGCGACTAACCAGACAGCAGAGTAGGTAATCTTCCAATGGGAAACCTTGAACATTTTTGCTTGCAACCAATACAGTCAAAAACTCTCGCGACAAAAATAACCATCGGGACCTAAAAAAATAAGGGGAACGCTTGAGCAATCCCGATATCCAACCCCTCTCATATCCTACTCGTGGGCTCACAACACAACAATTCAAGTCCCAGAAGCATCAACACATACTTCCGTTAGACGATCTGGAGCCAAGCTGCCTCATGGTAGGGCTGCCGTGATCCTCCTCCGTACTCCGTTTTTCAAACAAAGGTTTTCTCGAGGGTCAGACGAACGCTGGTTCGAATGGAGAATTCTCTCGGTTCCATAGAACCGGGGTAACCATATTCCAAGGTTTCCCAGCTGCCTCTCCACACATCCCAGCCTTCTTAGCAGGAACAGGTATCTTAGATCCCTTATAGTTTGTCCTTCGTACTCCAGTCTCTTGGCCCTTTGGGCAACTACTGTCTGTCGAGAATGGAAGCTTCATCCCGGTAGCCGGTGAGACAACCACTGTAGAAAACTGTTCATTAGAAGCACTCAAAACGCTTCCTCCGACTGCAGTAGCTTTGGGCGTGGTATCAACCCGAGACGGTAGCAAGGATACAGATGTATCACTACAAGTGCCGCCCATATTGTGGCCCAAGATACGAGAAACACTAAATTCCGGAGATCCGGGGGCGGCAGCTTTGAGGGAAGACCCCTTATCCAAGAACGCAAATTGGTCCTTTTGTCGAGCTTGTTTTTTTCGCGCGAATCTGGCACTTTCTGGTCCTGCTGCCACCGACATTATTGACTCAGTACCAGCGTCTCCCGCTCTAAACGCCCGGGCTTTGGGGATGCTCGATCCTTTCGTAACGACTTGCGTATTGGTATATCTGCATAACCTGTGACTTCCCGACTCCCGTTTAGTCCGATGCCCTACTTCCCGGAAAGGGCTCCCCATGTCACTCGCGCTTGTGTTTTTGGACCTTCTTCCCGAAAAACTACTAGTGTACCCCCTTGGTACCTGGTCGTATACCTCCTTATGCTCTTGGATGAATTGGTTCAATATAAATATGGTCGAATCCAAAAGACCCAGAGGAGTTGGTGAGGTTAGCGCGAGATCCGAGGAAACCGACTCCAGCAGTTTAGCAGCCAATAAAAGAGCCCTTAATCTTGGGGGAGCTGTGCTTTTGACTGCTGCATTTCCCGACATTGGACGCAATGATGCCGGATAGAAAGGTTCGTCACGTATTCCAGGGCTGATATAAGCTCCCAAATGTGGCCATTCGGTATTCACGGAGCAGCCAAAAATCCCTTTTTCATCTACCAACCGTCCCATGTCTCTCCAGCCACCCTCACCCTCCTCACCAATCTCCGTGCCATACCTTTCCCAATATTCATTTTCGAAAGAATCGGTATTTGGAGGAGCTGCTAGCTGAAGACTTCCAAGCGAAGATAAGTCATTAGGATGGAACAACTCCAGACTATCATTTGTGGTATAATCGTTGGGCTGGCGCTGGGAAGCCCTTCTCCTTCGTCTTAGAACAGTCTGTTGTGTACTTTCGGTAACTGTTGACCAACCGGCACTCGATTGTACCATATCAGAACCTACTGAATTTAGATGCCCCCCCAAAATATTAGACCTCGTGTAGCCTGCGTTCATCGGTCCTCCAGAACTCGCTCCCGTAGATCCCACATCAGGAGTATTTTCCATCATTGAAACCCTAGAGATAGAACCATTCGGACACCCCTCCAGACCATTTCCTTCCCGAACCAGAAGATTAACCCACGGGTACTCCCAACTTAAATATGTTGTCCTACAATAAGGGCAGTTGCATCTACCGTGAGACAAAGTCAGCAAGATTCACAGCTGGACTGTGGTGAAACTTATCTGTGAGAACCAAATAGCGAGGCAATCTCCATGGAAACAATGCCCGCACGGTAGCCTTGCCAACACCCATTCACGATCATCCCTAAATTTTGTTACTTCCAAGGATCTCTTCCAAACCCAGTCCTCGTAGCAGATAGCACATTTGTCTGGCTCAATATATGCCCCTGCCTGGTACCTTATGTTTTTTAAAGACTGGCCTGATTCAAACCTCAGCTCAGAGTCATCTATAACACGCGCAGAGCTCCCATCTGGCTCCATTCTGAATCTCAAGAGCCCGTGCTGGATTTCAAGCGGGCCGTTTGAGGTGACTGCTGTGTGAAAAGATGTACAACCCGAACGAATTGACTGCTCTCCATTTTCAATCGGTATTAATGGATTGTTCTTGGGCTGCTTACTCATGGCCCCGGAACCCCGAACAATTCTTTCTGGGGCTTTCCCGGGCATTGAATCTCTTGCTTTGTATCCAACGCCACCAAATGTTCCGCATATCGAACCAGAACCCAATGAAAGCTCTTCGGCACGCCCAGACTCCACAGCTATGCAAGTATCTGAACTTCCTTGGAAAACTACTGGGGACTTTTTTCTTTGTTTTCCCCGTGCGCCATCTAGAACAGAAGGCCAAGGCTCAGAAGGTAGACGACTTCCTGAGGAACGAGAGCTCGGTGGTGCTGACATACTTCTCATTCGTTTCCTTTTGCGGTTAGACAGGCCCCAAGTTGAGTCAAACACAGCCCACTCGAGAGAACATCGCCCCTCCCCCTCGACCCCCTCCTCATGGCCGTGCAGCGGATGTTGGGGGCGGGGGGATCGGTTAGTCTGTTAGGGTTTTTCGGAAGCCTGAAGTGTCCGAGGTTTGAGTAACCCGGTACCCTGGCGTAACTAGGTTGAGTATGCTGCCCGCTCGAAAGTTCTCCAGAACTATGAATTCGAGAGCCAAATCCAGTACCCCCGTATAAGCCCAGCAAAGCAGGTGTCGGTGAAAGAGACGCAATTGAGCGATATTCTAAAAAAAATTAATAACACATGACAAATACAAACAGCTACCAAAAGAATTCCTACCAGAGCTTGAAAACCTCATCTCTCTATGTCCAGTCGACAGTACATCCGTGTGCACACTTGGGATGGGCCCCTCTTGCTTCGGTGGCTTTTGGAGAGCCATATTCCACCCTCCCTGAAGCAAATCGTTTTTGAAACCCTCAGTACCTACAATATCACTATATCCCGTTCTAACAAAAGCAAAAAACTTCACGGTTAATATTGCAGTGGGTGAATCTCCCAAAACCCCCCGGACCTCTTCTGGAGCGTTAACATCAGCAAATTCACCCGCATAACCTCTCCACATCCAGTTACAGATTCCAAACTGAGGGTCACCGAAGTTAGGAAACGGGCAATCGTATGCTGGCATTGGCTCACATTCGATCGCCATGTGTAATGCCGCGAGTCCCGCCGGCCCAAGACAGAAGAAGGAAGCGATGAAAGCATTGAACCAAACCTAGAATCGCGATGTCGTGAGCTATGAGCCAGTTCTGCCATGTAAAACGTACTCACGCATATATCCTGGCAAAGGGGCTGCTTATCTTGCCAGTATTGGAATTTCCCCATCGAACCCGGAGGACATTTTCCTTGGGCTATCTCCTCGGTAGGCATCAAACACTGCGTCCCAACTGGTAACTCCCCCTGATTCTCGCCGGAAGACTCGTGGTGGGGAACGAGGATACCACAATCAATAGCATCCAGATCCAATCCAGCTCCTTTCCCGCAGGATTCGTTCTCATTTGGTGTAGCTTGATCATCAGGAGACCAGCCCTTGCTTAGGAAACGAAACCCAGACTGCATCCTTACCGGACCCGCTATGTATATATATGATTTAGTTCGGGAGTTAAGGAATAGTCGTTCGGAACGCACCAAAGAGTAATGTCTGTCGTCCGCCGTCTGCCCTTTGTTTGTTTGTTCCGCTTTATATAGGCAACAATAAAGCTCGTAGAGAATTTCTTGGATAATCTTTTCCCAAAAGTTTCGCGAGGAAGAACATTGGGAAGATCAAGACTTGTGTAGATTGTGTAGATATATCACCTGTGCACGTCACTGATTCGTACAGCAAATATTACACCCAAACACGCAACCTCACCGGTCCGTCGGTCTTGCCAAACCCCGACAACAGCAGCTCTATCCGCCAAGCTCAGCCCCGTATCCAAGGAGGTTATGTCAATATCATTGAGGCATAAGGAAAACATATTTCTCCAGTGCCTCTAACGTATCACACCTGTAGAAATTGAGAACATAATAAACTCCATTTGGCCCCACCAATCAGTGGAGTCCGTAAAATAACTAGAGTTGTTCACAGGCACTCACTCGACTATACAGTTTCTTATCATGCTGAATATTATCATGATACTCTTCACTCTTGACTCTAAAGTTGTGCACAATGCCCTAAACAGGGTTACCGTATTGTACAAGTATGATATTATGATATGATATCATGCTCTGCAAGCGAATCCCCTACTCACCATGCCCTCTATCATATCATACAAACCACTCGCAAGCGATGCCTCAAACCCTGCATTGATAAAAGAAAAACCGCATAATGTCATGACGCAGCTATTATCAGACAAAGTAGGATACTCGTTCAGAGTTGGTTGGCCATGTAACCTTTGGCACTTAGGAATTCTGTCGGGGCACTTTTCCTGGCAGCTTTGCAGGGACAGTGTAATATAGAGACTGATCGGAGTGCAACTAAAGGCCGAAACCTTGATGGTGTTCCACCGTACAGTATTGGGAAGGTCTGAGAGTCGCTGGCACTGAAAAGATTGTCCCCGTAGAACAGGCCCCTCCACCAAACAGATCCCAATGGCGCAACACCTCCATCCTTAGGCAACGGCAACCTCCGTCAATGGGAGACTGCATCTCGCGAAGACTTTTGCCAAGTGACTGTACACCTGTCGTATAGACTTAAGTGATATTGATACGGAATACAATATAAAGACAAAAATGAACGAGTTCCGAGTACATGCACTTCCAAAACCCGAGCAAAACTCCATCCATCCACCGATAAAGAAGAACGCCCACTAACCCGCAGGTAAAACTACCTATAATTACCGCCACAGATCGCAACACCGCGAAATGAACGACCCAGAGCATGTGTATTCAAAAGGGGAAACAGAGAAAGGAAAGGGGAAAAAACCGAAGTCTCTATGTCTCCTCACCAATCAATGCGTATTTTTTCATCGCGCTTTCTAGCTGCTTGAAGCTTACTGGCTTCACCATGAATAAGTCGATCCCAGCCTCGTAAGCTTCGACCTTATCACTAGCGGCAGCCAATCCTGTCAGGGCGATAATTACACTGCCTTTAGCCCTATTTTGCTTCTCAAGCCTTCGAATGGCGCGGGTGGACTCGATTCCAGACATGATGGGCATCTGTAAATCTGTTTGAACCATCAGTTAGCATCAAACCGAAGCTGAGCGAAGAGATCCCAAATCAGTACCCATCAGAATAATATCAAAACCCCCAGGTCTCAATTCAGCAGCTCTTAAAGCTTCTAATCCATTTGTCGCCTTCTCGAACGGATATCCTCGCTTTTTCATGAAGGTAGCCAATAACATGAGGTTGATTGGGTTGTCCTCAACAATCAAGGCTGTTGGCAATGTGCCATCAAGAGTACTTCCTAGGCTAATAGTACTGCTTGCGCTTGATGTCGAAAGTTCTCGGTAAAGAGTCTCGGGTCGTTTTTCATCTTTCTTAAGCGTCGCCGGGAGCGTTGAGCCCGGCGATGTCGAGCAGGAATCACACCCGATATCCATTGTGGGTGGTTTTGTATCGTGGGGGCCTTTATTGTTGCTCGGGCTCCATGAAACTTTTCCAAACCCTACTGGTCCTGGGCTCCCCGGCTCAGAACCAGATGTGGACCGGAAGCCTGTTTCACCAGTAGTGGACTCCCGTGGGGAATTCGTGTCTGATACTGTTAAAGGAGGCAAGAGGCCAGCATCGCCACCGCGGGATGTCGTCTCCATCTTCTCGATACAAGCTGCTAACGCTTTGGCAAGCTTTCTAGGTCCACAAGGTTTGGATACAAAATATACAATTCCTCCGCCGTTGATACCGCTAAGCGATTGGTAGGTCTCATGTCGCGAAGCGTTGGAACAAATGACAATGAGAGGCTTGCCACCCTCCATTCCAGGCAACCCTCTGATTTGGCGCGCGAGGTGTTCTTCTACCTTTGGCCCCTCATGAGCGATGATAAAATCTGCATCGAGTCTGCATGGAGAATTTTCCACGGTCGGAGTCATTCCAAACCAGTGGGAAATATATCTACTGAACGAACCTCCAAGATAAGAGATCGAAGCAGCATGAATGTCTGCCCCTAATGGCGAGTCGAACCCAAACAGCCGGACCTTCTTGCCACGACCCTTTTTCCGGATACCTTCAATCTCCGTCTCCCAATCTCCAACATCCCTTCCCCCCCCAGCAGGGCAATCCCCATCAGGCTTCGCAGTTCTCCCATTCGATTTTTTCAATACCAAACTAACTGTGACCTCTGTACCTTTCCCAAGCTCACTCTTCACATCAATCTCCCCTCCGAGCATTTCCACGATTTGCCGAACGATACTCATGCCCAGACCGGTTCCACTGACCAATGGGTTCTCCTGGCTAAAGGGTGTAAATAACTTGGTTTTCAAGAACTCTCTGCTAATCCCTTTTCCGGAATCCGTAAAAACCAAAGTGACCAAGCTCTTCTCGTCGTCATCGCCGAGATTAGGTGGAAGATCTTCGGCCCTGAGCTTAATTCTCACCCAGCCCGAGTCGGTATACTTGATGGCATTTCCTCCCAAATTCAAGAAAATCCGTCGCAAGGCGCCTGGCTGCGTCTGAAAAACCCACCCATCTTCCCGTCTATCTATATCCATAATCACCGTAATATCATTCTTCGTCCCGACAATCTGCCGCCCACCAACCCCGAGATGGCCAACCTTTCCAACATCCTCCATAATTCCAGGGGTGCTAATGCCGCGGAACTCATAGCCAGCAAACACGCCTTCAGTCACCTCCTCCAATATTGCACTCAAATCAGTGTCCGCTGTCAGGTTGTCGACATCCGCTGCTGAGTTAGCAAAATCCCGTGTACATCCAAGCCTCCCCTTGCGATCTCCATCATTTTCCTCACCACCCGCTCGCACAGGAGGTATTTCTCCAGCATCACACGTAATCGATTTGCCGCCTAGCCTGCTCCATTTCCTAATTGATCTTTCTCTCTTCAAAATAGAACCACGGCCTCTTCCACCCCACCTATTATCAAAACTATTAAGTTTCGAGAAGTCCAATACATGGTTAATTGTGTCAAGCAATGTACGCCCACAGCTCTCCACAGTATCCACAAAGCTCCGTTGGAAATTATCGAGGTTGGTCTCGGATAGGAATTCAGCACTGGCGAGTATCCCGTGTAGTGGTGATCTTAATTCGTGCGACACTGAAGATATGAAATCACCTTTCGCCTTATCCGCTGTTTTTTTGAAGCAAAAAAATTATCAGAGCTTCAAACACGGCAGAAATTATAAAATAAAATAAAAATAGTGAGAAACTTACCACTGACTGAGTGTAACCGTCCAATCTCGGCCATAATACTATTCCCAAATGCTATCATGTAGGTACCTTCGATATCCTTGCAGAACACCCTTGTTTTAGAATTACTCCACGCAAACCCCACAGCAAAAAGGTTTCCGTCAAAATCGTACAGTGGGACAAAAACAAGAGACCTGCTTCCAGGCAGGAACTTTTTTAGTGTTTCTATCTGCATCTTGCACACCTTCTTCCCCCCCGGACGAATTGACCTGGAATCAGAATCCGAAAGAGTAGACACAATCCCAGAACATCCAATGTCGCACTCCAGCTCCACTGCTTCACATTCTCCATCAACTCCTTTGCTGTAAGTAAATATGCGCCCCTTGGGACAGCAATCAACCAAAGAGTGCAAAAATGGTTCGCTAAGCGCTTCAACAGAGAAAGGAAGATCCTCAGTTTCGCCATCACGGTGGCCAAAAAATCCTTCACCCTCCAATGTGTTGGTGAGGGAAGAGCAGGATGCCGTAGCGTAACCAAAGAGTCCAGACTTTCGGCGGCTCCCCGATGGCCTCTGATCGCGATATGCATCCACAGGCTTTGGCACTTGACCAACCGCATCTTCCAGATTGGCCTCAAATCCATAGTTTCTCCCCAAATCACAGTCGACAAAAGCCACGCCATCTGCTTCGAGCGACGACCGAATGAGCACAGATGCCCGGCCAAAGGTAGATAGGAAAGAATTTTCAACATCATCACCATCTCGATATCGTGGCCGCGCCTCTGGAGTTGAAGGATAGCCATAATCAGGCTCCTTGAAAGTTGGTGGAGATAGAGATTCTGCAGGAGACGCAGAAGTGGCCGTGGTGTTGGTGCCCGAAAACCCGGAGGCGTTCTCCGAAAGTGTGGCAAGTCCTGAAGTTGACTGAGAGCAATAACTGAGTTTACGAGATAATTCTGGCGGATATGCTCTGGGGCTGTGGAATGGCGCCTCGGGTGAACCGAAGTCCTCCCTATCAGGAAAAGGAAAAGACAGCGGCAATTGCGAAGACCTTAGACCTGACAATACCCCGCCTGGGCGTGGCTTCTCTGAGGGGGAGAGCGGGTCGATGCTGTCCTCCATTCCAGGGAGGTTTAGATCAGGCATGTCTATTTTACAACTGCAGTGAGACTCGGCTGACGGCTGGCGCCGAATCGCCTGTTTTTCATATCCACGATCCTGCTTCCCATGATCTTGACCCAGAATAGCATCCGCCCAGGTCAGCTGCTCCGCCTCAGCCAGCTTCTCCTCTCGAGTGCTCCCTCCAATGCTCCGCAAGCGTCCATCATTTCTTATATCCCCAAACTCAGCTCCAGCCTGCAGGAAATTTGCCGCCACGAATCTCGACATTCCAACTCCCATCATCTTCCCTCGTTTCATCTCGTTTTCTGCCCTCACTCTCTCTAGGTGATCCATGACTATTTCTGCCATCTTTGCCATCGTCCTTTTTTCTCCTCCTCCGAGACCCCCGGGATGGGGTTTATCATCAACCACGCATATGCTTCCTATTGAAACACCATTCTTAGTTCGAAGTGGCGCTCCAGCATAATAACGTATATAAGGCCAATTCAATACGCTCGGATGATCTTCCCATTCTGGCTCCTTAGCCATATCCTCCAATTCAAAGATCATGATACATTCTTCTCCGTTGCTCAACTCTTCCGGTGGCACAAGCGAGATAGTCCGTTCACAAAGCCCTCCATCCCGCAGCATGGTCGTGCACCCACCAACCCATAGGCCATCCCCAGGGTCATGAGTATAGGGTTTGGTCAGGGAAAACGAACGAGTAGACTCTGCCACCATGTACACAAGTTCATCGTCGACTAGGCTTATCATAGACCGTTTGCAATTTAACAAGTTTGCGGTCAAGAGGGAAAATGCGGATAACGCTGGGTCCTTGGAAGAAACCACCTCAGGGCCCACCTCACCCTCTTGATGATCTAATCGACCGCCGGTAGACGTAGGTGAATTACCACTAGGAGGTTGGTAATATCTTTAAACATACAAACAGTCAGCTCCCTAATAGGTTCCGGGGGGGCATCGTTGAGGAGAAAATACTTGTAGAGCTCCCTCGATCGCAGAGCTTCTCCAATACCACCAGTATACCCAGGTCCACTACGGACACCGAAGGCGGTAAACGGAACAGAAGACGGACTAGCCGAGGGCCCCATGTCCGCAGTCAAAGAAGCTGTGCCCACCGCGTCTCCCGGGCCCCTTGCGAGCATTAATCCAGAGAAAGATGTAAGAATATAATATTGAAAGGGAATGTAGGCAGAAAAACTCGACAGTGCCTGATACTGATAGTGAAGGCCAGAAGAGTCCTTCCGCGGTGTTTGTAAGCTATCAAAGATCCAACCTTCAGACGAGATAAGCCCTAGATTGGGCGATTAGAAGCCAAACCAGCAAGTCTGTTCCGTTAAGATCTTTCCGCCGCTCAATAGATAGAAACGATAAATGAGTGAAAAAATCGTACTCACAAAATCACGCGTTAAAACCCCCACCGGTCTTGATACCGGTCTTCCCCCTATGGTAAACAGAAAATGAAAGACGTCGAGTTGAACACTGAATTTAGAAAGGCATAGGGCCAGCAAAGACTTTTAAGTATAATATCTCATATTGTTATTTTATTTTTTCCCCCCTTGTCCCTTCTAACCTTTCCTTTTTTCTTCTTCTTCAGCTCCCGGCCCCTTACAGTTATATTTTTTGTATGATAGGGAAGGCCATGTTCTACTTTTGAGGCTAGCATGTTCGCTAGGGCTCCAGCCATGCTCTGAACATGCTACAGTTAATTAAGCTAGCGCTCAGCCGATCCCCTCGACCTTCACAAGATTTCCGTTCCGCCCAACATGCCTGGCCTAGACCAAATCTTCCTACCGTACCCCAGAGGCTAAAATGTTAAATCCAATCACTCGAGTAGGCGTGACGGCAATGAGAGTCCCCCCCGCGAGTCTTAGAGGTCCGAACTGAGCAAGAGAGATAAAGTTCCGGGTAGAGGCGAACCCGACCGGATGAGTCTCAATCCGTTCGAAACTTGAGACAAAAAGTTCGGAGTACTAGCCACCCGTAAATATTCGTATGGTGTCGGAAGCGATAGGGGGAAGTGTGGAACTCCGCCCGTCGGAGAGCGGCTCGCGCGCAAATAGTGAATCTCTCGTGGTTCTAAACTTCAAAATATCATACCAGTAAACAGGTAGCTTCCTTCCACCAGTCGAAAAATCAAAGCGGGGGGGGCAAGACACTTCCCTTCCACGGGCCCCCGACACCATACCGGTATTGTCACGGATCAAGGTTCTTCTAGGAAACAAATGAATCCAGGTGTTAAGTCCAAGGCGGTACTCGAGCAGGACTGTATGAGTACCGGTACAGTACTGTACAGTACAGCACGGCAATGCATACAATCAAGAAACAACCAAATACGGTACATAATCCCCATTGATCAGCTTGCAGGCTAGGAATACCGAGTTTCGACCAATCAGTATGATACCGTAGCGACTGTGTATTCGGGCAGGGTGTGTACCTGTACTCGAGCACAAGTACTTGGGTGTTCCACCATTGGATCGGCGAACATATCGGGCTCAGCAAGGATATCTGTGCGGGTCCTCATTTTTTGCGAACTCCAACTTCAATAAACCCCCCCAGCAACAAATCTAGCACACCACCCCAAGGCCTATTAACGCGTCTGCCCAGTCTTGATTTTTGGCGCGCACTATGTTGTCTAGTGATGACCAACAGATGCGTTATACTTCAAGAATACCAAAGCACGAATATGATACCGCTACTATAGATTGAGGGCTTTGAAATCTTGGTCCAGAGATAACCTGAAGACAGGGGTAGTTGCTGTGGTGATCACCGCCGGAAGGTCTGTGTGTGACAAACACGGCGCCCGAGAGGAAAAAAAACTCAAAGGCCAAGAGAAACCCCTAAAACCCCAGCGAGTCGCACAGGTTTGAAACGACACCGCATTCTGGCGGAGATTATTCGTTCTGACAGCGCCGGGAAACACGACAGTGTGGGGAAATCTCTGCTTCCCCGCTAGATCTGAAGGTCTCGTGGATGCAATGACGTCCGTTGTCTCCAGGAGTCCATATTGAGGCAAACTAGCATCCTCGATAAACAAAGCCATTTCGAAATGAACCAGAGCACTATTAGAGTATTGCGCGAAGAACGGCATGTATCACACAAGAACCCAATCATACACACCTCATTAACGTGGCCGAGACTTTGGGAGAGTGCTATCTGCCCCCTCACTTGTCCCCCAATGCTACGGGTGCTAGAAGCTTACGGGTAAGATACGGTGTGGTATGTACTCAGTTGGAATACCCCAACCGCACACTTTACAATAAGATATAGCTCACCAATACCTTGCTGTCAAGGTGATAGAGAATGCAACATTTGCTAATCCACTAACCATTCCGCCGGTATTAGAACCTATTGCACCTGTATGAGTGTGTGGTTCACATACCGGCAGTATTGCAGTCATTTAGAATGGCTGCGCGCTGAATGGATACCGGTAGTAGTGAGAACATATGATGCCCACCTCGCCCGCCTAACTCCGCTCTAGCCTCCAGCTATTGTTAAGCTCAACACGCTAAACAGCCGCAGCGTCAACACTAGCCAAATTTTTGACACCAGACTTACCGCATTTGTCCGTACATATATAGCTAAGGCGCACCAGTATCTTGTAGTGCAGCCTATGGGTACTAGATGAGTTCGAAAACGCAGTCCAAGCGGAATAGTGCTCAGTATCGATGCAGCACCAAAAGTCCCCAGTAGTAAAGCGCCCGTATTCCTTGACGCGGATGCATGATAACAAGTGATCACCAATGAACAAATCCCTACACGCCCTCCGAATGTGAGAACCGTGGGGAATGGAAGATCAACGAGTGTGTCCCTGCAAGTATCACGAATATATAAGATTCAGTCAGGGACAGAGACAACAGTCCCCGCCTACTCTTTGTATAAGTACCGCAGCTCTCTCAAACCTGGCGGGGCCGGAGCCTAGCAGTGAACACCCAAAATAAATAAATCCGTCCCTAGAATCGTTCCCAGATTTCAATTGGACCCCGGATTTGACCCTAAGACTAGCCGCATGCGAAGGCAATAAGGACCGGTTCCAGATTTCTATCGTACAACTGAGCTAGCGCGAAAAGAGCAATGTTACCACAGACACTAGGAATGGAATCTCGCCTGGGCCCTCGGAACTCTATGGCAGGTGCCTCTGTGCCGGTACGGTATTGTGCCCGGGTCAGTGCTGTAGGACACTTGTAGTGGTAGTTTGTTACCGTACTGGCGGATGCGACCGAGTGAGTGGGATCGGCGGACAACTTAGCACGATGTGTGTGTACCATACTGTACTCGAGTACGGGTGCAATAGGAACAGCAAGCAAGGGATATCCTTCTCCCGGGCTAGTGTTCGTGCTTGCAACCTTCGAGCAGATTCAAGGAGGGTACTGTGCGGTGGACTACATTACAAGCACGTGTTGTGTGCTCCGAAAGGACGGGGCACGCTGATGCCGATCCCCCGTGCGGTCATCGGTTTTGGTGTACGAGCGAAATTTTACCGGAGCTGGAAACTTCGCATGATTCGGACTGCACCTGCTTGCCCCTACGTAAATAGGCTCGTTAAAGTGTGTACTCGTACAGCGTAGGAAACATTACTGATGCCCAAGTTGGGTTAGAGACATCTAAAGCACAATATGACTATTGAACGTTAGTTTGCCATCCTAATTTATATCCCAAATCTTGCGGAGATGAAGCTTTAACCTTCAAAAAGGCTACAGATCGGCTTCAATTTTATTGGCACCACCACCAGTGCCATACAGTATCATCGCGGGTACCTGCACGAGCATAAGCACCAGTAGGCACTTTACGACACGGCAACACTGCGTATGGACACCCTGGAAAAGGTTTTTCCCGATACCATACTCGAGTAGATATCATACGGTACTGTTACCCGCAAATGATCGTCGTACCGTAGGCGCCTTCCAAACCGCTCTGCTCCTGTGCGCCCGGACTAGTTAAAGGTCGGACATCCTTTGATTCATGGCGTCAGGTTGCCGTTGGGGACGAGTGACGCCAGAAAAACCTTTTGGTTCTGAGCGTCTGTGCGCTGCGGTGCTTTTGCGTTGGCGGCAGATGTTGAAATCGAGATTGGAAAGGGGGGGGTTTGCTACTTGTAAAGTGACGCAGAGACAGTGGTCCGTGCTGTGTGGAGATTGCCTCAGAGGGGACAAGGTCAATCCGCACTTGTTCTGCACTGTGTAACCTTCTCGTTAGATCCCCTGCAACCATATTCGGCGCCCACGTTTGGTCTGGAACCCTCAGATACCGCTGGTGCCATAAAAACTCGAACACCATACCGGTACGGTATTTGTGAAGATAAATGTGTTAGGACGCTGTACAGGTACCGTGGTTGTCTCTCCTGGTACGGTGGGGCGCGTTGTGTGTATTCCTTTTTTTGTTCTGTCAACTAAAGGCCGAGTTTGCGGTGTTCCCCCCTCGCGGAGCGGAGAAGGGGAATTCCGACGTACTAGCACATTTATGTTTCACCGGTACCGGTATTCGAGTTCTTACAGTGTGCCAGCACTCTACGGTACGCTTATCAGCATGTGAAAAGGAGGTGGCCCGAGAAACTGCTACAGTAAACAGTACGTTACTACTGTGTAATACTGCTGGTGCAGCATAACCATTGTGAGCCCGAACACTCGAGCGTCAAACCGTGCCATGCTGATATCGCCTCGGGCAGCTGAGGTTGGGGGGTTGGGACCGAAGTTTTCGTTCCCCCAAAGGATTCATGTACCGGCACAGCGTCCCTAGACCACTGGTACCCGTACAGTACAACGAATCGAGCCCCTGCCAGTATGGCGCCGTAGCCCGGTTGTTGATCTCAATGTAGCTTCATAGGTTGAGCCTGCCGTGACGTTAGCCTTTGCCAAGCTTTTTCGTTTATCTTAGATCTATGAAGCCGCTGACGCGAGCGCGAGGCATGGTACCGGTAAGTGCTGGTGGTGAGCTATTGGTGTCATACAGCACAGTACAGTACCGGTACTTGACCGTATCAGCGTGATAATCGAGTGCGGTAGGTTGCCCCTGAAGCGAGAGGCACTTCACGACAGAAGACTGAGGATGTGATGGGTCGCAACAGAGGGTTATTGGAACTTGCTTAATTTATGAAGGACTTCCCACCTTCCATAAAGCCACCACGTATACCGGTAGTCGGACAAATATGTGAGGATGCCAGTACAGCGCAGTCTCGTGCCGGGAATGGTGCTGACATTGGTATCCGTATTGCCGGTAAGAAAAATGGCCAGGGATAAATTGGGGGCTCACTGATGGAGGTACGATTACAGTTCTGTCCGAAAAGTTACCGTATCCCTGCAGTGCAACAGGAATAATCACTTAGGCCGCTTTGCTTTATCGTGAAATACAAATATAAAGTATAAGTGGAATTTATTGCTTATAAAGATAATTATAGTAATAAAAGCAAAAAAAGTAGATATAAATTATAACTATATTTTATTCATAAAAACAGAGGTTATTACTAAAAAATTAATAAATATATTCTTTGCAGCTAGAACTTGAACTATGGGTCTGTTCGGCATGCGAAAAATACTATAGTATGGTTCCGGAAGACTAGACGTAGACCCACTTTTCACACAAAAAGTGACAATTTTGGGGGTAACAGCAACCATAATGCTTGTAATTTGTCTTAGCATAACCTATTTTTTATTATTGCCAAGAACTTTAGAGTATCATATGTCCCTGTAGCCTTCCTGTACCTAGAATTAAGTGAAATTACAAATTTGCTTTTAATTACTTTTAACCTATCTTGTAACCGGTACAGGTACTAGGTTATGTTTTATGTTTTGTTTCACAGTATTGTTGGATACTTGTTATGTTTCAAAGATATCACTTGATACTTTGAATGTTTTATGTTTTGTTTGATAGTATTGTTTGATACTTGTTATGGTTCAAAGGTATTGCTTGATACTTTGAATGTTTTATATTTTGTTTGATAGTATCTGTAACGTGTTCACACCTAGGGTACTAATCAAGCTTCGAGTACAATGGTAACAGATGGCCTGCTTGCTCGGCAAGAGGTGAGAGCTGTGTGGACTAAAGGAGGCTTCAAAGGGGCGTAATAGGAGGTCAAGAAGTAACTGTTCAACCAAGTATATTAAAGATACTGTCAGACGAAGTCTGCTGTTTCCATTGTGGAATCAGCGGTGTTTAAATACAAGTTCTCACTCATCTCCAGTATAAGCAATAATATAAACCATTCAAAGTATTAAGCGATACCTTTGAAACATAATAAGTATCAAAGATACTGTAAAACAAAACATAAAACATTCAAAGTATCAAAGGATACTGCAAAATAAAACATAAAACATAACCTAGTACTCGTACTAGTTACATTCCCCAAAACAAAACAACTGTTTAACCCAAGACAAAACTAATAATCCTGAAAATCAAAATTCTCAAAGAAATCCTCCTTCCCATAACCTTACTTCTCAAGGAAAGCATCACCCAACATATAATCAGATGACAAACAAGAAATGCAAAATGTAACTTTAACAAAGAAACCACTCTCATACTACAGGATGTCGCAGTAGTCCCGTACTTCAACATTGCCCTCACAGATCACTGGAACTATTCCACATTCTTCATAGTAAGAACAGTAAATTTTAAAGAAATATTCAGATAATAGGATAGTACCATGGTTCACTAAGAGTCCCACAAGCTCAAAGTGCTGCCCCACACTAAGTTCCACATAGTTTGACATCATTGTGGTTTCGGATGGAGGGGTGGTAGGTTCCAGTAGTAGTGGTCAAGTGCTGCATTCTCCATTGCTTCGTCCTCTTTACTGGTTGATTTGAATTTGCTATCAAAGCAACCTGCCCAAAAGCCTTTCTTTGCTAGTCCTTAATCGGTCTCTTCTTCTAATCGGTGCATATCAGGCATTTCTGGTGACCAGTATCTTGTGGCTGGCCTGACGATTCCTATTGAGATCTGTTGATAATTCGGTGGCATTACTTCTTTGTTGTGTTCCCACTATTCCTTCACCAGTTCCATGCTGTGCTTGAGGCCTTCCAGAGGTTTTCAGCCATTTTCACTTCATGGATATCCTTTCCATTTTACTAGGAATTCGTTATCATTGTATTATTTTCTGTGGTCCAAGATCTCTTTAACTTCCCACTCCGGGTTTTCCTTTATGAGGATTGGGGTAGGGCGAGTAGAGGATCGTCCAGGGAATCTTTGGTCATCGTTTAGGTGGTCATGTTTTACTGAGGTAGGGTGAAAGACACCTATGTCGTTCTGATTGATTTTTCCGTCCATCTTGACTATGTAGTTCTTGGTAAACTCGTCAAATTCTAGTACTTTGAATAGTCCTCTCTAGCAAGGTTGTAGCTTCTTGCTCTTTCCAGATGTTGAGGTGAATAGTGCTCCATGCACTAGGACCAACTGTCCAATGGCTATAGGTTTGTGAAGTCTTCTGCATCGTGCTGCTGTAGCTGCGCTTCAGTGTCTTATTTTTTTTAGTGCTTAGGGAGCTAAGTTTCGATCGGTCTGGTGTCAGTTTGGGTAGTCATCCGAGGCGGGGACTGTTGAATTCTTAAAGAGGGTTACCGGAAGCAGTAGGTAGTTGCGTCCATATATTGTCTTGTATGGTGACATGTTGAGGGTTTCGGAGAAGCTAGCATTCAGGTATGCTGTAAGGGTAGTAAGGAGGGGTTCCTAGTTCGTCTGAGGTTTGTTGACCATGTTCCTCAAGCTGGTTTTGAGATTGCGGATCTTTCACTCAACCTGTTCATTAGTTTTGTAGTGACCAGGCACCACTTTAATGTGTTCGATTCCAAGAGATTTGCATGTCTGCTTCTACCAGTTAGATTTGAAACAAGGGTCAGCATTACTGATTATCAATAGGGGGTGGCTATGAGGGGTAAAGATGTCTCATTCCAGGAGTTTCATTGTTCCTTCTGCTGTGACTGTAGTGTTGGTAGGTATAAGCCATACATAGCTACTTAATCGATCCACTGCTACCAGGACAAGGTCAAATCCATTTGACTGGTTGAAGGGTCCTGTGAAATCAATAATGATGGATAAGAACACCTCAGACACTGGGTTGAGTTTTTGGATCATTCCTTCTGGTCTGTGGGTTGGTTCCTTGTTCATCTGGCAGGTGTCACATTGCTTCACATAATCGTAGAAGTCCTTCCTCATCTCAGGCTAGTAGATGTATTCAGTTGCATATGGAAGGTTTTGTTCTGCACTGTGGTGTCCTTTGCCATCAATATCATACATGACATGTTCTCATAGGGTTTTCCCATTAAATATCTGCCCGTTGGGAATAAAGAGGCACTATTCACCATAATGAGTTCTCATGTATAGCATTCCATCTGCTATGTAGGCTCCTTCCAGGTCTCCTTGTCCAGCACACCTCATGACTTGGAAGTGGACTGGTTCGTATCGGTATTCAGATACCATTTGTTGTCAGAAAATGCTCTGTATTTCATGAGGTGTATTGATAATGTCCGGTTCATCTTCAATCTGTTGTGCTCTGGTCATGGTCCGTCCTGTATCTTCTTCTTCTTCCAGGACATTACAGAGGGTATGGTGGTATGCATCCATAGAAGGGGGTACAACTGAGACAGTTGGTTCATTGTTGTAGATCCCAAGTGATCCTCCATACAGGGCGTGTATAGCAGGTAGTCACAGTGGGCTCGACGGAGGGGTCACTCGGTGGGTTTCTATTGTTGAGATAGCAAGGTGTTGTTGTGGCTGAGGACTTAGAATGGTCACTGGAGGTTGCATCAGTTCATCAGACAGTGCTGCCACTGCCTGGGATATGGGTTCATCAGATTCAGAGCCATATTTAGTACTACCCCGCAAGGGGAGTTGGTCTTTCCCTATCTCAGGCAGGGGGCAACAGTGCAGTTTCCAGAACTGCATAGAGCATGCTAGGGAGGTAGAGAAAGTTTTCTGCACCATTGAGGCCAGTGCTATAGAAGGGTTCTCGTAGGAGGTAGAGTCAGAGATATCATTGTCCTCAAGGGTGTGATCAAGGACTAGTAGTGGAGTCTGGTCATGAGAGTCTTCATAGATGCAACGGTGTGCATTTGCTAAATAGTTCATTTGTCCTAGGCTGTACACTACCTTGGCATCATATTTGCTTAGTTCACTTATCCAGTGAGTGCTTCTGCCGCCAGGGGTCTAATCAGTCTTCAGGTTAACTAGGGGTTGATGGTCCATGATGATTGTAAATTTGGAACCTATAAGAACATGGTTAAAAGCTTGGAGCGTATTGATCACCACCAATGCCTCCTTTTCTGTATTCCAATAGTTGACCTGTGAATTTGTAAACTTTCAGCTATGGAGGGCTGCAGGGTAGATTGTTTCATGTTTTAGCCCCTGGCCAATCCATGCCCCAACCCCAATATCTGAGGCATCGGTTATCAGCCGTATAGATTCTTCTGAGTTATAATTCATCAGTTTGATTACCTGTACCTGTTTGATCAGTTCCTGGATGTTGGATAATACTTTATCATGTGTATCTATCTAGACAAATTCCACTTTTCCTGTTAGATCTGTAAGAGGTGCCATGACCTTGGCATGGTATGGTAGGGATTGCGTGATATAGTTTACCAGACTCAGGAACCGCTGCAGTTCCTTCAGATTTCTTAGTGTAGCCCATTCCCCAACCGAAGCTAGTTTCCCATGTGAGGCTTGAATCCCCTCATCATCTATACCATGTCCTAGTACTTCCTGGGTTTTCGCAAATAGGATTGACTTCTTTCTGCTGGCATAAAACCTTGCCTGCTGCAATCACTTACACACTCTTCTGATATATTGTATGTGCTCCGTTTCTGTGTCAGAATAAATAAGGAAATTGTCAGTATACACCTACATAAAGTAGTGTAAAAAGTCACTGAGTAGGTCCTCCATATTGCGCATGAAGGTAGAGGGTTCATTCATGTCACCTTGTAACATGACCTTGCTCGCAAATCCGCCAAAAGGGCTTTTGAAGATATTGAACTTCTTACTTTCTCGTTCAATTTGGGTCTGGAAGTAGGCATCACTAAGGTCTATCTTGCTTTGAAATCTTGCCCTTTCCACTACATTTGGGTTCTGTATTTGATTTGTGATCGATGAGCTATCCATAACTGTGTTATTATTTCATAGTTTCAAATCTGCTAGTGGGCTGATCCTCCCATCAGATTTCGGCTGATTCAACCTGGGTATTGCTCCTGGGGACTCGGTCTGGTAGATAACTCTAGTCCTTAAGTTCTTATTTATTCAGTCACAGAGTTTTACTTTGTATGTTTCAGGTATAGTGTATGTCAGTTGGTTTCACAGATCTGTTGTATATTTTAGGTGAATGTGGTGGTTCATTTTTCTAAGAGGTGGCAAAGTCTCCAGAATCTTCTCAGGGAATGCATCCACAAACTCGGTTAGGATTTCCTCCTGTTCGGTTTCGTATATTGCCACTCTGAACTCTACACTTGTTGGCTTGCACAGCACTTGCACCTTTTTCTCTGGGAGTCTGATTGCTACTTCACCACATCAGATAATAGCTCTGCACTCGGTCAGGAGTAGCATTCTGATGAGTGCATTACATTTAGCAAAATTCCCAATGATCATCCTTTGGTTTGGTAGCTTGACCCATCTAAGCTGGATGGTTACTTTGCAGATTTTATGACCTGTCGAATGTGACCCCTTCATGGCCATGTTTACCGTGACTGGTATTTTCATCAGGTGAGTGGACATGTCCCGGGTTGTGACAAAGGTGTTGCCAATGATGTCTGTGTCCACTGCGCCTGTGTCAAACAACACCCTGGCGCGTGTGCCTTTTATTAAGATGGTTCCTTCAAGAGCATGGTGGAGGTATAGAGTAGAGGCTGGGAGCTTTTGGTAGCACTCAATCCGAGTCTCTGCATTGGCTGAGTCAATTTCTATCTCCTCGAACACATTTATTTCTACCTGGTTTGCTGTGGTTTCCATTTTACTCTATCGTTTGGTGGGGCAGTCTTGCGCCATATGTCTCTTTTTTCCATATTTGAAGTACTCTCCCTTGTCCTTTTGCTTCTGTCTAGTAGCTCTGGGGGTCTTTTCCTGAGTTGGTTTGTTCTTTCTTTCCAGTTGTTGTTGTTTTTTTTCTTGCGGTTTTCCATCTCGCTTTGCTCCACCTGGCTTGCTATAGGAATTGGTCTCATAAAGGATGATGTCCTGTCATTCTGCATTCGTGATAATGTCATCTATCTCATCGTCTTCCTGTTTCATTAGTTCTACTACTTGTCTAAGTCGAATGTCTATGGCATCATAGAATCTTCACTTTAATATATAGTTGTTGACTGTGAATTCAGGCATTCGTCCTTGGTATATCAAGTGTTCTGTCACTATCTTGGTGATCCTTTCTGTTCTGCTATTTCATACTTGCTGAATATTATTGAAGGCTTTGAATAGTTCTTCTTGATTTCGGCTGGACTGAAATTGTTTCTGGAGGTATTCCAGGACTGTATGTCCACTGATATAGTCTCCATCACCATATTCGTTCATGCATTGGTGGTATGCTTCCCAGGCACTTCCTTCACAGAATGCTCCAACATAGAGTCCTGTTTCCTTCTCAGATGCCTTGATTCCCTGTGTGAGTAGGTACTAGGGTATCGAGGTTCCCCATCACTTGAATCCTTCAGGTCTTAGGTCGTCCCTTTTACCCTGAACTTCTCGAGTAGTGGTAACTTTATCTTAGGTTTCTTTCCAGGATGATCATCAGTAGTACCAGTTGAGGTACTGGTGAATGTGGCAGGCCTTCTGAGCTAGACAAATTGGATTCGCTTTCCCCGCTTACGCTGTCCTCTGTTACAGAGGGACTCTTCAGTGGTGCTGAGAGGTCATCGGATATCTGGACTCGTTCTTCTTTGAGTTGTTCTAAGGTTCTTGCAGCCTCATCAGTACTGGACTCTTCGGTATCCCTTGGCTCCTTGGGTTATCTAGCGCATTCTAGCCCTTCAGGTGAGACTTGCTTCCCACTTCTCATCCTGAGGGTTTCAATGGTGTTTGCTGGTAAAGCTGAACGCTCTGGGTTCTGCTGCTTCCAGCTGCTAGCATTTCTTAGTGGACATCTGTAGGTTGATCAGGCCTTATCCAGGTACAGAATTTGTAACCACTTGCGGAGGTTAAAAGAATGTAATATGTTCATACCTATGGTGCTAATCACGCTTTGAGTACGATAGTAACAGGTTGCCTGCTTGCTTGACAAGAGGCGCAAGCTGTGTGGACTAAAAGAGGCATCAAAGAAGTATAATAGAAAATCAAGAAGTAACTGTTCAACCAAGTATATTAAAGATACTGTCAGACGAAGTCTGCTGTTTTCATTGTGGAATCAGCAGTGTTTAAATACAAGTTCTCACTCATCTCCAGTATGAGTGATAACATAAACCATTCAAAGTATTAAGTGATACCTTTGAAATATAACAAGTATCAAATTATACTTTTAAATTAAACATAAAATATTCAAAGTATCAAGCAATACCTTTGAAACATAACAAGTATCAAACAATACTCTAAAACAAAACATAAAACATAACCTAGTACCCATACTGGTTATAGTATTGTTTGATAGATGTGATGTTATAAGAGTATCGCTTGATACTTTGAATATTTTATATTTCGTTTCACAGTATCATTTGATACTCACTACATTTCAAAGGTATCGCAGGATACTTTGAAAGAGACTATGTTATCGCTCATAGTGGAGAAGAGTGAGAACTTGTATTTAAATACTGCTGATACCATGATGGAAGTAGCAGATATTGAGTGACAGTATTCATGATATACTTGGTTGAACGGTTACTTCTTAATCTCCTATTACCCCTCTTCGTAGCCTCCTTTAGTCTACACAGCTCTCATCTTTTGTCAAGCAAGCAGGCCACATGGTACTATCGTACTGGAAGTGTGATTAGCACTTTAGATGTGAACACGTTACATTTTTTTAACCTCAGCAAGTGGTTACAAATATTGTATCTAGACGAGGTCTAATCAACCTACAGATGTCCATCAAGACATGCTGGAAGGTGGAAGCGGCAGAACCCAGGGTGGTTGGCTTCGCCAGTATACACCATTGAACCCCTCGGGAGGAGTGGGAAGCAAGTCCCACAAGAAGGGCTAGAACTCCCCAGAAAACCCAAGGAGCTAAGTGACATGGCAGAGGCTAGTACTGATGAGGCTGCCAGGCAGCTTGCGGAAGACCAGGCTTCAAGAACCTTAGAACAACCTAAAGAAGAACGAGTCAAGATATCGGAAGACAGTCTACTATCACCAAAGAGCCACTCTGAGAGAGAGGACAGTGAAAGCAAGAAAAGTGAATGCAATATGTCTAGCGCAAAAGGCCTGCTGCCTCCACCAGTACCTCCAACTGGTAGTGGTAATAATCAGCCAGGAAAGAAACCTAAGATAAAGTTACCACTACCTGTAAAGTTTAGCGGAAAGGGAGATGACCTCAAACTTAAAGCATTTAAGCGATAGAGAACCGCGATACGCCAGTACCTGCTCACACAGGAAATCAAGACATCCAGGAAGGAAACAGTACACTATGTTGTAGTGTTCTATGAGGAAGCTACCTGGGAGGTATGCCATCTACGCATAGACGAATACGATAATGAAGACTATATCAGTGGACATATAGTACTGGAATACCTCCAGAAAAGATTCCAGTCAAGCCAAAATTGAGAAGAACTATTCAAAGCCTTCAACAATATTCAGCAAGTATGAAATGGCAGAATAGAAAGGATTACTAAGATAGTGATAAAACCTCTGATATATAGAGGACAAATGCCTGAATTCATGGTCAATAACCATATGATAGAACGAAGATTCTATGACACCATGGGTACTCAACTTAGACAAGTTGTAGAACCAGCAGGTTGGGAAGACAATGAGATAGATGACATCATCACAAATCTATATGTACTGGAAGACGGATCTCTTGGCTCAAAAAAATGTTTGATCTAATCTGAGGATCTGAGACATCTATATGTACTGGAAGACGGATCTCTTGGCTCAAAAAAATGTTTGATCTAATCTGAGGATCTGAGACATTTCCCTGTACTGGACAACGGTTGCCGTCCGCTGGACCACCCCATCCCGTTCCTCAACCCTTCAAAAATTGAGGAGAGGAACGCCAGCAAGAAGAAAAATAAAACCGCGATAGCGGCAGCCATCAATGCAAAATAATTAAGAAAAGATGAAAGAAAGAAAAGAATGAAAGGAGAGATAGATAAAGGAAAGAAGCAGATATAAAAATAGATAGAAGAAAGGAAAGGAAAATTAAGAGGAAAGAAAGAAACAAAAAGTAAAACAAAGAAAGAAAAGAAGGAATCAATCGGGGTTGCTTGGCAACCATCCCTACAAACCATCAAGCTTTAGTAATTTTATGGACAAAATCCATGAAACTGGAAATCAAACCAAGAGGGAAAATTAGGAATCGAGGAAAGAGTGTAAAAAATAATACCAGAAGTAGGCAGTAGAGGAGACTCAGAATTAATCCTCAAATCTCGTTTTCTGAAAAACCCGACTGTATCAAATCAATCTCACAAATGTAAAACCGCCAAGAAATCTCTCGCAGTCTTGGCACTACCACCAGTGCTGGCATATTATTACTTTTTCCCCCCTCCTCCTCTTTCTTCCCCGCTCAACCACCTCGGTCCGCTTGAGCTCAATTTCTTTTATTCTTTTCAACTTATTTTCTTTTGAAATCAGAAAGCGACTATATCAGCAATTATTAAACAAGCTTTCCTCCAAAATCCCCCGTATCCAGTAGGATTACTGATTGCTAACGATGGTTCCAGCAAATATGTTAGCGGCTCGGCACCGATGCGGACAGTGCCGGGTCGAGAAGCTACTAAATGCCTTTGATATCAATTCCAATGGCCGTCGGATGAGATCATGTAAACAATGCCTGGTACGTTCTCGCTGAAAGATTTATTACTTCCAAGTTGCAACTGTATATTCTAACTAATTATGTTTAAACAACAGGAAAGGAGGAGAGTAGCACGGCTGGCCGCAGGACCTCAAGTACCGGCAACTCCTCCGGTACCCGCCGTATTTCTCCCACCCCCTTTTCCCCCCGCACCTCAAACACCTCAAGCACCGAGTGTACTCCAAGTACTACAAGCACCGTCAGCCCCCAGTTCTCCTCCCAATGCCCAGTATGGTGTACCAGCTCCCCCTGTGCTCTCCCTTCTTCGTACCCCTTTGCTTGAGCCATCAAACGTTATACCTCATCCACAATACCTGTTTCCTGCGGAACTCCCCCCAGCACCAGTTGACTACTCTCCTCCCGCAACATGGCGACCGGTATCACCGGTACGAATGCCGGCCCAGGTAAGTGCTCTGCCCCCGAACCCCTTTGCTGCTGCTTTTGTTCCCCAATCTACACAACCACTCCAGCAAGAACATGCTGCAGATAACAGTCTTAGGAATCGGAGATGTCTCTTGTGCCGGCAGGAGAAAGCTCTCGGTGAGTTTGAAGATGATACGGGTATAATTTTGCGAAGCTGTTGCCAAGATTGTTTGGTGAGTAACAAGTTCAAATTAAGCAAATTTGGTGGTTTACGCCAAGCAATTACTAATAGAATACGATTAGGCTACATTGAGAAATAGAAGACACCAAGCACACCCAGAACAACGCCCAGCTGCTCCAAACTATGTAATGGAACATATCTCTGGAGCGCTCGCCCTGCAGACTAGAGTGTTCCATGCATTTTTGGAGAAGCGGGCACATTGGACCCCGCACAGTCTGGGTCGGATGGATGTTGTATGCAGAGGCTGCAACGCCCTGCACTGGGGTGCTGAGAAGTCAAGAAAAAGACCCAACCAAGTACCAGGTACTTTTGAGTCCTGCTGCAAGGGAGGGGATGCTGTGGTTGAGAAAATGCGGCCACTACCAGAACCCCTCCATACCTTGATGACGGGAATGGAACCGGCATCAAGAAGCTTTAGGGAGGGGCTGAGGCACTGGAATAGCCAGTTTGCATTCACTTCCATCAGCTACAATATGGATGATCGCCCAACCGCGATTGGACAAGGTTTCCATCTTTTCCAAGTTCATGGTGCGATCTACCATCATCAAGGCCCACTGGTTCCACCCAGTGGTGCTGATGCCCGATATTCACAGGTCTACCTCCATGATCCGGCCCATGCGGCCCAAGTGCGATCCGCTAGAGCTCTGGATTTAGATGGGGCCTTGATCAACTCACTGACTGGGATGTTGCAGGAGACTTGCCCTTTCATCCGGCTGTATCATACAGCCAAAGAGAGATTGTCAGAGATCTCTGAGGATGAGCAAGACTTCCGCATCATCCTGAATCCACAGCTGAGTCTGATTGTAGAGTCCGGGGCAGACATGAGAAGGGAGAACCTTCCAACGGCGGATGAAGTCTCCATGATTCTGCCGGAGGAATATGGTGATGGTGGATTCAGGGACATTGTTTTGGCAGAGCGATCCAACGGAGTAGTACCTAATAGAGGGTTCTCCATCATCAATCCCAATCATGCCTCCTATCTGCCTCTCCATTATGTTCTCCTATTTCCCTATGGTGAACCAGGGTGGCATTGGGGACGAAGGCTCAACCTGGCTGGTAACAATCGTGTCAAGGACAGGTTATCCCAGAGAGCCTTCTACCGCTTCCGCCTCCATACTAGGACAGATGAGCCATCCACTATTCTTCGAGCCCAGAGGTTACTGCAGCAATTGGTAGTTGATGCTTGGGCGATCTCAGATCAGAACAAGCTCAACTGGCTACGGTCAAATCAGGCTCGCTTGCGGACTGATTTGTACAATGGGCTACAGGATGCGATGAGCGCAGATGACGTCAATTTTGCTGAGGTCGGAAGAAGGATTATCCTGCCATCCACGTTCACCGGAGGAGATAGATTTATGCAGCAGCTCTACCAGGACAGCATGGCTCTGGTGCGCCACTTTGGCAAACCATCTCTGTTCATCACCTTCACTGCCAATCCCAAATGGTCTGAGATTGTTATGGAGTTGTTACCAGGGCAGACAGCTGCGGATCGTCCAGATCTCGTAGCTAGAGTTTTCCATCTCAAGGTACGGGATCTATTAGATCAAATTAGAAAGAAACAAATCTTTGGGCATTGCCAGGGCTGGGTATGGACCATCGAGTACCAGAAGCGAGGCCTCCCTCACCTCCATCTTCTGCTCTTCTTGAAGACCACTCCTGAGTTCCTGACGGCTGCATACATTGACCGTTTTATATCTGCTGAGCTCCCTACCGAGGATGATGAGATGGGACAGCAGTTGCGGGCAATTATCCAGAGCACTATGCTCCACACTCAATGTGTTGGAGGTAATGGGCATGCCCTCTGCATGAAAGATTTGAACCCCCTTTTTGCCCCCACCTGTCATAAGGGATATCCCCGTGAATTTCAGGAGGAGACAATCATCCAAGCGAACGGATATCCCCTCTATCGGAGGCGGAATAGTGGTCAATCCTTTACCGTTCGCGCTCGAGGATCAGCGGGTACAGTGATGGTTCCGGTGGACAATAGGAGGGTCGTCCCCTATAGCCCCTATCTCTCTTTGAGGTATAATGCTCACATTAATGTTGAAGTATGCGGGTCGGTACAATCTGTAAAGTACATTCACAAGTACATTTACAAGGGGGGCGACCGGGTCACAGTCACTGTGGACTCAGAGATTGATGAGATCAAGCGTTACCTCCATGGAAGGTACATTGGACCAACTGAGGCCGTGTGGCGTTTGTTTGAATTCGATACTCACAAGGAGTACCCTCCAGTGAAGCACTTGGCTCTGCATTTGGAAGGCCAGCAGCCCGTCTACTTCAAAGGCCTTGAAGATCCTGCGAGGATACGGGAGCTGATCGAGTCTTCCTTATCAACACTGATTGGATTCTTTGACTACAATCAGAAGAATGAGGATGGGCGGCAGTACTTGTACCATGAGTTCCCAGAGCATTTTGTCTACGAGCGAAAGCTGGGTTGGAAAAGGAGGCAACAGGGATTCTCTATTGGACGCATGTACTCTGCAAGTCCATTCATGGGTGAGAGATATTATCTCCGCATGCTATTGACTGTCGTACGGGGTCCTATGGGCTTTGAACATTTACGCACGGTTGATGGTACTGTGTTCCCAACATTTAAGGGGGCCTGCATCGCATTGAATCTATTGGAAGATGACGGGGAGTGGGTGGCTATGTTCAGAGAAGGGGCGGAGTTCTTGACTGGTAGGGCACTGCGACATCTGTTCGCTTTGGCACTCCAGTACACTACTATTACCGACCCGAATCTGATTTGGGAAACATTCGGTGATAGTATGTGTGACGATCTTCCAAACCTGATCACCAGTGGCAGGTCACCACAACCCGCGGGCATGGAGATATTTGAGGGTGAGCTACACCTCGACTATGGTCTGTACCTCATTCAGCAAGATTTGCTTGAATTTGGTAGAACCTTGGTCGAGTTTGGGTTACCGATACCGGTACTTAATTGGACTGGGGGTGTACCCATCTTGGCCAACCCAGGCTTGGAGGGAGAGAACTACTATGATGCTGCACAGGAGCAGGAAGCCTATGCGACGATGCGGGATAAGCTAAATCCTGAGCAGGTTTCCTGCTTTGAGGAGATAGTGAGTGCCGTGGAGCATCAGGAACCTAATCCGCGTCTACATCGGAGTTCGGTTTTCTTTCTTCAAGGGCCAGCTGGGACGGGTAAGACTTTCCTCTATAATTGCTTATGCAGTTACTTTCGGGCTAGGGGAAAAGTTGTCCTTTGTGTTGCATCCTCCGGGATTGCAGCCCAATTGTTACCTGGGGGTCGAACAGCTCACTCCAGATTTAAGATTCCATTATCCACTTCCTTTAGTGGATGCAATATAAATAGCAATTCACCTCTAGCACAATTGATCAGACGTACTTCATTGATCATTTGGGATGAGGTGCCAATGCAACATAAAACCTGCTTTGAGGCGGTGAGTTGGACACTGAACGATATCTGTCCAGTAGGTGACCGCTCGCTGTTTGGTGGAATCACTACCGTCTTAGGTGGTGATTTTGCGCAAATCTTACCGGTGGTTCGGAGAGGTTCAAGGCAGGCAACAGTGCAAGCTTCTCTTAGACACAGTTCTATTTGGAGTTCTCTGCACATATTGAGGCTAAAGACAACTATGCGGATTGCAGCCAACGATTCCAATCAGGTCTTCATCGACTTTCTCAAAAGTATAGTGATCGACCATTCCATGCATGGTAGATTGGAATTGCCAGCCTATATCCGTAGAGTAGCAACTGTGGATGAACTTTGTGAGCAACTCTACCCACAGGCACTGTTGAATGAGGCGGTCACGTCTCACGGTACTCTCATTGGAAGAGCTATTTTGGCCTTCAAGAATGATACCGTGAATGACTTCAATGACCTGCTTCTCAATAGGATGCCGGGTGCAGAACATTGCTTTGAAGCTGCCAACAAGGTAGAACTAAGTGATGAAGCTGCTGCTGCAGAGCCCTATGCACTGGAGTACTTGCAAAGTATCAACTTGGCCTCAATAGCTCCTTCATGTCTCAAGCTCAAAATTGGAGTACCACTAATCCTCATCCGGAATCTGAGTCCGAAGAATGGGATGTGTAATGGGACTAGATTAAGATTGTTAGGAATAGCTCGCAATTGTCTGCAGGTTGCGATACTGGGTGGCAAATGGGATGGTGAGATTCGCCTTCTGCCGCGGATAAAGCTCACAACCAGTGATGAAGATCTGCCTTTCATCCTTGAAAGAAAACAGTTCCCAGTCCGGTTGTGCTTTGCCATGACAGTGAATAAATCCCAGGGACAGAGTCTTGAGAAGGTTGGAGTGGATCTCCGCTCTGATGCCTTTACACATGGTCAGCTTTATGTTGCCTTGTCAAGGGTAACCTCTCTGGATGGTCTTACACTATTGCCATCCAGTAATAGTTCTAACAGCACAGCAAATGTGGTGTTCCCAGAGGTGCTGCAAGGATTATATGAAAGTAAGTTTTCCTATTCCTTCTTGCTTTTTCTTGATACTGACTTGGAATTTTGATAGTGATATAACCCAGCGGTAGTACTCTTCCTGGTACCTAATGATGATCACCTTAGATCTGAAGGTAGAATTGGGGTTGGAATTCCTACCGAGGGCTCTTTATGCTACACCTTATGATGATATTATATCTGAAGGTATCAAGTACATTTGGTGATAATTCTACACCTTATGATCTAAGTTCTAAAGGTACTTAGAATCTGAACCTGGTACTGATAGCAGCTGGTTAACTCTTCTATACCTTATGATGATACTCTTTCTGAAGGTTTTAATATTTTCTTTATATTTTTTCTTACTTTTTCATTTTTTCATTTTTAAATTGCCATCCTTCTCCTGTCTCCTTCCATTCATCTCTCCTCTATGTCCTACTGTTATTTGCAATTTATTATCCCTTTACTTGTACTATATTGTGCTTTTTTTTTTTTTCAAATTTTTTCTACAAGCCCTATACCCTAAAACCTATTTTTCTTAGAATACCACATTTTTGATTCTCCACCTCCATATTCCTATACGTCTCAACCGTGGGTGAGAGGGCTGCTAGTCTATATGTACTGGAAGACGGATCTCTTGGCTCAAAAAAATGTTTGATCTAATCTGAGGATCTGAGACATTTCCCTGTACTGGACAACGGTTGCCGTCCGCTGGACCACCCCATCCCGTTCCTCAACCCTTCAAAAATTGAGGAGAGGAACGCCAGCAAGAAGAAAAATAAAACCGCGATAGCGGCAGCCATCAATGCAAAATAATTAAGAAAAGATGAAAGAAAGAAAAGAATGAAAGGAGAGATAGATAAAGGAAAGAAGCAGATATAAAAATAGATAGAAGAAAGGAAAGGAAAATTAAGAGGAAAGAAAGAAACAAAAAGTAAAACAAAGAAAGAAAAGAAGGAATCAATCGGGGTTGCTTGGCAACCATCCCTACAAACCATCAAGCTTTAGTAATTTTATGGACAAAATCCATGAAACTGGAAATCAAACCAAGAGGGAAAATTAGGAATCGAGGAAAGAGTGTAAAAAATAATACCAGAAGTAGGCAGTAGAGGAGACTCAGAATTAATCCTCAAATCTCGTTTTCTGAAAAACCCGACTGTATCAAATCAATCTCACAAATGTAAAACCGCCAAGAAATCTCTCGCAGTCTTGGCACTACCACCAGTGCTGGCATATTATTACTTTTTCCCCCCTCCTCCTCTTTCTTCCCCGCTCAACCACCTCGGTCCGCTTGAGCTCAATTTCTTTTATTCTTTTCAACTTATTTTCTTTTGAAATCAGAAAGCGACTATATCAGCAATTATTAAACAAGCTTTCCTCCAAAATCCCCCGTATCCAGTAGGATTACTGATTGCTAACGATGGTTCCAGCAAATATGTTAGCGGCTCGGCACCGATGCGGACAGTGCCGGGTCGAGAAGCTACTAAATGCCTTTGATATCAATTCCAATGGCCGTCGGATGAGATCATGTAAACAATGCCTGGTACGTTCTCGCTGAAAGATTTATTACTTCCAAGTTGCAACTGTATATTCTAACTAATTATGTTTAAACAACAGGAAAGGAGGAGAGTAGCACGGCTGGCCGCAGGACCTCAAGTACCGGCAACTCCTCCGGTACCCGCCGTATTTCTCCCACCCCCTTTTCCCCCCGCACCTCAAACACCTCAAGCACCGAGTGTACTCCAAGTACTACAAGCACCGTCAGCCCCCAGTTCTCCTCCCAATGCCCAGTATGGTGTACCAGCTCCCCCTGTGCTCTCCCTTCTTCGTACCCCTTTGCTTGAGCCATCAAACGTTATACCTCATCCACAATACCTGTTTCCTGCGGAACTCCCCCCAGCACCAGTTGACTACTCTCCTCCCGCAACATGGCGACCGGTATCACCGGTACGAATGCCGGCCCAGGTAAGTGCTCTGCCCCCGAACCCCTTTGCTGCTGCTTTTGTTCCCCAATCTACACAACCACTCCAGCAAGAACATGCTGCAGATAACAGTCTTAGGAATCGGAGATGTCTCTTGTGCCGGCAGGAGAAAGCTCTCGGTGAGTTTGAAGATGATACGGGTATAATTTTGCGAAGCTGTTGCCAAGATTGTTTGGTGAGTAACAAGTTCAAATTAAGCAAATTTGGTGGTTTACGCCAAGCAATTACTAATAGAATACGATTAGGCTACATTGAGAAATAGAAGACACCAAGCACACCCAGAACAACGCCCAGCTGCTCCAAACTATGTAATGGAACATATCTCTGGAGCGCTCGCCCTGCAGACTAGAGTGTTCCATGCATTTTTGGAGAAGCGGGCACATTGGACCCCGCACAGTCTGGGTCGGATGGATGTTGTATGCAGAGGCTGCAACGCCCTGCACTGGGGTGCTGAGAAGTCAAGAAAAAGACCCAACCAAGTACCAGGTACTTTTGAGTCCTGCTGCAAGGGAGGGGATGCTGTGGTTGAGAAAATGCGGCCACTACCAGAACCCCTCCATACCTTGATGACGGGAATGGAACCGGCATCAAGAAGCTTTAGGGAGGGGCTGAGGCACTGGAATAGCCAGTTTGCATTCACTTCCATCAGCTACAATATGGATGATCGCCCAACCGCGATTGGACAAGGTTTCCATCTTTTCCAAGTTCATGGTGCGATCTACCATCATCAAGGCCCACTGGTTCCACCCAGTGGTGCTGATGCCCGATATTCACAGGTCTACCTCCATGATCCGGCCCATGCGGCCCAAGTGCGATCCGCTAGAGCTCTGGATTTAGATGGGGCCTTGATCAACTCACTGACTGGGATGTTGCAGGAGACTTGCCCTTTCATCCGGCTGTATCATACAGCCAAAGAGAGATTGTCAGAGATCTCTGAGGATGAGCAAGACTTCCGCATCATCCTGAATCCACAGCTGAGTCTGATTGTAGAGTCCGGGGCAGACATGAGAAGGGAGAACCTTCCAACGGCGGATGAAGTCTCCATGATTCTGCCGGAGGAATATGGTGATGGTGGATTCAGGGACATTGTTTTGGCAGAGCGATCCAACGGAGTAGTACCTAATAGAGGGTTCTCCATCATCAATCCCAATCATGCCTCCTATCTGCCTCTCCATTATGTTCTCCTATTTCCCTATGGTGAACCAGGGTGGCATTGGGGACGAAGGCTCAACCTGGCTGGTAACAATCGTGTCAAGGACAGGTTATCCCAGAGAGCCTTCTACCGCTTCCGCCTCCATACTAGGACAGATGAGCCATCCACTATTCTTCGAGCCCAGAGGTTACTGCAGCAATTGGTAGTTGATGCTTGGGCGATCTCAGATCAGAACAAGCTCAACTGGCTACGGTCAAATCAGGCTCGCTTGCGGACTGATTTGTACAATGGGCTACAGGATGCGATGAGCGCAGATGACGTCAATTTTGCTGAGGTCGGAAGAAGGATTATCCTGCCATCCACGTTCACCGGAGGAGATAGATTTATGCAGCAGCTCTACCAGGACAGCATGGCTCTGGTGCGCCACTTTGGCAAACCATCTCTGTTCATCACCTTCACTGCCAATCCCAAATGGTCTGAGATTGTTATGGAGTTGTTACCAGGGCAGACAGCTGCGGATCGTCCAGATCTCGTAGCTAGAGTTTTCCATCTCAAGGTACGGGATCTATTAGATCAAATTAGAAAGAAACAAATCTTTGGGCATTGCCAGGGCTGGGTATGGACCATCGAGTACCAGAAGCGAGGCCTCCCTCACCTCCATCTTCTGCTCTTCTTGAAGACCACTCCTGAGTTCCTGACGGCTGCATACATTGACCGTTTTATATCTGCTGAGCTCCCTACCGAGGATGATGAGATGGGACAGCAGTTGCGGGCAATTATCCAGAGCACTATGCTCCACACTCAATGTGTTGGAGGTAATGGGCATGCCCTCTGCATGAAAGATTTGAACCCCCTTTTTGCCCCCACCTGTCATAAGGGATATCCCCGTGAATTTCAGGAGGAGACAATCATCCAAGCGAACGGATATCCCCTCTATCGGAGGCGGAATAGTGGTCAATCCTTTACCGTTCGCGCTCGAGGATCAGCGGGTACAGTGATGGTTCCGGTGGACAATAGGAGGGTCGTCCCCTATAGCCCCTATCTCTCTTTGAGGTATAATGCTCACATTAATGTTGAAGTATGCGGGTCGGTACAATCTGTAAAGTACATTCACAAGTACATTTACAAGGGGGGCGACCGGGTCACAGTCACTGTGGACTCAGAGATTGATGAGATCAAGCGTTACCTCCATGGAAGGTACATTGGACCAACTGAGGCCGTGTGGCGTTTGTTTGAATTCGATACTCACAAGGAGTACCCTCCAGTGAAGCACTTGGCTCTGCATTTGGAAGGCCAGCAGCCCGTCTACTTCAAAGGCCTTGAAGATCCTGCGAGGATACGGGAGCTGATCGAGTCTTCCTTATCAACACTGATTGGATTCTTTGACTACAATCAGAAGAATGAGGATGGGCGGCAGTACTTGTACCATGAGTTCCCAGAGCATTTTGTCTACGAGCGAAAGCTGGGTTGGAAAAGGAGGCAACAGGGATTCTCTATTGGACGCATGTACTCTGCAAGTCCATTCATGGGTGAGAGATATTATCTCCGCATGCTATTGACTGTCGTACGGGGTCCTATGGGCTTTGAACATTTACGCACGGTTGATGGTACTGTGTTCCCAACATTTAAGGGGGCCTGCATCGCATTGAATCTATTGGAAGATGACGGGGAGTGGGTGGCTATGTTCAGAGAAGGGGCGGAGTTCTTGACTGGTAGGGCACTGCGACATCTGTTCGCTTTGGCACTCCAGTACACTACTATTACCGACCCGAATCTGATTTGGGAAACATTCGGTGATAGTATGTGTGACGATCTTCCAAACCTGATCACCAGTGGCAGGTCACCACAACCCGCGGGCATGGAGATATTTGAGGGTGAGCTACACCTCGACTATGGTCTGTACCTCATTCAGCAAGATTTGCTTGAATTTGGTAGAACCTTGGTCGAGTTTGGGTTACCGATACCGGTACTTAATTGGACTGGGGGTGTACCCATCTTGGCCAACCCAGGCTTGGAGGGAGAGAACTACTATGATGCTGCACAGGAGCAGGAAGCCTATGCGACGATGCGGGATAAGCTAAATCCTGAGCAGGTTTCCTGCTTTGAGGAGATAGTGAGTGCCGTGGAGCATCAGGAACCTAATCCGCGTCTACATCGGAGTTCGGTTTTCTTTCTTCAAGGGCCAGCTGGGACGGGTAAGACTTTCCTCTATAATTGCTTATGCAGTTACTTTCGGGCTAGGGGAAAAGTTGTCCTTTGTGTTGCATCCTCCGGGATTGCAGCCCAATTGTTACCTGGGGGTCGAACAGCTCACTCCAGATTTAAGATTCCATTATCCACTTCCTTTAGTGGATGCAATATAAATAGCAATTCACCTCTAGCACAATTGATCAGACGTACTTCATTGATCATTTGGGATGAGGTGCCAATGCAACATAAAACCTGCTTTGAGGCGGTGAGTTGGACACTGAACGATATCTGTCCAGTAGGTGACCGCTCGCTGTTTGGTGGAATCACTACCGTCTTAGGTGGTGATTTTGCGCAAATCTTACCGGTGGTTCGGAGAGGTTCAAGGCAGGCAACAGTGCAAGCTTCTCTTAGACACAGTTCTATTTGGAGTTCTCTGCACATATTGAGGCTAAAGACAACTATGCGGATTGCAGCCAACGATTCCAATCAGGTCTTCATCGACTTTCTCAAAAGTATAGTGATCGACCATTCCATGCATGGTAGATTGGAATTGCCAGCCTATATCCGTAGAGTAGCAACTGTGGATGAACTTTGTGAGCAACTCTACCCACAGGCACTGTTGAATGAGGCGGTCACGTCTCACGGTACTCTCATTGGAAGAGCTATTTTGGCCTTCAAGAATGATACCGTGAATGACTTCAATGACCTGCTTCTCAATAGGATGCCGGGTGCAGAACATTGCTTTGAAGCTGCCAACAAGGTAGAACTAAGTGATGAAGCTGCTGCTGCAGAGCCCTATGCACTGGAGTACTTGCAAAGTATCAACTTGGCCTCAATAGCTCCTTCATGTCTCAAGCTCAAAATTGGAGTACCACTAATCCTCATCCGGAATCTGAGTCCGAAGAATGGGATGTGTAATGGGACTAGATTAAGATTGTTAGGAATAGCTCGCAATTGTCTGCAGGTTGCGATACTGGGTGGCAAATGGGATGGTGAGATTCGCCTTCTGCCGCGGATAAAGCTCACAACCAGTGATGAAGATCTGCCTTTCATCCTTGAAAGAAAACAGTTCCCAGTCCGGTTGTGCTTTGCCATGACAGTGAATAAATCCCAGGGACAGAGTCTTGAGAAGGTTGGAGTGGATCTCCGCTCTGATGCCTTTACACATGGTCAGCTTTATGTTGCCTTGTCAAGGGTAACCTCTCTGGATGGTCTTACACTATTGCCATCCAGTAATAGTTCTAACAGCACAGCAAATGTGGTGTTCCCAGAGGTGCTGCAAGGATTATATGAAAGTAAGTTTTCCTATTCCTTCTTGCTTTTTCTTGATACTGACTTGGAATTTTGATAGTGATATAACCCAGCGGTAGTACTCTTCCTGGTACCTAATGATGATCACCTTAGATCTGAAGGTAGAATTGGGGTTGGAATTCCTACCGAGGGCTCTTTATGCTACACCTTATGATGATATTATATCTGAAGGTATCAAGTACATTTGGTGATAATTCTACACCTTATGATCTAAGTTCTAAAGGTACTTAGAATCTGAACCTGGTACTGATAGCAGCTGGTTAACTCTTCTATACCTTATGATGATACTCTTTCTGAAGGTTTTAATATTTTCTTTATATTTTTTCTTACTTTTTCATTTTTTCATTTTTAAATTGCCATCCTTCTCCTGTCTCCTTCCATTCATCTCTCCTCTATGTCCTACTGTTATTTGCAATTTATTATCCCTTTACTTGTACTATATTGTGCTTTTTTTTTTTTTCAAATTTTTTCTACAAGCCCTATACCCTAAAACCTATTTTTCTTAGAATACCACATTTTTGATTCTCCACCTCCATATTCCTATACGTCTCAACCGTGGGTGAGAGGGCTGCTAGTAGAGAATACTAGGATGCCATCCTGTGTGAGACTGGCGCTTATGGCAAGATAAGTACAGCAAACAGAGACAGAAAACTGCAAGAGAAGCAACGCCAACAGGAAAGGAAGACAAAACCAACCCAGAAGAGAATCCCCCAGAATACCCAACAGAAATGAAAGGGTAATGGAGAATGCTATAAATGTGGAGAGAAAGGACGCATGGCACAAGATTGCTCCACCAAACAACAGATTAAGATGGAAACTTTAGAAAAACTAGTAGAGGTACAGTAGTCTGAGGAGGTAGAAATCAACTCAGCCAATGTAGAGACTGAGGTTGAGTGCTATCAAAACCTCTCAGCCCCTGTTCAACATCCCGACTGTGGTCTGGAAGGAACCATCTTGATAAATGGCATATGCGCCAGGGTGTTGTTTGACATAGGTGCAGTGGGCGAAAACGTTATTAGCAACACCTTTGTCACAACTGACGGTATCCCCACACATCTGATGAAAACACCAGTTACTTTGAACATGGCCACAAAAGGATCATGTTCGACAAGTCCTAACACTTGTGAAGTAAACATCCAACTTGGTTCGACTAAGCTACAGAACCAAAAGATGATGGTTGGCAATTTGGCACAATATGATGCACTAATAGGGAGGCCTTTCCTGACCCAGTATAGGGCTATTATCCAATATGGTAAAGCAGTGATTGAACTCCATGAGAAAAAGGTCCAAGTGCTGTACAAGCTGACAAGTGCGGAGTTCAGAGTGGCAATTTGCGAAACCGAATAGGAGGAAATCCTAACTGAGTTTGCAGATGTATTCTCAAAGAAGGTTCCAGAGACCTTACCGCCTCTCAGACAATGGAACCACCACATTCGCCTAAAGATACAACAGATCTGCAAAACCAACCAATATACACTATACCTAAAGCATACAAAGGAAAACTCTGCGACTGCATAAATGAGAACTTAAGGACTAGAGTTATCTACCGGACCGAGTCCCCAAGGGGAGCGTCTATGTTTGTTCAGGGAAAATCCAATGGGAGGATCAGGCCACTAGTGGCCTTGAAACTAGGAAATAATAATACAGTTATGGATAGCTTGTCGATCTTAAATTAGACACAGATCCTAAATACAGTGAAAAGGACAAAATTCCAAAAGAAGATAGACCTTAGTAATGCCTACTTCCAGACCCTAGTTGAACCAGGAAGTGAGAAGTTCAATACCTTCAAAACCCCTTTTGGCGGATTGCAAGCAAGGTCATATTGCAAGGTGACATGAATGCACCCTTTACCTTTATGAGTATAATGGAGGACCTACTCAGTGACTTTTTACACGACTTTGTGTAGGTGTATATTGACAATATCCTCATTTATTCTAACACAGAAATGGAGCATGTACAATATACCAGAAGGGTATATGAGTGATTGTGGTAGGCAAAGTTTTATGCCAGCAAAAGGAAGTCAACCCTATTTGCAAAATCACTGGAAGTACTGGGACATGTTATAGACGATGAAGGGATTTACGCCTCAAGTGGAAAGCTAGCTTCTATTAGGAAATGGGCTACACCAAGAAACTAGAAGGAAATGTAGCGATCCCAGGGCCTGATAAACTGTATTGCGCAATTTCTACCATACTATGCTGCTATCATGGCACCTCTTACCGATCTGACAGGAAAGGTGGAATTTTGTCTGCACAGACATACACGATAAACCATTATCCAACATCATAGAACTGATCAAACAAGTGCTGGTGATCAGACCGATAAATTATAACTCAAAAGAACCTATATGGCTGATAACCAATGCCTCGGATATTGGGGTTGGGGCATAGGTTGGCAAGGGGTCAACATATGAAACAGTCCGCCCTGCAGCCCTCCAGTGCTGAAAGTTCACAAATTCACAGGTCAACTATGGCACTACAGAGACGGAGGCACTGGTGGTGATCGATGTGCTCCTAGCTTTCAACCATATACTTGTGGGTTCTAGTTTTACAATTATAACAGACTATTAGCCCCTGGTAAATATGAAGACGGACAGGATCGCTGGCCAATGGAGGACTGGCTGGATAAGTAAACTAAGAAAATAGGATGCAAAGGTGATGTACAGTCCAGGATTAACAAACTATTTTGCAGATGCACTCTTCCGCATTTATGAAGACTCTGATGACCAGACTTTACTATTCGTACTTGATCACACCCTTGAGGATAATGATATCTCTGACACCACCTCCAATGAAAGCCCTTCTATAGCAATGACCTTACTAGCTCAGAAATCCTTCCCTACCTCCCCAGCAAGCTCCGTGTATTTCTGGGAACCCCAGATTTGCCCCCAACCTGAGGTAGGGGAAGACGAACTCGCCTCCAGGAGCAGTACCAGGTATGGTTCTGAATGGGATGAGCCAATATCCCAGGCAGTGGCAGCACCATCTGATGCACTAACACAACCACCAGTAACTCTCCTAAGTCCTCAGCTATAACAACACCTTCCTATCCCAGTGATAGAAACCCACAGGGCGATCGCTCCTTCGAGCCTACCAGGACTACACATAGCGGAACTCTTATATGGAGGCTCACTTAATGTCTACAACAATAAACCAATTATATCAGTCATATCTCTCCTGATAGATGCCTAGCACCGCTCCCTCTATGATATTCTGGAAGAAGAAGAAAACATGGGATAGACCCCAACCAGAGCACAATAGATTGAAGATGAATAGGATGTTATCGATACATCTTGTGGGATGTAGAGCATTTTCTGACAACTGATGGTATCTGGATACCGACACGAACCAATCTACTCCCATGTTATAAGGCACGCTAGACAAGAAGACCTAGAAGGAGCCTACATAGCAGATGGAATGCTGTACATGAGTACTTGTTATGGTGAAAAATGCCTCTTAATTCCCAAAGGGCAAGTGTACAATGGGAAAGCCCTATGAGAATATGTCTTGTATGAGATACATAGCAAAGGACACTACAGTGCAGAACGAAACCTCCGATATGCAACCAAATGCATCTACTCTCCTGAGATGAGGAAGGACTTCTGCGATTATGTGAAGCAATTTAACACCTGCCAGACGAACAAGAAACCAATCAACAGACTAGAAGGAAGGACCCAAACACTTGACCTAGCTTCTGAGGTATTCGCATTGATTGCTATTGATTTTGTAGGACCTTTCAACAAGTCAAATGGATTTGACCTTGTCCTAGTAGTAGTGGATCGATTAAGCAGCTATGTGTGGCTTATACCTACCAATACTACAGTCATGGCAGAAGGAACAATAAAGCTCTTGGAACGAGACATCTTTATCCTCACAGCTACCCCCTATCGGTGATCAGCGATACTGACCCTTGTTGCGAATCTAACAGGTGGAAGCAGACATGCAAATCTCTTGAAAGCGAACACATCAAAGCAGTGACTAACCACTATGAAACCAATGCCCATGTTGAACAAAAGATCCCCAATCTTAAAACCAGTCTAAGGAACATGGTCAACAGACCATAGACAAACTGGGAACCACTTCTTACTACCCTTGCAGCATACCTAACTGCTAGCTTCTCTAAAACCCTCAACATGTCACCATACCAGGCAATGTACAGATGCAACTACCCCCTACTTCCGGTAACCCTCTTTAAGAATTCAGCAGTCCCCACCTTGGATAACTATCTAAACTGACACCAGACTGATTGAAACCTAGCTTTCCAAGCAGTAAAGCAAGCAAGGCACCGAAGTGCAATCATAGTAGCATGATGCAGAAGACCTCACAAACCTATAGCAGTTGGAGAATTGGTTCTAGTGCATGGAGCCCTGTTTGCCTCGACATCTGGGAGAAGTAAGAAGCTGCAACCTTGCTAGCAAGCACTATTCAAAGTGCTAGAATTTGATAAATTTACTGAGAACTACACCAGGAAGATGGATGGCAAAACCTATCAGAAGGACACAGGTGTCTTCCACCCTATCTCAGTAAAATGTTCCTGCCCAAACAATGTTCAAAGATTCCCTGGATGAGCCCATACTTGCTCTACCCTGATCCGGATAAAAGAGAACCCAGAGTGGAAAGTAGAGGAAATCTTGGACTACAGAAAATAATAAAATGATAATGAATTCATAGTGAGGTGGAAAGAATATCCACGAAGTGAAGATAGCTGGGAATCTCTGGAAGGCCTTGAGCACAGCATGGAGCTGGTAAAGGAACAGGGGAAACACAACAAGAAAGAAATGTCACCTAATATACAGCAGATCACGATAGGAATCACAAGGGCCAGCCACAAGATACTAGTCACTAGAGATACCCGATACCTCCCGGTTAGGAGAAGAAGCAAATAAAGGATCAGTGAAGGAAGTCTTCTGGGCAGCTTACTTCAATAGAGAATTCGAACCGACCTATAAGGAGGACAGAGCAATAGAGGACACAGCATACAACCACCATCATTAGAACCTAACACCTCCCCATCCAAAACTATAACGATGTAGAATTATATGGAACTTAGTGTGGAGCAGCACTACCAGCTTGTGGGACTGTTAGTGAACCATGGTACTATCCCATTTTCTGAATATTTCTCTAAAATTTACTGTTCTTGCTGTGAAGAATTTGAAATGGTCCAAGTAGTTTCCAAGGACAATGTCAGAGTATGGGACTACTGTGTCATGCCCTGGTATGAAAGTGGTTTCTTTGTTGAAGTTGCATTCTGTGCTTCTTGTTTATCATCTAATTACATGTTGGGTGATAATTTCCTTGAGCAGGAAGGTTATGGCAAGGAGGATTTCTTTGAGAATTATAATTTTCAGGATTATTAGTTTTGTTTTAGTTAAATGGTTGTTTTGTTTTGGGGAATATAACCAGTACAGGTACTGTGTTATATTTTATGTTTTGCTTTACAGTATCATTTGATACTTGTTATGTTTCAAAGGTATCGCTTGATACTTTGAATGNTAAATATACTTGGTTGAACGGTTACTTCTTTGATCTCCTATTACACCCTGTTCGAAGCCCTCTTTAGCAAGCAGCGCTCATTGAATGTTGACCACGTAGCCATCTGCTCCTATCATACCGCTACGTGACTAGGGCCTGGCCCGAACACGTTACATTTTTTTAACCTCAGCAAGTGGTTAAGAAACCTGCAGGGACCTGGTCTGATCAACCTACGAAAAGTCCAACAGTGAAGCTAGTATCGGGAAGCGGCATAACCACGAAGGGTTCGGCTCCGCCAACACGACGCCATTGAGTCACTGGAGAATCGAAGTGGGAAGCAGGTCCCACGAGAAGGCCTTACCAAGAAAAGGCAACCCAAGAAACTGAAAGGGCCAAAGAGCGAATTCTCGATAGACAAAGCAGGATGACAACTAGCGTGAGACTTGGCCAAGCAGACCTTTAGCAAATCGACTGACGAATTAGCAAAGGCAGCAACTAGCCTTCCTGAGCTATTTCCCCTGAGCCCCAGCAAAGGAAAGGCACCAGCGCAATGACCAAAGAAAGATAGCATACCGGTCAGGACACCTAAGAAGGAAGAAGATGACGAAGAAGCATCAGATCACTCAGTAGTAAGGCAGCCACCAGACGAATTCCCCAGTGACTCTCTAGAAAGCTCCTCAGACAACAGTTCGAGTAACAAAGAGTCCGAACACGAAATGTCCGAAGGTGAATCCCCCGGGGCCAGGCGAACAGGACCTAAAATCAAACTTCCGCTGCCACCCTCGTTCTCGGGTGAAAAGGACGACTTAAAACCTGAAGTATTTGATTGGTGGGTTATAACAACCTCTCAATACCTGGCCCTACACAGAGTGGACAAGACTAAGGAAGGAAGGGGAGCATACTTGGGAAGCTTCTGCACTGGAAAGGCAGAAGAAGCATACCACCAAGCAATGAACCACTATGAGAGTGGGGAAAAAATCCGTGGAACGACTCTGATAAAATACTTGAAAGAGAGATTCCAATCCTCGCGAAACATGGAAGAACTATACAAAAGGTTCAAGGATATCCAGCAAGTACGAAATGGCAAAACAGAAAGAATAACCCTGGTCGCGACGGATCTATTGATATATCATGGACGATTGCCTACCGGGACAGTGTCTCGGTATACGCTACGATAAAGATTGTATGAAGCAATGCATTCCAGACTGCGCCAGGAGGTAGAACCCATGAAGGAGGATGGTGGTTCCTTTGACAAGATAGTCAAGCAGGCCGAACGGAAGGATACTATCCTGTATGAAAGAGGAGTCTACCGAACCCACATACCAAAAGAAAGGAATAGCAAGGGATCACCATCGCGGGATAATACGAAAAAGGATAAATCATAGCGCAAGGATTCAAAGGACAAGAAAGACAAGAAGCAGAAACGACACGAGGAAGGCACATGTTTCGAATGCGGGAAAAAGTGGCACTATGCAAAGGATTGCTATTCCAAAAAAGGAAAAGGAAAGGCCACGAAGCGAGAGGCTAGCACAAACCACATGGAAGCAACCGAATATGACGAGGTGGAAATTAACTCAGTGGAAATAGAAAGCCTCCGAACGCAACCAATGTTGGCAATAAGGCCCCGTGACGTTCTGGAAGGAAGGATTCACATAGAAGGCCATCCAGCAAAGGTACTATTCGACACAGGAACAATCGGCTGCGACATAGTTAGCGCCACCTTTATCTCTACCCATGGCATCCCTACGGAGCCTCTACCNCTTTATGTTTTGTTTGATAGTATTATTTGATACTTGTTATGTTTCAAAGGTGTCGCTTGATACTTTGAATGTTTTATGTTTTGTTTGATAGTATTGTTTGATACTTGTTATATTTCAAAGGTATCACTTGATACTTTGAATGTTTGATGTTTTGTTTTACAGTATCGTTTGATACTTGTTATGTTTCAAAGATATCACTTGATATTTTGAATGGTTTATGTTATCACTCATGCTGGAGATGAGTGAGAACTTGTATTTAAACACCGCTGATTCCATGATGGAAATGGCAGACTTCGACTGACAGTATTCCTAATATACTTGGTTGAATGGTTACTTCTTGATCTCCTATTACACTCCTTCGAAGCCTCCTTTAATCTACACAGCTCTCGCCTCTTGCCAAGCAAGTAGGTCACCTGCTACTATCATACTCAAAGTGTGATTTGCATCCTATGTGTGAACACATTATATATCTTAATTTATTTTTCCAAAATTCTATTTTTGACAGGTTGGGGTAATGATTTCCCATTGATAACCTGTGATACCAAGACAAATTACCAGCATTAGGGTTACCACTACCCCCAAAATTGTTACTTTTTATGTGAAAAGTGAATTGATGTCTAGTCTTCCAGAACTATATTTTTACTTTTATAGTATATTTTTTGCAGTATTTCATTTTAGTTTTGCCTAGTATTTGGCAACCACAAATACTATAGTATTTTTTTGCTAGAGCATTTTTTTTATAAAATAAAATATATAAATAAAATCAGTCTTTTATTAGTAATATTATATCATATTGTTAATCCTTTTATGTTCTTTCAAATAGAAATATTTTTACTTCTTTATATTATATTATATCAGTATTCTTAGAGCCCAATTACAACAATCCTTTTCAATTGTGATTGTACAGAATTATACTATTTCCAATCAATAATTCATATATTTATCACAGAAGCATGCAGGACAATTTCAATCAGATAGATAGTAACAATAACAATATTACTATTAGACTTGATACTAACTTTCTCTTAAATATCGGTACTGTAGTTACAGCTGTAGTGGGAGCACAATCTGAAATTCTAGAATATTGAAACTCTTTACTTATAGGTAATAAATATATTGATAAACTACTTGCCCCTTTAACAAATATAAGATAGGTATTTAAAGTATTGGAAATGTCTCGCAAGGTATTTATTGTACTATATAAATGGCTAGAAGATAGGAGGCTTCTTACTTCAACAAAGTTTTTAAAGGTAGGGGAATGGGTTGCAGTATTTATTTGGACTATTGGACATAATACCTCAAATTAGGATATTCAAGAAAAGTTTCAGTATAGCAGTAATATAGTTAGCTAGTGAGTAAAAGTCCAACAGGCTAATTTACCACTTAATAACGAAACTAATAAAATATAGAATTAATAGATACTTCAATCTTATTTTAAATAGTTTCATAAAGCTATATACAAGCTTTGTTACACTTTTTGTAAATGAATGTCTATATGAAGTGGAAAGGAATAAGAAGTTTTACCCATACTTTAAGCATGCACTTGGGGTAGTTGATGGAACCCATATGTTAACTAATATGCTTGAACAAGATGTTGGACCATTTTGCAACTGCAAGAAACAGATGACCCAAAATGTAATAGTAGCCAGTATATTCAATTCTTGGTTCTGCTATATTTTAGCTAGTTGGGAGAGGTTAGCTTATAACAGAAAAGTATTGAATAATACATTTGATAAGGGGTTTGTTATATTAGAAGAAAAATATAATCTTTGTAATACAAGATATGTATTAAGAAAAGAATACCTGACACCATACTGTACTTGGCAGATTCAAAAGTATCCGGAAATCTTGGCACCAAGACATCTCGAATAAATCCAAGAAAAGCCAATATTAAATGAAGAGAAAATAGTTAAATCTATATAATATGATAATATTATGAATTAAATAAAGATAGATATAAAAGATAAGCAATATATATAATTCATGCCTGAAACTTATTTCCCCCATTTATTGCCATATACCTTACCATAATATCTGGTTGGTAATAAATCCTACGTAACCTCTTGCTTAATAGAACATACCTTTTTTCATTAAAGTCAATAGAGTGAACAACCTAGGTGGAGATGAAACTTGAGTGGTATGTGCACATAAGCAGATAAATCATATATTAAATATTTGGCTGGAAGGCTTGGTGCCAAGATTTCTGGATACTTTTGAATCTGCCAAGTAGAGCTTGCTACTATCTACATGAGTAGTACAGAGCATATAATAGGTATGATTTCTTCTAAATATATTCTTGAATAAAAGCATTTTTCTATTCAAGCTAGATATAATTAATATTAAGTAGCAAAATGATAAATATAAGCTAATTAGATATCTAAATTAAACTTTAAAATAAGAAGAAGCTATTCAATCTAATGTATTCTTAACTGAAAAACTCAATTGAGAGAATGTTTAGTGTACTAAAGTAATAATTTACAATCTTGAAAGCAGTAGTAGATATTATAAATAGTAGTTGAGAGAGGCTATGGTACCTGGTAGAAATTGGTTGAGGTAGTACATAGTAGAAATTGGTTGAGATGTTAAGAAGTTTCACACTATGACTCACATTCAAGTTAGAAGATTTTGTATGACTTAGGATTATGAGTTATTGATAGGTTTGATTAGTTAATAAATTCAAATGACTTACAGTTGTGAGTCAGATGATATTATAACTTTTTCAAATAACTCAGGTTGTAAGTTATAGGTTTTACATATATAACACAGTTAGCATACATAACTATATTATAAGGGTGTCAGATGACTTGTAGCTATGAGTCACAGGGTTAGGACTGCAGGAAGAGCAAGTATAAAAGGGACTGAAGAGACTGAGGAGGATAAGCTCTTCATGCTATTATTTTTGTATCTTCTTACCTATAATTTTACTTTTTATCTACTCATCTAAGCAGCTATATTTTTAGAATACTCTTATGAGTACATTATATAATAGAAGCTTCAAGTACTTCACTATCAATACAATGAACAGAGGAACTAGGGTCTTTGAAATTGAGACTAAGATATTGTCACCTGTGTCTCGGAATACTAACCAGTAGAAAACATTATAGGGGAGTACTGATTTTCAAGTCATATTAAACTTGTAACTGGTACGGGTACTAGGTTGTTTTATGTTTGGTTTTACAGTATCGTTTGATACTTGTATTGTTTCGTGTGCTATCGTTTGATACACACATTGCTTTATGTTTGGTTTCACAGTATCGTTTGATACTTGTATTGTTTCGTGTGCTATCGTTTGATACACACGTTGTTTTATGTTTGGTTTCACAGTATCGTTTGATACTTGTATTGTTTCGTGTGCTATCGGTTGATACACACATTGTTTTATGTTTGGTTTCACAGTATCGTTTGATACTTGTATTGTTTCGTGTGCTATCGGTTGATACACACATTGTTTTATGTTTGGTTTCACAGTATCGTTTGATACTTGTATTGTTTCGTGTGCTATCGGTTGATACACACATTGTTTTATGTTTGGTTTCACAGTATCGTTTGATACTTGTATTGTTTCGTGTGCTATCGGTTGATACACACATTGTTTTATGTTTGGTTTCACAGTATCGTTTGATACTTGTATTGTTTCGTGTGCTATCGGTTGATACACACATTGTTTTATGTTTGGTTTCACAGTATCGTTTGATACTTGTATTGTTTCGTGTGCTATCGGTTGATACACACATTGTTTTATGTTTGGTTTCACAGTATCGTTTGATACTTGTATTGTTTCGTGTGCTATCGGTTGATACACACATTGTTTTATGTTTGGTTTCACAGTATCGTTTGATACTTGTATTGTTTCGTGTGCTATCGGTTGATACACACATTGTTTTATGTTTGGTTTCACAGTATCGTTTGATACTTGTATTGTTTCGTGTGCTATCGGTTGATACACACATTGTTTTATGTTTGGTTTCACAGTATCGTTTGATACTTGTATTGTTTCGTGTGCTATCGGTTGATACACACATTGTTTTATGTTTGGTTTCACAGTATCGTTTGATACTTGTATTGTTTCGTGTGCTATCGGTTGATACACACATTGTTTTATGTTTGGTTTCACAGTATCGTTTGATACTTGTATTGTTTCGTGTGCTATCGGTTGATACACACATTGTTTTATGTTTGGTTTCACAGTATCGTTTGATACTTGTATTGTTTCGTGTGCTATCGGTTGATACACACATTGTTTTATGTTTGGTTTCACAGTATCGTTTGATACTTGTATTGTTTCGTGTGCTATCGGTTGATACACACATTGTTTTATGTTTGGTTTCACAGTATCGTTTGATACTTGTATTGTTTCGTGTGCTATCGGTTGATACACACATTGTTTTATGTTTGGTTTCACAGTATCGTTTGATACTTGTATTGTTTCGTGTGCTATCGGTTGATACACACATTGTTTTATGTTTGGTTTCACAGTATCGTTTGATACTTGTATTGTTTCGTGTGCTATCGGTTGATACACACATTGTTTTATGTTTGGTTTCACAGTATCGTTTGATACTTGTATTGTTTCGTGTGCTATCGGTTGATACACACATTGTTTTATGTTTGGTTTCACAGTATCGTTTGATACTTGTATTGTTTCGTGTGCTATCGGTTGATACACACATTGTTTTATGTTTGGTTTCACAGTATCGTTTGATACTTGTATTGTTTCGTGTGCTATCGGTTGATACACACATTGTTTTATGTTTGGTTTCACAGTATCGTTTGATACTTGTATTGTTTCGTGTGCTATCGGTTGATACACACATTGTTTTATGTTTGGTTTCACAGTATCGTTTGATACTTGTATTGTTTCGTGTGCTATCGGTTGATACACACATTGTTTTATGTTTGGTTTCACAGTATCGTTTGATACTTGTATTGTTTCGTGTGCTATCGGTTGATACACACATTGTTTTATGTTTGGTTTCACAGTATCGTTTGATACTTGTATTGTTTCGTGTGCTATCGGTTGATACACACATTGTTTTATGTTTGGTTTCACAGTATCGTTTGATACTTGTATTGTTTCGTGTGCTATCGGTTGATACACACATTGTTTTATGTTTGGTTTCACAGTATCGTTTGATACTTGTATTGTTTCGTGTGCTATCGGTTGATACACACATTGTTTTATGTTTGGTTTCACAGTATCGTTTGATACTTGTATTGTTTCGTGTGCTATCGGTTGATACACACATTGTTTTATGTTTGGTTTCACAGTATCGTTTGATACTTGTATTGTTTCGTGTGCTATCGGTTGATACACACATTGTTTTATGTTTGGTTTCACAGTATCGTTTGATACTTGTATTGTTTCGTGTGCTATCGGTTGATACACACATTGTTTTATGTTTGGTTTCACAGTATCGTTTGATACTTGTATTGTTTCGTGTGCTATCGGTTGATACACACATTGTTTTATGTTTGGTTTCACAGTATCGTTTGATACTTGTATTGTTTCGTGTGCTATCGGTTGATACACACATTGTTTTATGTTTGGTTTCACAGTATCGTTTGATACTTGTATTGTTTCGTGTGCTATCGGTTGATACACACATTGTTTTATGTTTGGTTTCACAGTATCGTTTGATACTTGTATTGTTTCGTGTGCTATCGGTTGATACACACATTGTTTTATGTTTGGTTTCACAGTATCGTTTGATACTTGTATTGTTTCGTGTGCTATCGGTTGATACACACATTGTTTTATGTTTGGTTTCACAGTATCGTTTGATACTTGTATTGTTTCGTGTGCTATCGGTTGATACACACATTGTTTTATGTTTGGTTTCACAGTATCGTTTGATACTTGTATTGTTTCGTGTGCTATCGGTTGATACACACATTGTTTTATGTTTGGTTTCACAGTATCGTTTGATACTTGTATTGTTTCGTGTGCTATCGGTTGATACACACATTGTTTTATGTTTGGTTTCACAGTATCGTTTGATACTTGTATTGTTTCGTGTGCTATCGGTTGATACACACATTGTTTTATGTTTGGTTTCACAGTATCGTTTGATACTTGTATTGTTTCGTGTGCTATCGGTTGATACACACATTGTTTTATGTTTGGTTTCACAGTATCGTTTGATACTTGTATTGTTTCGTGTGCTATCGGTTGATACACACATTGTTTTATGTTTGGTTTCACAGTATCGTTTGATACTTGTATTGTTTCGTGTGCTATCGGTTGATACACACATTGTTTTATGTTTGGTTTCACAGTATCGTTTGATACTTGTATTGTTTCGTGTGCTATCGGTTGATACACACATTGTTTTATGTTTGGTTTCACAGTATCGTTTGATACTTGTATTGTTTCGTGTGCTATCGGTTGATACACACATTGTTTTATGTTTGGTTTCACAGTATCGTTTGATACTTGTATTGTTTCGTGTGCTATCGGTTGATACACACATTGTTTTATGTTTGGTTTCACAGTATCGTTTGATACTTGTATTGTTTCGTGTGCTATCGGTTGATACACACATTGTTTTATGTTTGGTTTCACAGTATCGTTTGATACTTGTATTGTTTCGTGTGCTATCGGTTGATACACACATTGTTTTATGTTTGGTTTCACAGTATCGTTTGATACTTGTATTGTTTCGTGTGCTATCGGTTGATACACACATTGTTTTATGTTTGGTTTCACAGTATCGTTTGATACTTGTATTGTTTCGTGTGCTATCGGTTGATACACACATTGTTTTATGTTTGGTTTCACAGTATCGTTTGATACTTGTATTGTTTCGTGTGCTATCGGTTGATACACACATTGTTTTATGTTTGGTTTCACAGTATCGTTTGATACTTGTATTGTTTCGTGTGCTATCGGTTGATACACACATTGTTTTATGTTTGGTTTCACAGTATCGTTTGATACTTGTATTGTTTCGTGTGCTATCGGTTGATACACACATTGTTTTATGTTTGGTTTCACAGTATCGTTTGATACTTGTATTGTTTCGTGTGCTATCGGTTGATACACACATTGTTTTATGTTTGGTTTCACAGTATCGTTTGATACTTGTATTGTTTCATGTGCTATCATTTGATACACACATTGTTTTATGTTTTATTTTACAGTATCAGTTGATATGTGAATTGTTTCGTGTGCTATCGGTTGATACACACATGGTTTTATAATATCGCTCATACTGGAGACAAGTGATATGCTGTATTTAAAGACCGCTGATTCCCGCGATGGAAACCGCAGACTTCGACAAACATAATTCTTAAATATACTTGGTTGAATGGTTACTTCTTTGATCTCCTATTACACCCCGTTCGAAGCCTCCTTTAGCAAGTAGCGCTCGTTTCTTGTTGATTATGTAGCTATCTGCTCCTATTGTACCGCTACGTGACTAGGGCCTGGCCCGAACACGTTACAAAACTAGTCTTAGCTTTAACAACTTTACATTCTTTTAATAAGTACTCTAAAGGTTTAACAGATTGTGATGTAGTCAATGATGCTCTATACATAAATAAAACCAATAAAAACTCTATAGAAGAGATTCAGTTATAAGAAAGTCCAGCAGGAACAATCTTCAATCCAGATAGGCTATTATAGTTGAAATATGAAGTTATTTATTAACTTGTTAATATTAGGATTTGAGAGAAATACAATATCAGAATTTTATCAGAATCATATGAATAATAATTGTGAAGTAGGAGAAGTTGATGAAAATAGTAATTAAGAGAATAGGGGTAGTGAGAAATAGAAAATGCTGAGATTGTGAGATCAGATTGCAATAGAAATAAAAAGAGAACAGATAAGATTTTACTAATTGACAAAAACATTATAGTAAAAGATGGGTATTGCTGAATAGCTTTATTTATGAAAATACTATAGTATTTTTATTTTCGCTTATAAGCTATTTTACACAAATACTATAGTATTTTCTTACTGATATATGCTAAACAGGCCTTTAGTAAATATGATTTGTATTATTAGATCTTGTAGTAATATAGGACTATAATATTGGACCTCATGCTTGTATGTTGATTTAGGATCGAATGTATTGCAAATACCTGGTTTCAAAGAAAATGAACATCTTAAAGCTTATAACAGAGTTTCACTCTTATGAGTTTCTATCTTAGCTCTATATATTGACAGAAATAGTGATTTCTAGTAGATAGCAAAGAAAAGATATAAGAATTGTAAAGAAAGAGAAAACTAGATAGAATAAAATACAATACTATATATATAGAGTCTAAATACAGCTGATAGTATTCACAAACAATTATTTGAATAAAATCATATTAGAGAATACTATAACAAGCAGTAGAAAGAATTAGAGTTTAGTTAATTCTAGATCTGCATCCAGTAGATTAATTTTATAATAGTGTGAAGAAGTTAAGTTCAAAGAGAAAACCTCTTTCTAAGTAGCTTTAAGTATCTTTAATGCTATTTGGAAATCCTAGTTAGTTATATATAGTCGGCAACAAGTTCTATGTACTATTATATTGGAATACACTATTAATACCTTTAGGGCTTTTAATATTGTAAAAACTTAGATATATCGAGATTAATAACCAGTTTAGAATTTCTGGATCAAACCTTATGTAATAGTAGAACTGGAAGAAAAAGGTAAAAGGAAAATATAAAAATTTACAGAAAGGACAGCAGAGAATTAGTGGAGAGAAAAGGAAAAGGAAATAAAAAGAAATGAAATAAAGATTATATAATAGGTTTTAAGTATATTAAGCAACATGTTGGTTTATTTGAAAAGAATGATTTTACTATATTAGTAAGTAAATCTTTAATAAAACATATTTAGATAAGCTACCCACTAGCTTTTGATTTTCAAATAGACAATTTTGTAGCTTTCTCAGTTGATATCAAATTTCATTATATTTGGTTGCAGGTGAATCTAGTCAGCTTCTACTCAACTTCAGATATATAACACCAGACTAGATATAGTTTAACTACCATAATTTGCAAATATAATTAGATAATGAGAAGCAATTGAGAGACTCATCTGAGGTTGTTTGCTAATACCTGTTGTCCAATATCATCGATATAAATCAGTGTAACGACCCAGCATACAGGAGCTATGGTAGCCGGAACCTACACCCATACAGGTAGCCCGGAGGCGAACTGGTAGGAACCGGCAGGCAAGTGAGNCGAATGTGGGGAGAATCAGTGTCAGATGTTTTCCGCTTCAGTAGCGGATGCTACCTGAGCACAGAAAAATGTGATGGTTGCATGGAGATGGAAGAAACTGAAATTAAGCAGCACCCCCTTCCCATGAACACCTAAGCGAGGCCAACACCTAAGCAAGGTCACCACCGAAACATAAAAACTGGCCACCAGCCCCTAAACCGCCAAAGAAAATAGATCATACTACCAGACCTCCAGAACTTTAACCTCTTACAAAAACCTTCACCCTATTACAACTTACCCTTACGCGAAGAGAAACAAAATGTCAACCTACGCAGAAGTCAGCATAAAGGGACGAGACCTCATTTTGGGGTACCTGCTGTGCCGAGAGATCATTCCAGAAGACGAATACTGGAAGATATTCTATATCGATCACTGCCAGGATTGCGGATGAATTGATGTCGAGACGGAGGAATGGGAGGACCGAATAGTTCGGAATTTTGTGGACCTGCCACACTACTGGGAGTCAGGTTGCTTTGTGTGCGGAGCCCCATGTGGGGAGTGTTTGGAAAGATGGTTGGAAGGTGCGGAATGGATGTTGCAGGACGACTTGAGATTGCTGCACGATAGCGATGACGAGGAGGATTGGTCCTAAGTGGACTTTCCGGAGAATAGCGGAGTTACCGGCTATTAGGATTTCCTTAGATTGTTTTATTTGGTGAAATTGTTATTTTATTCTGGGAGTGTAACCGGTACGGGTACTAGGTTGTTTTATGTTTGGTTTCACAGTATCGTTTGATACTTGTATTGTTTCATGTGCTATCGTTTGATACACACGTTGTTTTATGTTTGGTTTCACAGTATCGTTTGATACTTGTATTGTTTCATGTGCTATCGTTTGATACACACATTGTTTTATGTTTGGTTTCACAGTATCGTTTGATACTTGTATTGTTTCGTGTGCTATCGTTTGATACACACGTTGTTTTATGTTTGGTTTCACAGTATCGTTTGATACTTGTATTGTTTC